>OY757908.1:9551052-9673552 GCA_963585895.1 Sepioteuthis lessoniana
TGATTGCATTTCACATTGCACTAATTCTAAAATATTCTCCCTCCAGCTATGGGTAAATAGTAGGGCAGACTAGGTTCTTCAGCCTTGGTGAGGCGACTAGTCTAGGAGAAGGAAAAACTCTGAATTCAAACCTGTTAAACTCCGCTTAAAAATTGACCTTGTGTCATATCCTGCCCGAGCGGAGGGGTTGATAAATATGATCAACAGCGAGTTCTGATTGGCTGAAGGAGACTCAAACGGGAAAACCGCTAAGAGTAGGTGCTGGATAGAAACAGGAAAAGTGTTAGCTGTCAGCCGGACACGATGCGGTAAAGATGTTGCATATTGACCCGTGACAGAACCGGATGTTCCAGCTATTGCAGGAGGCACCTGTGTAAACAAGCAGAAGTAGCTCACGTGACCGAGCCGGAAGAACATTGATATATACACAGGTACCCACAGAGTAACGGTCAGTCTCTATCTTACAACCAGCAGAGATTCGGTCAGTTACGGAGAGCGGCCGCCGGGAGGCAGCAGCGCACAGCTGTTACACTCAGCTGTCATCAGTCTTCAGTCAGCAGTCTTGGAGTCCCAGAGTGGCCGCAGGGGTCTAAATGACCTCCTGCCGAAGACCGGTTGAGAACGTTTCGTCAAAAAAGAGAAAAAACGTACGACCCTGAATATTAGTATGGCACAACGCAGTTAAGAAGATAAGGGTCAATATAGCAGTATCCAAGTCCCTCAAGTCCTCCTCCGTTGACTCCATCTCTCTCTCTCACACACTTACGCCAGTTTCAACCCTTTTCAGAGATATATATAGAGAGAGATTTTTATAAAGAAGTGTCCTGCCAATTCCTTCATCTTCATTATGGTCCATCCTTCTGTCTTGTGACGGTATACAACAAAGAAAGTCAGTTGAACAATGTGAAGATAGTCGAAAGTTGCGGCCCCCATTTTGGGGTGAGTTCTGAAAAGAAGTCTCACACACGGATGTGAAGTTGTAAGGACGGACCCCGCGAGGAAGAAACAGAAAACGTGAAAGAAAATTCAAGGTTTGCGTCTGCTCTCTTTCCATTCACGGAATTTTATTCCTTTTTGTCTCGCAAAACCGTCGACTCATTTTTCATTAGCTGTTTCTCTCTTCTCGACGACTACTAAAAAGGGTAGTAGCGAACAAACTTGGGAATTAACGAACCGAGACGGGGTTTTGTTTGCTCGTCACCTTCTCTCACGGCGAGGTTACAACAGAGGTCCGACTGATACTCAAGACGTAGCGCTACATGCATAAATCTGTTCGACCCGAGGTGGTGTTAATGTCTGTGAGTTGTAGTTGTATAAATGTCCATTGACATCGTACCAATACAAACTTCCATTTGAACAGCGGAGCGTCGCAAACTTCTCTTTGTGCTGTGTAATGTTACAACCATCTATTTCGTGTGTAACCAGACACTTTTGACCTTATGTACATTTTAACAACGTGTTATTATATTTATATATACAAGTTAGTTATTAAGGCATTTACGAGGCGCATACGCTAAGTTTCCTGACTTTTTCGTATGCGCACTTTTATTGATAATACACACATGAAACTTTAGTCCACTACGATGTAGTAGCTATCGAAAAGGGAGCCTTCGAGTCACCCTCGACTAAGATCACCTACTTCATTTATATGTATAAAAATGGATTCTGCATTAACAAAGGTTGATATGCCATAAAACCCAACCAAACCAAATCATATATATTTGATATACATGTACAAGGATCATTAAATAAGTTTACAGACTTTTTTCGTATGGGAACGTTTATTGATAGTACACACATGAAACTCTAGTACGTTTCGAAGTAATCTCCTCCGGCAGCAATGCACTTGTTGTACCATTCCAACAACTTCTTCAAGGACCCATGGAAGTCCTCTAGTGTGAGTGTGTCAACGACCTTCGTCACAGCCTCTTTCATCTCCTCAATTCTCTCATAACAACAGCCTCTGAGCTTAGGGAATAACCAAAAGTCACAGGGAGGAGCAAGGTCTGGACTATAGCGAGGGCGAGGAACTGTCTTGATGCCCATCTTGGACAAATGGTCTGTGATAAGGATGGAGTTGTGGACTGGTACATTGTCCTGGTGGAAATGCCACTGACCCGATTTGAAGAGTGCTGGCCTCTTCCCTAGTAATCTCTTCCAGAACTCCCTTAAAACCTCAACATAGTAACTCTAACCCTAACCATTTGGCCAATCAGCTCTGGTCTAGTGACCTCCTTACTCCTCCCACACCTCTCATCATCCCTGCCTTCCTTGAATCTCTTATGCCACTCAAAAACTGATGCTCGATTCGTGCAAGATGCTCGAAAAGCAGTCTGAAGCATTCCATACGTTTCTGTGGTAGCATTTTTTCCAAGTTTAAAACAGAATTTTATTGCATATCGTCCTTCTAAAGTGTCCTGACGTCCAGATTGCATTTTTGAAATTCACCAGCTGTGACAATTTTTTTTAAATATTACATTGTTAAATACTATTTTTCATTTTTTTTATTTTTTTTATTTTTTTATTTTTATTTTACATTACTTTTTTTTTTGTCCAATATCAATATTTTTTATATCTGCACTAACGTAAAACATTTAAAATAAAAATTGGGTTTTTATAGCTTCAATGTGTTTTATGGCACTTCAACCAATGTAGGTTATTTAATGCCAAATCCTCTTTATACATATATATTAAACATATATGATTTGCTTTGGTTGGGTTTTATGGCATATCAACCATTGTAGGTTATTTAATGCCAAATCCTCTTTATACATATATATTAAATATATATGATTTGCTTTGGTTGGGTTTTATGGCATATCAACCATTGTAGGTTATTTAATGCCAAATCCTCTTTATACATATATATTAAATATATATGATTTGCTTTGGTTGGGTTTTATGACATATCAACCATTGTAGGTTATTTAATGCCAAATCCTCTTCATACATATATATTAAATATATATGATTTGGTTTGGTTGGGTTTTATGGCATATCAACCATTGTAGGTTATTTAATGCCAAATCCTCTTTATATATATATATTAAATATATAGGATTTGGTTTGGATTGGTTTTTATGGCATATCAACCATTGTAAGTTATTTAATGCCAAATCCTCTTTATACATATATATTAAATATATATGATTTGGTTTGGTTGGGTTTTATGGCATATCAACCATTGTATGTTATTTAATGCCAAATCCTATTTTTACATATATATAAAATATATGTAAACGATTAATTTGTAGGCATTATTTTAAAACCCGTCACATTTCATTTGTTTGCACACAGTTAAATGGTTTTTAGGTATTCCTATCCAACACTAATTATTCTATTCAATAGGAATTATTTCTTTGCACACAGTCAAACGATTCCAAATATTTCTATGAAATGCCAATAAATCAATTGCTATTAAACACTAATAATTCTATTCAACGTTATTCATTCATTTACACACTGTTAAATGGTTCCAGTATTGCTATGTATCGCTAACAATTCAATTAAACATCAATCATTTGTTTATACACAGTTAAATGATCAAACAGTTCTATTTCTAACAATTTAGTTTAACATGTCATTTTTTTTGCACTCAGTTTAAATGTCAAACAGTTCTATTCGCCTCCCTCAGGTGCTACAACTCCGGGCCAGAATGGACCTAGGAACAACGGCATTGAAGGGGTACTCCGCATTCCCCAAAGCTCCAGAATTATTGGAGCCTCATCATCAAATTGTTTTGTGTCATATCTAGGACACTCGTTGTAGGATTCTTACCCCTCGGCAGAAATGCAGTAGGTGTTTTATACAGCCCCAGTCGATTGGGCCACTGGACACTCGTTGCAGCCCCAGCCGACAATCGGAACCAATCGCTTCTTCGAAATTTATTTCCAAGGGTGTAGCTCCGAAAATATATTTTCATTGTGTTTTTCTTTTTAACTTTGTGTAAACAAATGACTGATGCTTGATAGAATTATTAGTGTTAGATAGCAATACTTGAAACTCTTTGGCTGTGCCTAAAATGAATTGGTATTTTATAGCAATACGTGGAACCATTAACTGTGTGCACATAAATGAATAGTCTTGAAAAGACTTGACTTACGCTAAATTGAATAGTTAGAAATAGAAATGTTTGGCCATTTAACTTTGTGTATTTACAAAATGTGTTTAGGAATAATGTATTTGGTATATATATATATATATATATATATATATATATGTGTGTGTGTGTGTGTGTGTGAGTAAAAACATGATTTGGCATTAAATAACCGACAAGGGTTGATATGCCATAAAACCAAACCAATGAAAATAAAAGACTTTCAAAAACAAATTGAAAAATAAAGCAGCACCTGTTACAACGCATCAAAACACTGTAATCTTTACCTTAAATAACAAATAGCCATGATTACCTTTCTAAAAGAAAACAGACTTATAAAAAAAAGATTAAAACTTATATCCAAGTGTAGGCATGAAAACAAGCCAACGAGAAAATAAAGATTCCGAATAAAAAATTTTAAAATTTTAAAATTTTGATAAATAAATAAATAAATGAAGAAGAAGAAGAAGAAGAAGAAGAAGAAGAAGAAGAAGAAGAAGAAGAAGAAGAAGAAGAAGAAGAAGAAGACATAAATAAACAAATCACAAAATCAACATAATATAGCCACGTAAATAAACATGCATTATTAAATAAACCGCCTTTGCCAGAATACCCTACTAACTAGATCACCCTTCCCATCAAATGCTCAACACAGCAAATGGGAACCTTTTAGACTGATGATCCCGTATGCGAGAAACTGACAGTTATCAGACGCCGTTGACACAGTTTCTACCCGACTCTACGCGTAACCTATCACTAAAAATGAGAATTCTTTATTTACCAAAAAAACAAATACCCATATATATATATATATATATATATATATAATTTTCATTTATACCTCTTCTATGATTGTGACGGAGTGAAAAAACCCAGATGATGCAATTTGTAAATAAAAAAAATATCACACTAACTGATATCTAGGAAAAAAAATTAAATAAAATAGAAAACCCAAAAACGTCCCTCCTATGTATGGAGGAAAAACTAACTATAACTTCCTACGATAAACCTTACAAATTACTCAACCATATAGGCATAGAAAAGCCAAATAAAATATGGCGTTTTGGGAGCCACTTTTTAACAAAAATACCGTTTGGACCCACACTCTTTAGTCAGAATTATCCTATTAATCTTGTAGGTGAAACCAAGGTAGATCACTTCTTACTCTGTAGGTATATATATATATATGTGAAAAAATCAGTGAAATAAGTGTGCAGCGTGCTAAGAGAGGTCCTAGGATGAAAATCACATTTCATACATCGTTCTTTTATACAAGGATCATTAAATAAGTTTCCATACTTTTCTCATATGGGCACTTTTATTGACATTACACACATGAAACTCTAGTCCCATTCGAAGTAGTCTCCTCCGGCTGAAATGCACTTGTTGTACCGTTCCAAAAACTTCTTCAGGGCCCCATGGAAGTCCCCTTGTGTGAGTGTGTCAATGACCTTCGTCACAGCCTCTTTCATCTCCCCAATTGTCTCATAACGACAGCCTCTGAGCTTAGGGAAAAACCAAAAGTCACAGGGAGGAAGATCTCGACTATAGGGAGGGTGTGGAACTGTGTTGATGCCCATCTTGGTCAAATAGTCTGTGACAAGGATGGAGTTGTGGACTGGTGCATTGTCCTGGTGGAAATGCCACTGACCCGATTTGAAGAGTGCTGGCCTCTTCCGACGGAATCTCTTCCTGAACTCCCTAAAAACCTCAGCATAATAACCCTAACCCTAACCCTTTGGCCAATCAACTCTGGTGTTCTGACTTCCTTACTCCTGCCATACCTCTGCTCATCCCTCACAGACTCCCTGCCTTCCTTGAGTTCTCTTATGCCATTCAAAAACTGATGTTTGATTCCTGCAAGATCGTCGAAAAGCTGTCTGAAGCATTCCATGCGTTTCTGTGGCATCATTTTTTCCAAGTTTAAAACAGAACTTTATTGCATGTCGTTCTTCCTCACGTCCAAATTGGATTTTTGAAATTCACCAGCTGTGACAATCAGGCTTTAGTAGGGTGTATTCTAATTCGTGCTGTAGCTGTTCATTTGAACGTGATATCATAAAAATTGGTCAGTCATCTCATAAGATATATAGCAATAACATAGTGAATTTTCAAATTTTTCAATTTTAAATGCCAGTACAAAAAACGTCTGGAAACCTATTGAAGGCCCCACGTATCTTCCTAAATACAGGATCAGTATGGATACATTTGAACACACTTTTATGTCCTTTAAATTTTGTACTTACGTATTTAAATAAAAGTAAAGTTGGTGACCGTAGACGAGAGTGGCCCGAAGGCTCCCTTTTCATTAGCTACTACACTGAGGTATAAGGGAAGGTGCTACTTTCCCTGTATTACACCACTTTACCCTTGATATCTACCTTATAATGCTGAGTGCTAAGCAAAGGAGTATTAAGTTTTAGTTTTGATTCTTCTGAATAAGTTGATCTGAGATTGAACCCTGGTCTCCCGAGCCATTGGCGAACACTCTACCCACTATTTAAGCAGTTTAAATAATTGATAATTTTTCAATTTGTATTGCATGAGTGTGTTTGTTTCTTTGATAAAGTATTGTCCATTAGTTTTGAATCCTTAAACTAATATTCAGTCTATCTTAATTTCAGTTGCTTTTTAGAATGTTCAGGAAGTTGCGTTAAAATCAATTGAAGTTAAAATGAATGAATGAATACTAGTTGTAAAATTGTAATATCTGTTAGTTTTTCTTATTATCGTTTTTAAAGAACGTTGTGTATTTGTTTAATAACGCTGCAAAATATTAAGGTCGCTGTTTACGGATTTGAACCCATAAATCCGTGTCTGCTGTTTTGATTTACTAATCCTTCTGTCCTTGTGCCACATTTAATCTAATCCCAATAAATAGCTATTTACTTAGCTTTGCTTAATCATTGCAACTTTGATGGTCAGGCGGGAAGCAGTTTTTTGAACGTGACTTGACCGTAAATCAAATTCGTGTATGTGATCTTAAATCCACACATTGTACAAGTGACTAGAACATATGGCAAAGCTCATAATGGAATTAAAATTGTAGCAATACTAATTGGGGTTCCCTGCCCTTGCTTAGTAGCGAGGAACATAGATATTCTCTACGACTTCTACAAGGCAGCACGTGTCATTTCCCGTTTTTGGCGAAAAACTCTAATAGCTTAAGTGTTGGTAGTTTTTTTTTTACTTATCTCAGATTAGTGTAATCGATGCTGAAAGGTTTCATCTTTTTTATGTGGGAAATCTGCTCATTGAAATAAGATAAAAAGAGTTTTTTTTTGTTTTGTTTTTTTGCAAAGAGTTAAATGGCTTTGATTTAATTGGACCAAACCTAAAATGTCTTCCATTTTTTTTCTTTTTCCTTTTTTTTTTTTTTTTTTTGTGGAAGGCATCGGAAAATATTTTTTCATTCTTCCGAAAATGTTTTCTTTCGTTATGAAACTGTTGACGCCTGCTAGGAATAAAAATCCCTCGAAAATCATTGAAGTAACTAGTAGTTTAATAGACACAACGTTGACCCAGTCGACTGGGGCTGCTCAATACATCGACTTCATTTCTGCAGAGGGGTAAGGCTCCCCTAACGAGTGTCTTGGATATGACACTAAACAATCTAATTGTGAGGCTCCAGTAATGCAGGAGCTTTGGGGAATGCGGAGTACCCCTTCATTGCTATTGCTCTCAGGTTAACTCTGGCCCGGAGTGGTAGCACCTGAATGGGTCCTATCTATGGGTCAAATAAAACTAAACGGTGTATTTATGCTAAACAGAACTGTCTGAAATAGAACTATTTATATGTATAAAAATAGATTTGCGATTAAATAACCAACAATGGTTGATATGCCATAAAACTAAACCAGACTGTTTGACATTTAAACTGTTGATGTGGTGGATAGAGTGTTCGCCAATGGTCCGGGAGACCTGGGTTCAATCCCAGGTCGTGTCATACCAAAGACTTTAAAAATGGCACTTGATACCTCCTTGCTAAACACTCAGCAATATAAGGTACGTATCAAGGGTAAAGTGGAGCAATCAAGGGAAAGGAGTAGCGGCCTCGGTGTAATAGCTATTGAAAAGAGAGCCTTCTGGTCGCCCTCGACTAAAGCGAGACAACTTTTCTTTTACTTACTTATACTAAACTGAATTATTTGAAATAGAACTGTTTTTACATTGAACTGCGTGTAAACAAATAATTGATGTTTAATTGAATTGTTACGGATACATTGCAATCCTTAGAACCATTTAACTTTGTTGACATGCTAAACTGAATTGTTAGAAATAGAACTGTTTGATCGTTTAACTGTATGTAAACAAATGACTGATGTTGAGTTGAATTGTTTGTTATACATAGCAATATTTGAAAACATTAAACTGTGTGAAAACAAATGATTAATAGTAAATAGAATTATTCGTATTAGATGGTTTGGTTTGTTTCTTTGTTTAATGGCATATCAACATTTGTAGGTTATTTAATACCAAAGTCATTCTGCTAGAAGAACAGTGGTGGTACTATTTAACCCATAGCTGGGAGGATAAGGGGGTTCATACCTTTCCCAAGGGTATTTGCCCGAAAGTGAACGTAATAGCGCTGTAATATAATGGCCGAGGGATTTCGTTTTATATATCTTGCCTTTGGGTTTAGTTAGGCTGAGAACCTTTCAGCTCAGTGCATAAGTTAGTTAGGTACAAACTTGAGCGCAGGTGTTGACGCGCGCACGCGGGGAGGATATGTCGTTCACAGATGTCAAAATAAAAATCCCAGATAGAAAGGTTGACCAGTGGATGTGAATGACGTCATGCACCGGAAGCGTGCGCGGAGGATTTTAAAAAAGTCAGTTGAGTTGAGTTCCTGGCTCGGAAGAAGACGGTTGACTTTCGCTAGCTCGCCGAAGCCAGGCCAGTGGTGCACGTGATGGGGGGGGGAGATGGAAACGTCGTCATAGAAAGATTGTGCCTCTCTCTTCCTTATGTCGAAAAACCCTTTTAACTCAAAGGTAATAAAAAGTTTCGTACCTGAACTAAAAAGTCGTGAGTGTTTTTCGTGTTTCGGGATTCCTATGTTCTATATATATATGTTACGAACATCCTATGTACGTTTCACATCTTCATGTATGGGTATGGTACAGCGCGGCTGGAATACGAACTCGCTTACTACGATTCCGCAGTCCATCGCTTTAACCATTACACCACGAGGACACCCCCACTATTCGTATTAGAAAGAAATAAGTGAAACCATTTAACTGTGTGAAAAAGAATGAGCTCAGGCACGTTTAAAAACGTTATCTACAAAATGTGCCCGGCTTTGTGCCCCACACCAAAAGTCTACTCAAGAGAACTTTCGATAAATGGGTGAAAGAGGAACAGACACAAGACTTGGTGGCTTTGAAAAAGCGTCTTTCTGTTTATGAGACCGGTCCAAAAGATGAATGGGATTTTTTGTGACCACGTGTCTGTCTTTACGGATAACCTACAAGAGTCGAATGAAAAGTTCATAGCCTGACCAAGATACTCTCATTAAATGTAACTAAATGAGTTTTATTTTTCAACATAGTCCTTCTTACTGTTCCCGCACTTCTTCCATCAATGTTGCAGTACTTGGATCCTGTTGATCCAAAAAGTCAACAATAGCAAATGTGACGTCATGATATAAAATTTTCAGCCAATGCATTTTTCAGCCCAGCCTTAAATCTTGTCATCTCTTCATCTCACTTTTTTAATTGGTATCCCCAGTAATTACTGCCTTCCATAGTTGTTGTCTTTCGCACCACGTTACTGGGGGTACGGTTACAAGACTCAGCATTCCTATCCGAGGTCGCGGTAAAATCACCTGAAGAAGGCCAGAGGTGAAATTTGGCCGAAACCTAGTGAAAGAAGAAACAACACAAAAAACTACCAAGATGAGGACAAAAAGTCCGCAATAAATAAAAAATCAATTCTCAGATTAAGAAGCCTCATCTCAAAATGATTCCAATCAAAGACATATATATATATATATATATATATATATGGTGCAGAAGCAAATGTATGGATATTCTAGTATGATAATGAGCGACTCAATTATAAAACAAGATAAATTTTAATTTAAAAAAATAAACTACAAAATAAGAAGATAGACATAAAACCGTAAATTTATTCAATATGACCGTCATTTTTTTTTAATTATTGTATCTTTAAACCTTCGAAACGATTTGCATGCATTCAAAATAAATTCTTCGGACATTTTATTCCATTTATTCTCAATAGCAGACTTAAACGAACAAATATTTGGATGGGAAGTTGCATTTGTTTTGTTTTCTAAAATGCCCCATATAGCGTGATCAAGGGGGTTATGGTCTGGGCTTGATTGGGACCATAAAGAAACTCCATTTATTTCGATAATACACCAACCGCATTTCTACAAAGGAATGACCCCCACCACCACCAAAAAGGGGTCCAGGATATGTCACCAAAACAATCTGATAGTGAGGTTCTAGCCATGCCGGAGCTTTGGTGAATGTGGAGTACCCCTTCGTTGCCATCATTCCCAGGTCCAATCTTACCCGGAGTTGTAGCACCTGATAGGGTCCTATCTATGGGTCGAATCTTAACATTTAAACTGTGTGCAAACAAATGACTTATGCTAAATTGAATTGCTTGAAGTATAACTGTTTGACGATTTAACTGTGTGCAAAACAACGCGCTTTGACTTTTTTGAAAGCGTTATCAACAAAATGTGTTTACAAAGCATATATATTTAATTTACATGCACAAAGATATTTAGTTTGGTTGGGTATTTTAGCATATCCTCCGTTGTAACTTATCTAATGTCAAATCCTCTTTATATATATATATATATATATGTATATATATATATTAATGAACTTAAAATATTAAACTAACCCTTATTAATAATGAGTTTCCAAACTAAACAATTCATTAATAAATCTAAACAACATCACATCGACAATATCCTAAACCATAAACAATCAATAAACCTTTACAACAAAAACCTTATCCAAAAAAATGTTCTCCCTACCGACCCTACAAAAAGAGTTTGACTTATCATATACTACAACAAATTTAAAACCTCCAACGTAATTATTTCTAATAACACTTCCCTCTCTACTGAACTTCTTGATAGGACCAACGTCTTAAATATGTTTAAATGTCCCCTGGGAGACTGTGTCTTCAAAGAAAATAGTGCGTATATTGGCCTTACCACTGCAACTCTTTCTAGACGACTTACAATGCACCTTTATGATTCTAGCTCCATAACCTTACATCTTAAGAACGACTACAAATCCTAGAAGCCCTACATATAAAAGCAAAAAACTCAAATCAATAGAATTAATTTTGAAAATATCGACAATGTTTTGAAATGCCATTCCATATTTCTTGATAATATTCTATTTCCGTTGATAGCGTTCTGTTTTTTAAATCCATCAGCAACTCAGTTTTATCCAACTCTGCGTTTACGTAATTTTGTTATGTTATAAAAACCAAAAAACCTTTGAAAACTCATTTAAAAATACAACACTCTTTGCACATGCAAGCAACCCCTGATGATGGCCTAAGAAGAGTCCGAAAGCGCTCGCGACAATTTTGGTAAATTCATCCACCAATTCCAACCCGAAACCAAGAAACTTATCCGGAAACGTGAAAGGATCTTAATTAAATTATAGACAAAACGCGTCTTTATTATTTAATGAAACAAATAATTTATAAACAGATTTTGCAGATAACATACTTAAACGGGACTGACTTCTTTTTGCAAACAGTTAAAGGCGACAATATTATTTGTCGACTTTACCAAGGCTTTTGATTCCATTCACAGAGGGAAGATGGAGCAAATTCTACTCACATACGGCCAACCAAAAGAAACCATCGCTGCCATAATGATTCTCTATAGAAACACCAAAGTGAAAGTTCGTTCTCCTAATGGAAACACAGGCTACTTCGACATTGTAACAGGAGTACTACAAAGAGACACACGAGCCCTATACCTCTTTATCATCTGCCTAGACTGCAGGCTTAGAATATCGATTGATAAAATCAAAGAAAATGGTTTCAAGCTAACAATGGAAGGAAGCAGAAGGTATCCTGCCAAAACAATTACCGACGCCGACTATGCCGATTACATAGTGCTTCTTAATGCACCGATCCAAGCTGAAACCCTGCTATATAGTCAGAAACGAGCCGCTGCAGGCATAGGCCTAGATGTCAATACACACATGACGGAATATATGTACTTTAACCAAAGAGGCGACATCTCCACACTAAACGGTAGTTCTCTGAAACTAGTAGACAAGTTCACCAACCTAGGAAGCAGTGTCTCATCAACCGAGACAGAAATCAACACGTGACTAGCAAAGGTATGGGCAGCTATCAATAGGCTATCGGTCATATGGAAGTCAGACCTGATCCATAAAATAAAACACAGTTTCTTCCAAGCAGCGGTCGTGTCGATACTGCTATATGAATGCACTACATGGACGCTAACTAAACGTATGGAGAAAAAGCTTGACGGCAACAACACAAGAATGCTTCGAACAATATTAAACAAGTCCTGGAGGCAACACCCCACAAAGCAGCAGCTATACGGCTACTTACCACCCATTACGAAAACTATCCAAATTAGACGAACTAGACATGCAGGACACTGCTGGAAAAGTAAGGAGGGGCTCATAAGTGATGTACTCCTGTGGACCCCTTCAAATGGCCGAGAAAAAGCAGGGTGACCAGCTCGAACCTACATACAGCAGCTCTGTGTAGATCCTATTTACACCCCCCCCCCCGCTCGGGCAGGATATGACACAAGGTCAATTTTTAAGCGGAGTTTAACAGGTTTGAATTCAGAGTTTTCCTTCTCCTAGGCTAGTTGCCTCACCAAGGCTGAAGAACCTAGTCTGCCCTACTATTTACCCATAGCTGGAGGGAGAATAATTGGATTCATACCTTTCCCAAGGGTATTAATGCTATGTGAAATGCAATCAGTCAGGTCCAGGATTTGAACTCGTGTCGCCATGTCCATATCCTGTGACGATAACCATTACACCACGGGCTGCTCTGTGGAGATACGGAGTGTAGCCTGAAGACCGGTCGGAAGCGAGAGAGGATCAGGGATATCTGTGCTGATGGTACAAGATGATGATGATGAAGTATTGCTATCTAACAGTCATAATTTGACATCAATTATCTATTTGCACACAGTTTGTTCTTTTTGACTTATAGATAACTTATCAGTTGCTACCTCTCCGGGTCAGAGTGAACCTGGTGTAACACGATGGACCATTTTGAATATTGTAATTTCGAAAATAGTTATGCGACTCTGGTCTTCAGATATGAAAAAGTCTTTTGTGCTCACTTTCTCCAGTCTAGTAATCCGACGCAAGCACAAAGGAAAGAGGAAAATCTTGTAAAGGTATATGAACGAATCTTGCTTGCTGCTACAAAAAGGCACCTGTCTACCCGTCTTTCACCGAACCGCAGCACGTCATCATCATCACACGTGTCCCTAAAATTCATATTTTTATTAAATTTCCATCAAACTTATGACACGACATGAATCCATTTCGGAGCCCACAACTTTATTTTGACAGGAGCAAATATCTTGGTCGAACCAGTACACACGTATGACTTTTCCAATTTGACTTACATTTCCATTCAAAGATTTCCAGTCAATCAACAATCTTACGAAATTAGATAAAATAATTAATACAATTAATTATCAGTAAAATGATCAATATAATTACCAACCTAATTATTTTACACTGGCTGCTATTGGAAGGAAGGAGTAGTCCACATTCCTCAAATCTCCAGGACTGGAGCCTCACCATCCAATTCTTTAATATCATATTCAGGATACTCGTTGAGGGGGTCTGACCCCTCTGCAGAAATGCAGTCACTGTATTCTACAGACCCAGCTGAATGGGCTGGTATAAAGAGAATTTGGCATTAAATAACCTACAATGGTTGATATGCCATAAAACCCAACCAAACCAAATCATATATATTTAATATATATGTATAAAGAGAATTTGGCATTAAATAACCTACAATGGTTGATATGCCATGAAAACCAACCAAACCAAATCCTACATATTAATATATATGTGTATAAAGAGGATTTGGCATTAAATAACCAACCGTGGTAGATATGCCATTAAACTAAACCAAACCAAACAAATAATTTTCAAACAAATCTATTTGATTTATAGATGGGTCCCTAACTGGCACTACCATTTTGAGTAAGAGTAGACCTGGGAATAATGCCAATAAAGGGGTACTCCACATTTCATTGATATTCAAAACTGGAACACTTTCGTCATCGGTAGAGAGGGGGAAAACAATTTCTTAAAAATAAAACTACGAGGGCCCTTTCGTCCGGCTCAGTTCATGCAAAACCGTCGGAAAGAGATCAAAACGGATAATTAATATCAAGTGGCAAAAGGACTGGGTGACGTTGAAAAACAAAATTTATGTCAAACCAGTATCTAATATATCCCTTAATATATTCAAAATATGACTGCTTCTCTGTCTACATAGAGAAGGGCGATCTAACGCAATGTACATCGCCTCTAAGATGTTAAGTTAGACTTAATATATACATGGTGCATGCAATAAGTTTCCAGACCTTTTCTGTACAGGCATTTAAAATTGTCGTAGACTCTTGTTGCTATACATTTTATGAGATGACAGACCAATTTTTATAATTTCAGGTTCAAATGAATAGCTACAGCAGCAATTGGAATACACCCTACTAAAGCCTGATTGTCATACTTGGTGAATTTCAAAAATGCAATCTTGACGTGAGGATACTTTAGAAGAACGATATGCAATAAAATTCTGTTTTTAACTTGGAAAAAATGATGCCACATAAACGTATGGAATGCTTTAGACTGCTTTGGGAGCATCTTGCATGAATCGAGCATCAGTTTTTGATTGGCATAAGAGATTCAAGGAAGGCAGGGAGTCTCTGAGGGATAAAGAGAGGTGCGAGAGGCGTAAGGAAGTCAATTCGCCAGAGTTGATTGGCCAAAGGGTTAGGGTTATTATGTTGAGGTTTTAAGGGAGTTCAGCAAGAGATTCCGTCAGAAGAGGCCAGTACTGTTCAAATCGGGTCAGTGACATTTCCAGCAGGACAATACACCAGTCCACAACTCCATCCTTGTCACAGACTATTTGACCAAGATGAGCATCAAGACAGTTCCTCATCCTCGCTATAGTCAAGACCTTGCTCCCTGTGACTTTTGGTTATTCCCTAAGCTCAGAGGCTGTCGTTATGAGACAATTGAGGAGATGAAAGAGGCTGTGACGAAGGTCATTGACACACTCACACAATAGGCCTTCCATGGGGCCTTGCAGAAGTTGTTGGAACGGTACAACTAGTGTATTGCAGCCGGAGGAGATTACTTCGAATGGGACTAGAGTTTCATGTGTGTACTATCAATAAAGTGCCCAAACGAAAAAAAGTCTGGAAACTTATCGTATGCGCCTCGTGTATATATATATATATATATATATATATATATATATATAAGGTGCATACGATGAATGGCTCTTTACGTATTCTGTATATATATATATATATATATATAGAGAGAGAGAGAGAGAGAGAATACGTAAAGAGCCATTTTGATGAAGAATAGTTTTGTGGCTTCCTTTGTAGACTCTAATTCTCCGATGACTTTTGTTATAGTTTTAAAATCTTTGGAGACGAAGGTTTCATTGGCTTACTTATTTCAATTTTATCATTGATTTTCTCTGAATCCTGCTTGATTGCATTTTCAAAATGGCTTTTTAATGTTAGCCAGTGAGTTGGAATAATCTGGTCACCAGGTGGCGCTCAAACAAAATCTAAGAACAATCAAGAGATATAACGCTAACCTACTGAGTAATGCCTGGAAGTCTGACCCCAAATTCATTATTTATTCCGTACAGCAAATTCCCTGAAGAACAATTTTCTCTCTTGGCTTACGAGGACTGGATCTTGATTGGATGATCAATGGAAATTTATTTTACCCAGTTGGTTGGGGCTTTAGAATACACTAACAGCACCTCTGCAGAGGGGTCAGACCACCCCCAACGAGTGTTCTGATATGACACAAAACAATCTGATGGTGAGGCTCCAGTAATGCTGTAGCCTTGGGGAATGTGGAGTACCCCTTCATTGCCATTGCACCCAGATCCACTCTGGCCCGGCGTGGTAGCACCTGATAGGGCCATATCAATGGGTTAAATAGAACTAACGGCATTCTTATGCTAAACTGAATTGTTTAATTAAACTGAATAGCTTGAAATAGAAATGTTTTTGACAATTGAACCGTGCTTACATTTGAACTGCGTGCGTATGCTAAACTGAATTATTTGAAATAGAAGTTTTTTGACATTGAAACTGTATTTACACTAAACTGAATTGTTTATCATAGAACTGTTTTGACATTTAACTGTATGTAAACAAAATCTGTACTTATACTAAACTGAATTAGCTGAAGTAGAATTACTTGACTAAACTGAATGGCTCGAAATAGAAATGTTTTTACAATTAAACTTTACTTACATTTAAACTGCGTGCCTATGCTAAACTGAGTTGTTTGAAATAGAACTGATCATTTACATAAAAATGGATTTGGCATTAAATAACCTACAAAGGTTTATATGCCATAAAACCCAACAAACCAAACCAAACCTTGAAATTTATTGTTAACTACAATTTCTGCTGTATACATAAACTATTACTTGGTTGAATCTCAGTCGTTTGCACAGTTATCTATGAATCTTATTCCCTATCAAGTCATATTAACATTAGTACTCTTTTTTTTTATTATTTTATAACTAAGTCTCATCTTTGTCGCTTCAATGGTGAGGCTTAAAATACACTGACTCTATGCATTGCCCCCTCCCTAAAAAACCTTCCCTGCATCTCAGGGTGAGGCTGCAGTTCTGTAGATCTGAGGAGCATGGAATACGCCTTCATTGATATAAATCTCAAGTAGAGATAGTACATTTTAAGAATCCGTTTATGAGTCGAATAGATCTGTTTAAAGATTATTCGATGGGACCATGTGCAAAAAAAAATAAACAAACAACAAATGTAAATATGAACGCAACTCCCTAACTGCTAGACGGGTTGATATGCCGTTAAATTCAATCTACCCAACGACAATTACTATTCTGTTGTATATTATAATGGCCGTAATATGATAATAAAATTGTTTAAGGCTGAAATTTTCTCTCCTTAAGTGCCCTCTGCACAACCATGTCCGATATCATGTCTTCGTCATTAAGGATTTTCGGACTATTGTCTTCATCTTTATTGTTATTTCCACAACGTTTCGGTCGATATGTCCTCCGGCCATCTTCAGGTGTTTGTCGAACTCGGGAACCTTCAAGAAACTTCGAACTACGTCCTTTATTGAATCTACACGGTGGTCGCCTGTTCTGATTCCGTTAGCCATAACCAGGTACAAGTGTTAAGTATTCCTGTATTGTTACTCGCCTGCAGTCAGGATTGAACCTGCAGCATCCAGATAATTGTCACTTTGGAAGCTTAGGGAACCAACGCCTATAATCGTTATGCTATGTGTCCAGCAGGACACATAGCAATACAGTTACCATGCGGAGGTTGCAGGTTCAATCCTGACTGCATGCCAGGAACAATACAGGAATATTTAACACTTTTACCCGGTTATGGCTAACGGAATCAGAAGAGGCAACCCCCGTGGATTCAATAAAGGACGTAGTTCCAAGTTCAGTGTAGGTTCCCGAGTTCGACAAACACCTGAAGAAGGACAAAGGACATATCGGCCGAAAAGTTGTGGAAATAACAATAAAAATGAAGACAATAGTCCGAAAATCTTTAATGATAAAAATCATCAAGATTTGTCTCAGAAATTTAGACAACAAACACCTGAAGAAGGCCGGAAGACATATCAGCTAAAACGTTGTGGAAATAACAATTAAGATGAAGACAATAGTCCGAAAACCCCTAATGATAAAAATCATCAAGCTTCTTCTCAGAAATTTAGACCACAAACACTTGAAGAAGGCCGGAAGACATATCGACCGAAACGTTATGGAAATAACAAAAAAGATGAAGACAATAATCCGAAAACCCCTAATGATAAAAATCATCAAGCTTTGTCTCAGAAATTTAGACAACAAACACCTGAAGAAGGCCGAAGGACATATCGGCCGAAACGTTGTGGAAATAACAATAAAGATGAAGACAATAGTCCGAAAACCCTTAATGATAAAAAAAACATCAAGCTTCGTCTCGGAAATTTAGACAACAAACACTTGAAGAAGGCCGGAGGACATATCAACCAAAACGTTGTGGAAATAACAATAAAGATGAAGACAATAATCCGAAAAGCCTTAATGATAAAAATCATCAATCTTCGTGTCATAAATTTATACAATTAATATCATGTCTTCGGTTCCACTTGTTTGTTTTTTGAAATTATGCCAATATATTAGAAACAGTAAGTAGATTAAGATTTCAATTAATAGAATCGTAAAATAATTAGAGACGCCTGGGTTTAGGATGGAAACCTGGTGGCATCAAACAGACAACGAGTTCTGATTGACTGAAGGGAACTCAAATGAAAATGCCGTAAGGCAGTGACGCAGAATAGAAAACAGGAAGAGGGTAGGACACAAAACACGATGAGGTGAAGACAGACGAAAGTGGTGGTCTCCATTTTGGGGTGAGCTCCGAAAAGAGATCTCACACCCAGACGCGAACCTGTGAGGACGGACCCCCGAAGAAGCACGTGAAAGGAAATTCGAGGTCTGCGTCTGCTCTATTTCTCCTCCCGACATTTTTTTTTTCTCTTTGTCTAGCTAACACGGTCGACTCAGTTTTCATACTCTATTTCTCTCTTTCCGCCGACTGCTAAAGAGTGTAGAAGCGAATAAACTTTTGTATCAGCGAATCCAGACGGGGTTTTGTGTGTTCGTCACTTTTTCTCACGTCGAATTTATCACGGGGTCCGACTGACATTTAAAATTCCTTACTACCCTCATGGACGCCTTAGACATGTGGTGGAGGCACCCATGTGGCAGTACAAATGTCTATTTCTGCCGTGTAATATTACAACCGTCTATTTGGTGAGTAACATTACACAGTGATAGTTTCGTTGAAGGTGTGTACAGCACCAAACATCTTTGTCGCGGATTTTTTACTAATTCGTAAAAATTGATTATACGGGAGATTGTTAAGAAAGGGGTCATTCAACCCAGCTTGGCTCCCAAATCCTTTTAAAACAAAATCTAGAAAATTGGCGGGCTCTATTGGCACGGTTTCCTCCGCAGAGGCGAAAAACCCCGACTCGAAAAGGGATGTCATTAAAATGACACTAAAATCTTTTTATTAAAAAAAAAATTGGTGGGCTGTTTTTTACAAAGATAAGTCCGTGGATATAAAAAGTTGGCGACCGTAGTCGAGGGTGACCCGAAGGCTCCCCTTTCAATAGCTTCAACACCGAGGTGTCGGGGAGGGCGCTACTTCTTTCCCTGGATTGTTCCCCTTTACCCTTGATACGTACCTTATATTGCTGAGTGTTAAGCAAGGAGGTATCAAGTACTATTTTTAAAGTCTTTGGTATGACGCGACCTGGGATTGAATCCAGGTCTCCCGGACCATTGGCGAATATAGATAACAATATTCACATTGAAAGTTTGTTCTTTAATCACTACCTCCCCATAATTGCAACTGTCAAATAAATGAACTATTTTTTATTGTATTTAATGTACCTATTAATCGAACTCTGACAATGTGATAGCCCCGTCGGCTGGGGTGGCAGAATACACCGACTGCGTCTCTACCCCAACGAGTATCCTAGATATGACACAAAAATATCTAATAGTGAGGCTCCTGTAATGCAAGAGCTTTGGGAAATACAGAGTACTCCTTCATTGCCATCACTCCCAGGTCAACTCGGGTAACATTTGATAGGATCCTATCTATGGGTAAAATAGAACTGTTTGACTTTTAAACCGAGTTCAAACAAAGTGCTAAATTGAATTGTTTGAAATAGAACAGTTTGATCATTTAAGTGTGTGTAAACAAATGACTGATGTTTAATTGAATTGTTAGCGAAACATAGCAATACTTGGAACCATTTAATTTTGTTGACTTATGTTAAATTGAATAGTTAGAAATAGAACTGTTTGATCCTTTAACTGTGTGTATCTAAAAATAGGTTTAAAAATCATATAATGGGTATTTATGTAAAACCAGAATTTGGTATTAAATAACCAACAGTAGTTGATATGCCATAAACCCAAACCAAACTTTGATTATTCTAAATTGAATTGTTAGAAATAGAACTGTTTGATCCTTTAACTATGTCTCTAAACGTGTGTTAACAAGTCATATATTTAATATATATGTACAAAACAGGATTTGGCATTAAATAACCAACAGTAGTTGATATGCCATAAAACAAAACAATATGAATTGCCTAGTAGATATGACAATTCGGTCAACCGTGTTGCTATCGATGCGGATCGGGTCGGGTGTGTCTTGCATCTGGCGACAGTCAGTTCAGGCTGCCTGACATTGGTGCCAGGGAAGTCAGCATCCGTATCACATGGCCGACACTGAAATACTAATTGAGACTCAAGGGGGCGTCCCCCAGGTTCTAATCCTCCTCGGTGTGTGTGGGGGGGGTCTAGGTTGACCGCCTTGCACCCGAGACGCCCCTTTTTAGAAGAATTATAACGCGACCGATGCATTTTTGGAGCCACCGGGTGTATCTAGACTACGGCCCTTCTTCCGGACCCACCTTACAAAAGGCCTTGTGCTGCACTTTTCCGGTTGGTGGGGCATACGACAAATACCGACTATATGAGGTACAATGTGTATCGAATTTTAAATCGAGTAAAACAAAGGAAAAAAAAAAACAAATCCAATCCAATTAGGACGCTCCACCCAGCGTGAAAACCCATAATAACAGATTGTATTACCTTGCTGGAATGATGCCAGCAATGAGACTTTGAACTTTCCCATCGAGTCAAATCTATAATCAACGGCGGCGTGTGGGGGTGGCAGAGAGACAGATAGACGGACTAGCAGACTATGTACTTTTTATGTTTTTTTGATAAAACTTTATCGAAATCTAATCGTTCTGATAAAATAAAGTGAAAATTCTTCCGAGCTTTATATCGTCCAACATGTCAGTACTACATGTAAAAACATGTCACGTGTACTGGTCACTACCAATATAACATGGTCTCTAGCGATATAACATTAACCCTCTTGTTGTATTTCTCGTCGACTTGTACCTCAGTTCGAACCCCGAATAAAATCTCACTCTTTACACGGCTGTTGGGACGTTTATGATTCGAAACTCTCCGGATAGCACAGAATCAGTTGCGGATCGTCAAGCTGGATATTTCTTAAAGTTAATGATTCTGATGGATTAAAGAAACGGGTGTTTCCCAAACCGATAAGCCGTTGTAATCTTCTCAATTGGCGAAAGTTCTGAACAGGATAAGGTTGTTCTTTCTTCGGAAAAACAATAATGACAGTTGATTAAATATAAACAGTTTAATAATAATATAATAAATAAAACACCAACAATTATCGAGTGATATCTACAGCTATACAAAACAGGACTGGTTATATGTATGTCGGTCTTAAGTTACCTTTAGCATTACCTTTTGGATTTGGCATTAAATAACCTACAATGGTTGATATGCCATAAAACCCAACCAAACCAAATCCTATATATTTGATATATATGTATAAAGAGGATTTGGCATTAAATAACCTACAATGGTTGATATGCCATAAAACCAAACAAAACCCAATCATATATATTTAACATATATGTATGAAGAGGATTTGGCATTAAATAACCTACAATGGTTGATATGCCATAAAACCCAACCAAACCAAATCATATATATTTGATATATATGTATAAAGAGGATTTGGCATTAAATAACCTACAATGGTTGATATGCCATAAAACCCAACCAAACCAAATCATATATATTTAATATATATGTATGAAGAGGATTTGGCATTAGATAATCAGTAATGGTTGATATGCCATAAAACCAAACCAAGCCGAACTGAATCCGGTTGTGAGGCTACTGTTCTGGAGCCTCTGGGGAGTATAGAGTATTCCTTCATTGACATTATTCTCAGATCCACTTTTTTTTTTGAGGTTTTAAGGGAGTTCAGGAAGAGATTCCGTCGGAAGAGGTCAGCACTCTTCAAATCGGGTCAGTGGCATTTCCACCAAAACAATGCACCGGTCCACAACTCCATCCTTGTCACAGACTATTTGACCAACATGGGCATCAAGACACTTCCTCAGCCTCCCTATAGTCGAGACCTTGCTCCCTGTGCCTTTTGGTTATTCCCTAAGCTCAGAGGCTGTCGTTATGAGACAAATGAGGATATAAAAGAGGCTGTGACGAAGGTCATTGACACGCTCGCACAAGAGGACTTCGATGGGGCCTTCCAGAAGTTGTTGGAACGGTACAAAAAGCGCATTGCAGCTGGAGGAGCTTACTTCGAATGGGACTAGAGTTTCATGTGTGTACTATCAATAAAAGTGCCCATACGAAAAAAGTCTGGAAATTTATTTAATGATCCTCGTAATTTGATTTTTAAATTAATTAGAATTTAAATAACCCACAATGGTTGATATACCGTAAAACCAAAGCAAATCATTATTCTTAATATATTATTTGTTCACACACAGTTAAATGATTTCAATTATTATTACCTGAATTACTAACTGGTAGTTGTCTAAATTTGATGATTTTTATCATTAAGGCTTTTCGGACTATTGTCTTCATCTTTATTCTTATTTCCACAACGTTTTGGTCGATATGTCCTCCAGCCTTGTTCAGGTGTTTATCAAACTCGGGAACCTTATCGGAACTTCGCACTGGGGGTTCTCTGTTCTGATCCCGTTAGCCATAACCGAGTACAAGTGTTAAATATCCCTGTACTGTTACTCGCCTGCAGTCAGGATTGAACGCTATGTGTCCAGCAGGACACATAGCGTAACGATTATAGGCGTTAGTTCCCAAAACTTCTAAGGACACAACCATCTGGAGGTTGCAGGTTCCCAAGTTCGACAAACACTTGAAGAAGGCCGGAGGACATATCGGCCGAAACGTTGTGGAAATAACAATAAAGATGAAGACAATAGTCCGAAAACCCTTAATGATGAAAATAGTATTTTTCACACGAATACAGCTATTGTTTCTGCACAATTAAATTTTTTCACTTATTGCTATCAAGCACTTATAATTCTGTTCGATACATCATTCATTTGCACACTGTCAAATTGTCCCAAGTTTTGCTATGCTATACCAATATTTCAATTCACACGCACAGTTAAATAATATCAGGTGCCCGTGGTGTAATGGTTATCGTCGTAGAAAATGGACACGGCGACACGAGTTCAAATCCTGGACGAAGTTGATTGCATTTCACATAGTCCTAATACCCTTGGGAAAGGTATGAATCCAATCATTCACCTTCCAGCTATGGGTAAATAGTAGGGCAGACTAGGTTCTTCTTGGTGAGGCAACTAGTCTATGAGAAGGAAAATTCTGAATTCAAACCTGGTAAACTCCGCTTAAAAATAGACTTTGTGTCATATCCTGTCTGAGCGGAAGGGTTGGTAAATATGGTTAAATAATTTCAAATATTGCTATACCACAAATAATTCTATTTAATATTACTCATTTAAATTAAACACACAGTTAAATAGTTCCGTGTATCACCAACAATTCAATTAAACATCAGTTATTTGCTTACACACAGTTAAATGATCAAACAGTTCTATTTCTAACAATTCCATTTAGCATAAGCACTCAGTTTAAATGTCAAAAATTCTATTTAACACGAGAATTAATTTTTAATTTCTTGCGGACTTTTTGTCCTCATCTTGATAGGTTTTGTGTTGATTCATCTTTCACTACGTTTCGGCCAAATTTCACTTCTGGTCTTCTTCGGGTGATTTACCGCGACCTCGGATAGGAATGCTGAGTCTTGTAACCGTATCCCCAGTAATTACTGCCTTCCATAGTTGTTGTCTATCGCACCACGTTTTTGACCAAGTAAACCTCTGGCCGGCTTGGGTAGGATTTGAAACCGCTATCTTCTGACAATGCTCAGCAGGAACCGTAGAGACTCAACACCTCTATCCGCCTCAACGCCAGAGACCTCGAAGGGCGATCAAGGAGGGATTTTTTGGTCTTATAAATCCAATTATTTGTTCTCTTTATCTGGTCTTCCATAGTCGGGTCCGTACCGAATTTAAATTAAATATCATCATTATTAAAAAGTTAAAAAGTAGTCGAAGACGACCCGAAACTTTTCTTTTCAAATGCCACTACAGTAAGGTGTAGGGAACGGTGCTACTCCTTTCCCTTGACTGCTCTACTTTACCCTTGATAAGTATCTTATAAGGCTGAGTGTTAAGCAAAGAGATATCAAGTACCATTCTTTGAGGCTATGGTATGACTCGACCTGGGATTTAAACCCGGTCTCCCGGGCTATGGGTGAAAAGTTGGGATAATTACTTGAAACCATATAATTGTATATGAATTACTCGTATTTGATAAGAATAACTGAAATCATATCTCTGTCTCCAAATTATTTTACCAAATATTGATATTCAAATAACTATGCCGTTGAATATATAAACCAAACCACACACACACACACACACACACACACATATATATATATATATATATATATATATATATATATATATATATATATATATATATATTGACATCCATAGACAGACTGTTTCGTTCTATCAGAACTCTTCAGTGTGGCTAGACACGCAGGACGCTCGAAGCCGGGATCAAAACCCGTCCAACTTTACGTTAGACTAAGTTTCAGACTTCACCAAATTCAATCCAATAAATCCAAAGTTGGGAACAATTCCAAGCAGGACCAATAAAGTATTCAAAAATAGAATATTAAATTTAAATAATTTCAGTCAAGAGCCCAATGTTAATAAAATCCACAGAACAAATAATAACCCGGATACTCTTTTATAGGTCGAAATAAATTGATAATTATTGTTACTTGAAGTTAAAGGCTTACTTTTTAATTTAGGAGAAATGAGGGTTTTTTTTTTTCTAGTCTGGTCGTGAATGTGGAAAACATTTTCTAATCCATTTTCTTGTTCGATCTAAAGAAGTCCAGTTAAACCTGAGTTGGGAGGAATTCCATCAGGACAAAAAAACATTCAACAGTGAACATTTAAATTTTCCTGGTAAAGAGCTCAATGCAACTGACATTACAGAGCAATAATTTCTTTAAGAAAAAACCAAAACCGGTCACATTAGGATTATAAATTTATTTTCATCCTGTAATGTGTTTTTGATAAAATCAAAAAACACGAAAAAAAATTAACTGGACTTCTTCAGATCTTATGGATAAAATAAGTCCTGTTAATTTTTTTTTCGTGTTTTTTGATTTTATCAAAAACACATAACAGGATGGAAATGAATTTATAATATATATATGTATATATATATGACCGGTTTTGTTTTTTCTTAAAGAAAAAAAAAATATATATAATGTTTGTTGTAAGTCCATATATATATATATATATGTGTGTGTGTGTGTGTGTGTGTGTGTGTGTGTGTGTGTGTGTGTGTGAATAAATATGTGTGTGTGTATGTGTGCGTGGAAATGGTTGCAGCCTGTTTATTGAGCAAGATGATTGCATATTTTTGAGCCAGCACTCGGTGATTATGCACAAGTAAAATCCAAGTTTAGCGCTACATAGTCTTTCTATGTTAATTCTCCTTCATCCATGTGCCAGACTTTAAACGATGTTGTGTATATTGCATCGGTGAAAGAGGTTGTTGTTTAAGCCCACGTCAAAACAGAAACTCGTATGCTGATTTTAAAGGTATATACAATATCACCGCTTGAAATATTTCCGCTACATGATCTTCCTCTTCCCATCTAGTCGTATATCCTATAAAGCTTAGTAAATTACAGCAATTGAAAAATATGACAGTATTGACACGAAGATGAAGAAAGAAACATTCCCAAGACAAACTGAAGAGGGTGAAAGACAGTGATGATCGGAAAAAGGGCTGGTTACTTACCAGTAAATGACGTCGTGTAGCGCAATGGACTGGTGCACGGAGACATAATTTAAAAGCCATTGTTAAGAATTTGGCGGTAAAAGAAACACGAGCGATAGACAACAGGAAAGAGGTTGTGTTTGATTCGATCGAGAAAGAAGCTGTAAGTCACGTGTCTTGATTTGAGTAGACCCACCCAAATTCAGATCACGTGGGTCGGTTTTATTTCCGCGAGTAAAAACGCCGACTTTATCTGGAGCAAGGCGGGATTTACGCACGGGATTATCTGGGCTTTTCACTCACAAATAATTATTGAAACAATAAATAGCACGTCTTACTTTGCTGATGCTAAGTTTTATCTACTTTTAGATTATTTGAAACTCATAGATGAGTGGGTAGAGTGTTCGCCAATGGTCTGGGAGACCTGGGTTCAATCCCAGGACGCGTCATACCAAAGACTTTAAAAATGGTACTTGATACCTCCTTGCTTAACACTCAGTAATATAATGTACGTATCAAGAGTAAAGTGGAGCAATCCAGGGAAAGGATTAGCGCCCTCCCCTACACCTCGGTGTAGTAGCTATTGAAAAGGGAGCCTTCGGTTCGCCCTCGACTACGGTCGCCAACTTTACTAATTTACAGTCTGCTGGCATAGCAGAGTCTCCGATATGACAGAATTTTTTTTCTTCTTGTAAATTAAAACTAGATTTTAGTCTAACATTATGATTTCTTTCATTTTCAAACTGTCGTCTGCTTGTGCAGAAAAATCCTCTAATTAAAAGGTTTTTCTTTTCTTTTTCTTTTTTTTAAAATTAAAACTAAGTCTTGTCTTTCAGCCTCGATTGGGAAATCCGTTTATATCTCAAAGTTCCAGTGGGGTTACTAAACACAATGATTGCATCTTTACAGTGGGGTAAGTCTCCCCCCAACGAGTGTCCTGTATATGACACTAAACAATCTAATGGTACTATTTACCCAACCCCTCCGCTCGGGCAGGATATGACACAAGGTCAATTTTTAAGCGGAGTTTAACAGGTTTGAATTCAGAGTTTTCCTTCTCATAGACTAGTTGCCTCAGCATGGCTGAAGAACCTAGTCTGTCCTACTATTTACCCATAGCTGGAGGGAGAATATTTTGGATTCATACCTTTCCCAAGGGTATTAGTGCTATGTGAAATGCAATCAGTCGCGTCCAGGATTTGAACTCGAGTCGCCGTGTTCATTTCCTACGACGATAACAACTATACCACGGGCACTTCCACTAAACAATCTAATGGAGAGGTTTCAATTATGCTGGAGCTTGAGGGAATGCGGAGTATCCTTTTATTGCCGTTGCACCCAAGTTTAATCTAACCCAGAATATAAACACCTGATAGGAGCCTATCTATTGATTAAATAGAACTAAACTGTATGCTTATGCTAATCTGACTTGTTTAAAGTAGAACTGCTTTGACATTTAAACTGCATACTCATGCTAAACTGAACTATTTTTCATTCAACTGTGTGTAAATAAATGACTGATGTTTAATTGAATAGTTAGTTATACATTGTAATACATGAAAACGCTATATTTGTTGACGGAATAGTTTGAAATAGAACCGTTTTTAACATTTAAACTGTACTTATGCTAAACTAAAATGTTTGAAATAGAACTGTTTATGTATAAAAATGGATTTGGCATTAAATAACCTACAATGGTTGATATGCCATAAAATCCAACCCAACCAAATCATATATATTTAATATATATGTATAAAGAGGATTTGGCATTAAATAACTTGCAATAGTTGATATGCCATAAAAAACACAAGGAAGTATCAAGTGCCATTTTAAAAGTCTTTGGAATGACGTGACCTGGAATTGAACCCAGGTCTCCCGGACCATTGGCGAACACTCTACCCACTAGTACTTCCTTGCTTAACACTCAGCAATATAAGGTACGTATCAAGGGTAAAGTGGAGCAATCCAGGGAAAGGAGTAGCGCCATCCCCTACACCTCGATGTAGTAGCTATTGAAAAGGGAGCCTTCGGGTCACCCTCGACTACGATTACCAGCTTCACTAGGCATTAATAATGTACTTATATGACACAAAACAATTTTAATAAATTTTTCTTGGCGATTAAAACTGATACAAAGATACCACACAATAATTTTTGATGTACGAGGTGCAGACGATAAGTTTCCAGCCATTTTTTTATGGGCATTGTCGTAGATTCTTGAAAATTCTGTATGTTACTGCTATACATCTTATGAGATGACTGACCAATTTTTATGATTTCAGCTTCAAATGAACAGCTACAGCAGCAATTGGAATACACCCTACTAAAGCCTGATTGTCACAGCTAGTGAATTTCAAAAATGCAATCTGACACTTTTGAAGAACGATATGCAATAAAATTCTGTTTTAAACATGGAAAGAATGATGCCACAGAAACGTATGGAATGCTTCAGACTGCTTTTCGACCATCTTGCATGAATCGAGCATCAGTTTTTGAGTGGCATAAGAGATTCAAGGAAGGCAGGGAGTCTGTGAGAGATGATGAGAGGTGTGGGAGGAGTAAGGAAGTCAATAGACCAGAGTTGATTGGCCAAAGGGTTAGGGTTAGGGTTACTATGTTGAGGTTTTAAAGGTGTTCAACAAGAGATTCCGTCGGAAGAGGTCAGCACTCTTCAAATCGGGTCAGTAGCATTTCCAGCAGGACAATGCACCAGTCCACGACTCCATCCTTGTCACAGACCATTTGAGCAAGATGGGCATCAAGACAGTTCCTCACCCTCCCTATAGTCGAGTCCTAGCTCCCAGTGCCTTTTGGTTATTCTCTGAGCTCAGAGGCTGTCGTTATGAGAGAATTCAGAAGATGAAAGAGGCTGTGACGAAGGTCATTGACACGCTCACCCAAGAGGACTTCTATGGGGCCTTCCAGAAGTTGTTGAAACGACACAAGTGCATTGCAGCCGGAGGAGATTACTTCGAAGGGGACAAGAGTTTCATGTGTGTACTATCAATAAAAGTGCCTATACGAAAAAAGTCTAGATGCACATTAGCAACAGCCTAGATGTGCACATAATCACAGCCTACAGATGCACATTATCAACAGCCTAGATGTGCACATAATCACACCCTACAGATGCACATTATCAACAGCCTAGATGTGCACATAATCACAGCCTACAGATACACTTTATCAACAGCCTAGATGTGCACATAATCACACCCTACAGATGCACATTATCAACAGCCTAGATGTGCACATAATCACAGCCTACATATGCACATTACCAAGAGCCTAGATGTGCACATAATCACAGCCTACAGATGCACATTATCAACAGCCTAGATGTGCACATAATCACACCCTACAGATGCACATTATCAACAGCCTAGATGTGCATATAATCACAGCCTACAGATGCACATTATCAACAGCTTAGACGTGCACATAATCACAGACTACATATGCACATTATCAACAGCCTAGATGTGCACATAATCACAACCTACAGATGCACATTATCAACAGCCTAGATGTGCACATAATCACACCCTACAGATGCACATTATCAACAGCCTAGATGTGCACATAATCACAGCCTACAGATGCACATTATCAACAACCTACATGTGCAAATTATTACAACCTACAGATGCACATTATCAACAGCCTAGAAGTGCACCAAATCACAGCCTACAGATGCACATTATCAACAGCCTAGATGTGCACATAATCACCGACTACATATGCACCTAATCAACAGCAAACCGATGCACATAGTCAACAGCCCACATATGCATATATGCATACAAATGCATATTATCAACAGCCAAGATGTGTGCATAATCAACAGCCTAAATCTGCACATTATAAACAGCCTAAATCTGCACATATGCTCATATGTCTACGAAGCCACGTAATCAATAACATACGGATGCACATTATCAACAGCCTACAGATGCACATAATCAGCAATACATAGATGCACATTATCAACAGCCTAAAGATGCACATTATCAACAGTATACGGATGCACGTTTTCAACAGCTTAAATGTGCATATATGCACATATGTCTACGAAGCCACATAATCAACAACATAAAGAAGCACATTATCAACAGCCTACAGATGCACATAATCAACAACCTACAGATGCACCTGATCACAGATTACAGATGCACGTTATCAACGGCATACGGATACACATTATCAACAGTCTACATGTGCACAAAATCAACAGCAAACTGATGTACATAGTCAACATCGTACATATGCACATATGCACACAAATGCAGATTATCAACAACTTAGATGTGCACATGATCACAGCCTACAGATGCACATGATCACAGCCTATAGATGCACATTATCAACAGCCTACAGATGCACATTATCAACTGCCTAGAATTGCACATAATCACAGCCTACAGGTGCACATGATCACAGCCTATAGATGCACATTATCAACTGCTTAGAATTGCACATAATTACAGCCTTCAGATGCACATGATCACAGCCTACAGATGCACATAATCACAGCCTACAGATGCACATATGCAAATGCACATTATCAACAGCATAAATATGTACATATGCACAGCCGACAAATGCACATTATCAACAGCCTGCATAACACTAACTGTTTTTTTTTCGAACTTGTTGCTACTATCCGCGTTTGACCGAGAAAAAACATAAATCAAAATCCATTCAAGTGAAAACCAAAAAAAATCCGATTATTTTTTTTTTTCCCTTACCTCGACCCTTACACTGAAGCTGTACGGACGCAGAAACAATGGCGGGAAAATCCTAAGGAGAAGATTAACAATTATGTAATTTTTAAGTGTTATATAAAGTTTTTGTTTAATCGTTCGATAACTCAGAAGGCTGGACAGGAAGGAAATGATAATCTCTTAAAAACGTTTACAAAATCGTGATTCGTATTGAGAAATCTCAAGATCGATATTCACTGGACTTTATTGTGAATAAATAATAATTTCTCAAAAAAATTAAACGAAGCTTTTGTAAGTGTGGATAGCTGCACCCTAACAAACATTCAACAACCAATCAATTTTTAATATCGTCGTTGTTATTCTATAAGAGTTTTATAACATCTTACAAGGTGAACTAAAAGTCTCGCAATATTTTGGAACGTCCTCTTTAGTGGCGCGTATATCACGTGAACAAAACAGGGGTAGTTTGGTTTGGTTGAGTTTTATGGCACATCAATCATTTTTGGTTATTTAATGCCAATCCTGTTTTTACACATATATTAAACATGTTTTGTAAACACATTTCGTTTGCAAACAAACATATTTTATAAATACTGGCAAATGATCAAACAGTTTTATTTCTAACAACTCAATTTAGCACAAGTCAAAGTTAAATGGTTAGAAATTGTTATGTATAACTAACAATTCAATTAAACATCAGTTTTTTTGTTTTTTTTTTGTTTGTTTACACACAGTTAAATGACAAACAGTTCTATTTCAAACAATTCAATTTATCAAGAGTCATTTGTTTGCACTCAGTTTAAACATCAAACAGTTCTATTTGAGCCATAGGTGGGACCCTATTAGGTACTACCAGAGTGAACCTGAGAGCAATGGGATGAAGAGATACTCCGCATTCCCAAAGCTCCAGCATTACTGGAGCCTCACCAACAGATTGTTTAATGTCATATCTAGGACACTCGTTGAAAGTGGGGTCTTTATCCTTCTGCAGAGATGCAGTCTGTATATTCTACAGCCCCACCCGACTCATCTAGAAGCAGGAGTAGACACCCGCTAGTATCATTTTAGTTAGTGCGCTGACACGTTGTGCATTGCTTCACATCACGTGTAATTTGAGAACCGGACAGCTGAAGATGCAATGTAGTAGTTTGGTTTGTGAGATGGAAGGTAGGTGGCCGAACAACTACTATTTTGTGGGAGGTTGCTTCCAGGGTTTGTTGAAGACAGCACGAATCATTCTAATGTTGTTCCTAATTAGCTTTTTCTCGATGTGTTTTGTTAGCGTCCATCTGGTGCATCCATATAGTAGTATCGACACAGCTACTTCTTGGAAGAAATCCTGTTTTATTTCATCGGATACTTTAGATTCTCTACGATCGATAATAGTCCATACCTTCGCCAAGCGTAAATTGACGTCACTTTAAGTTGATGAGATGTTACTACCGAGGTATATGAATTGGTCGACTAATTTTTCAAGGCTTGCCACTTAAAGTGGACATGACTCATTTTTGTCTAAAACACATGTATATTTCCGAGAAGCACTAGATTATCTATGTAGTCTGCGTCTGCCATATCTTCTGCAGGATATCGTCTAATTCTTGTAGAAAACATTTTCTTTTATTAGATCTATAACTGTTTCAACTACGTACTCAAAGCCGAGTGTAAAAAAATATGGTGCGAATACCGAACATTGGCATAGTTCAATCGCAGGTCGAGTCATACCAAAGACTCGAAAAATGGTACTGGATACTACCTTGCTTAGCACTCAGCATTATAAGGTAAGGATCAAGGGTAAAGTAGAGAAATCCAGGGAAAGAAGTAGCGCCCTCCCCTACACATTGATGTAGTAGCTATCGAAAAGGGAGCCTTCGAGCCACCCTCGACTACGGTATCTCTAAGCAAGACTCCAGCGACAATGTCAGAGGTTGGTGTCAACATCAGGTAAGAGATTCATTGCTTTCAAATTTTTGTTTATCATTATAGCGGTAACAGTTTTGGGGAGAAGACTATATGCAAGTGGTATTCGCTCCATCTTTTCTCTGTGCATGGAATCGAATGCCTTGCAGAAATCTTAGAATAGTAATGTTGCTTCAAGATTCTTTGAACCTGTAAATTGTAAAACGATTCCTCTGAGAACCGTTCTGATTTTTCCTAAGAATTTTCTCGATTTTGGGTTATATACGGTTGAGGAGCATGGCATTATTAATCTTCGCAGCTGTCTCAGTAAAAGTTGTATCATTACAGTTCTTAGTGATTCCGAGGTCGCTTTTGTTGGGGAAAAGGAGAATGTAGACTTTTGTCCATTTCTCTCTTGTATTTTTGTACCATATCCAGATACGGATATGTGAAACGTACATAGAATGTTCATAACATATATACATAGAACATAGGAATCCCGAAACACGAAAAACACTTACGACTTCTTAGTTCAGCTACGAAACTTTTTATTACCTTTGAGTTAAAAGGTTTTTCAATATAAGGAAGAGAGATACACATTCTTTCTATTCTGGCTTTTCCATCCGCCCCACATCTCGTGTGCACCTGTCGCAAGGCCTCCGCGAGCAAGCGAAAGTCAACCGTCTTCCTCCGAACCAGGACTCAACTCAACTAACTGACTTTTTCAAAACCCCCAAAATCCTCCGCGTGCTTCCCATGCGTGACGTCACCCGCATTCTCTAGCCCCGTTTCCCATCTGGGCTATTGTGACATCTCTGAGTGACTTGTTCGCTCCGCCTACGCGCGTGAACACCTGCGTTAATGTTGCACTTAAGTAACCCATGCACTGAGCCGAAAGGTTCTCAGCCTAACTAAACCCAAAGGCATAAAACGAAATCCCTCGGCCATTATATTACATTTTCTTTATAGATAGCGTTGTGTAATCGAAATTTTCTTGTCTTTCAAAAATCAGAAGGCATTTTGTCAAGGCCTGCAGCTTCTCTATTTTTGATTATTTTTTTTCCAATACTGCGTCAAGTTCATACTCGGTAGACTCTCCTAGTTTGAACTCTAGCTGTCCATTAATAATTTTAGAAAGATTTGTCTGTTATTTCAGAAGAGTTCTAGAGGTTCTTGAAGTCTTTCTTCTTGGCTGGCAGCTTTTAGTTTTGCTTCTAAGATTCTTTTTCTTTTGTTCACTTCAATCACTATCTGCTTTACTAATCTTGATTGAAAACTATTTATCGAATTTCTGATTTTATCGATTTGGTCTTGAATACATTCTTGTTGTTCTTTTTGGTATGTGTTAGTTATCTTTGAGTTGGCATTTTCTGAGTTTCTTTTATTAAGTAAGGATGTTTTTTTCACGTTATCTCATTCTTCCCTGTCTACTAGTGACGCCCTGGGAACTCTGCGTTTGGCTCTTGAGTTGGATGGTATGCACTCTGCTGCTGCTTCTATATGGGTGGTAACTAAGTTTTCATATTCGTCATTCGGAGTACATATTTCAAATATCTTCTGAAAAGTATCATATTTGTTTCTTACAGTTAACATATATATATATATATATATATATATATATATATATATATATATATATATATATATATATATATATATCAATTGGTAAGTGAAGACCAGTCATAACGTATGGTTTTTACTGCTTGTTTCAAAATTTCTGCGTTGTGCCGATGCGATTTTGTGATCGGAAGATACTCGTTCAAAGTGGAGTAAGCCTTACAGTCCATAGAGCTATTTATCCATTTCTTGTTCATGAGTATTTTGGTTTGGTTTGGTTTTATGGCATATCAACCATCGTAGGTTATTTAATGCCAAATCCATTTTTATTAATATAAACAGTTCTATTTCAAATAATTCAGTTTAGCTTATGTACACAGTTTAGAAGTCAAAAATAATTCTATTTTAAACAATTCAGTTTAGCATAAGTACGCAGTTTAAATGTCAAAACAGTTCTATTTCAAACAATTCAGCTGAGCATAAGTACATAGTTTAGTTCTATTTAACATGTAGATGGGACCTTATCAGATACTACCACTCCAGGCCAGAATGAACCTGAGAGTAAATACATTGAAGAAGTGCTCTGCATTCCCCAAAGCTCCAGCATCACTGGAACCACACTATCAGATTGTTTAGTGTCATATCAAGACACTCGTTATCAAATTTATTGCTTTCTTTAGAAATTGAAAATCTTTACTTTTCCTCGCCGTGTACGTTTACTAACTGTAACATCTAATCAGTTGTAGTGTTTAAGTATTTCTTTATTCCTATTGTGGTTGTTTTGTTGGTCAATTCTGGTTGGATTAATCCTCTGCCACCATTTTCTCTTTTGATGTAGAGACATTCTATATATGCTCTTGGGCGATGCATTCCGTGGCAAGTTATTAGTTTCCTTACTGTGATATTATGTTTGTCACGGTACTTTTTGTGGACTTGCTTCAGTAACTAACACATGAGTTTCCAGCTAGTTGGTTTATCAACTCCTACTGTACCCACGTTGAGTTTAAAAGATCCACAGATGGGGTTGACACGATCTATCCAAAACTTCTAATTGTCAGAGTGATTCGTTGGAACAAGTTGCCCGGGTGTTGGCAACTCAAAGACAAGAAATACTCTTCGTTAAAAATTAACAACTGTTTCTTGAAACACAATGTTGTAACAATAATATATACAATATATAGAGAGGAATTTTGTCGCTTTTGTTGTGTTTGAGAGATAGAAAATTGGGGTATTTGGCTGGTGCAGGTTTTCTATCTTATTCAATTTTTTTGGAGAGTGAGGCTTTTGATGGAGAGGTTTTAGTTCTTGGAGATATTTCTTTTCATTTTTTTTTTCTTGTCTTTGATATGGATATCGGATCTTTTCTTTCATCTAACCCAAAAAAACATCTATTTTTATAGAGGTTTCCTCTAGGAACAAACATTCCTGATTGGCTAATGAATCACAGATCATTTTGTATACTTTTACTACTTTTAGACTGGTCAGCCAATCAAATGTGCTGATCTACGTCTGTGGGAAGAGTATCCCTTTTGGATCCATCTTTTTTTTATTTCAGTTAAGGTCCAGTTTGTTATATTAATACTATGTCAGACTGTTAATTGCTAAAAATTAATTTTTGCATTCAGTTCAGTTCTTAATATGGCTCTTATTCTCCAACAGAATTCTTTCCTCATTTTTTTATTTATTGTAAAATTGATACAATTTGCTCAGTTAATTATTTGCCCCAGTCGACTCGGATTGTAGAATACATCGACTGCTTCTCTGCAGAGAGGAAAGACTGCCCCAAAGGGTGTCCTGTGGCCCAGTCAGCTGGGGTTGTAGAATACACCGGCTACTTCTCTGCAGAGGGATAAACCTCCTCCAAAGAGTGTCCTGTGGCTCAGTCGGCTGGGGTTGTATAATACACCGACTGCTTCTCTGCAGAGGGGTAAGACTTCCCCAACGAGTGCCCTGGATATGACACTAAACCATCTGCCCAGTCTGCTAGAGCTGTAGAATACACCGACTGTTTATCTGTAGAGGGGTAAGACTTCCCCCAACGAATGTCCTGAAATGACACTAAAATATCTGCTCTGTCGAGATATGAGGAGACCTAGAGATAAGGCTATGAAAATAGCGGACAAGAGCCAACAAGCCAAAAGTACCTGAGGGGCCTGACCGGATATGAGTTGTCAGCTTAGATGTGTTTATAAAAGCAGATGTGTTTATAAAAGCAGCCATATTCAGATGTCCATGAAGAATCTCGGCTAACGGCCGAAGTGAAGAGATCTCTCATCAAAACCCTGAATGCACTCATAAACTCTTCCACTCTCTCTCTCTCTCTCTCTCTCTCTCTCTTAGACTCGAGTATTTCTTTATTGCCATCGCTCCCAGGTCCAATCTGGCCCGCAGTGGTAGCACTTGATAGGGTTCAAATAGAACTAAACTGTGTGATTATACTAAACTGAATTCTTTGAAATATAACTGTTTTAATATTTAAACTGCGTACTTAAGCAAAACTGAACTGGTTTTACATTTAACTGTGTGTAAATAAACAACTGGTTTTTAATCGAATTTTTCGTGATATATAACAATACTTGGAACCATTTAGCTTTCTTGGCTAAACTGAATAGTTTGAAAGAGAACTGTTTTTGACATTTAAACAATGTACTTATGCTAAACTGAATTTGCTGTGTGTAAAAAAAAACTGTACTTACGCTCAACTGAATTGTTTGAAATAGAACTGTTAAAATGGATTTGGCATTTCATAACCAACAATGGTTGACATGCCAAAAACGAAACCAAATTCATTTATTCTGAAACACTTACAGCGTTATATATTGACCCTTGACCGAGCCGTCATTCAGAGATTCACCTGTGTTAATAAGCGGAAGAAGAAGCAGAAGAAGAAGCGGAAGCAAGTGGGCGTTATGAAAGAATATAGGCAGGTGCCAGCGGCAGTTGGACACAGGAAGGCCAGAGTGAGGTCCAGCTTGCAGACTAAAAGCTGGGTCCCTCAGCGATCCCCGATTGAGCAATCCTAGCCAAGATGCGGAAGAAGTGCTGCTCAGAAGAAAAAGTTGTATCAATATAGCAGTCTGTCCCTGTCTCCACTCATCTCTCACACACAACAGAACCATCAAGAATAAAGTGTGAGATATATATTTTTATAAAGAAGTGTGTTCGTTCGTTCATTGAAGTTCGTAAATAATGTTTGATGATGTTTCCGCTTGTATTTATATATGTATGTGGGTATAGAACAATAGGTTTTATTGTGTTCTATATATTTTCTGTGTTTGTATTAAGAGTAATGTTTTTAGACATTACAACGAGCCTTTCTTAATAAATTATCGTACATTTGTCCAGATCAAATTACACTCCTACATCGTCACTAAATCATCATCATTTTTTGCTTATAACCGTAAATCATCTATATTGAGGGTTTAGTTTGGTTTTATGGCATATCAACCTTTGTAGATTATTTAACGCCAAATCCATTTCTATGTAAATCATCAGTTCTATTTCAAACTTTTCAGTTATAAGACTACACAGTTTGTCAAAAACATTTCTATTTCAAACTATTCAGTTTATTCAAGCAGTTATATATAACAATTCAGTTGAGTGTAAATACAGTTTCAACGTCAAAAAACAGTTTTATTTGAAATAATTCAGTTTAGCATAAGCACACAGTTTAAATGTAAGTACGGTTTAATTATCAAAAACATTTCTCTTTCAAGCTATTCAGTTTAATAAAACAATTCAGTTTTGCATAAGTATGCTGTTAGTTCTATTCAACCCATAGATAGGGCCCTATCAGGTGCTACCACGCTGGGTCAGAGTGGACCTGGGAGCAATGGCAATTAAGGGGTGCTCCGTATTCCCCAAGGCCCCAGCATTACTGGGACCTCGCCATCAAACTGTTTAGTGTCATATCCAGGACACTCATTGGGGGGTGGTCTAACCCCTCAGCAGAGATGCAGTCAGTGTATTCAACAGACCCAGCCAACTTGGCAACATCCATATTGAATCTGTGGTTCCTTTTTAAACATTAGTTTTCCATTCATCGTCTGTGTTCTATGGAAAGAGGTATTAGAGCTGTACAAAATAGATATGAAAGTGAATCACCATAGAAGATTCCATTGTTGATGGTTTGGTTTTGTGGCATATCAACCATCGTAGGTTATTTAATGCAAAATCCAATTTTATACATATAAACAGTTCTATTTAAAGCAATTCAGTTTAGCATAAGTACACAGTTTAGTTCTATTTGACCAATAGTTCTGTTTGACCCATAAACCAGATCATTGGCCTACTTGGTGAAGCATTCGCCAATGGTCCAGGAGACCTGGGTTCAATCCTAGGTCGCGTCATACCAAAGACTTTAAAAATGAAACTTGATACCGCCTTGCTTAACGCTCAGCAATACAGGGTACATATCAAGGGTAAAGTGGAGCAATCCAGGGAAAAGAGTAGCGCCCTCCCATACACTTTGGTGTTGTAGCTACTGAAAAGGGAGCCTTCTGGTCGCCCTCGACTAAGGGAGAAAACTTTACTTTTTACTTTTATCTGTAAGGTGCTACCACTCCCGGTCAGAGTGGACCTAGGAGCGATGACAATTGAGTACTTTGCATTCTCCAAAGCTCCAACATTACAAGAACCTCACCATCAGATTTTTAGTGTCATATCTAGGACACTCGTTGGGTGCAGTCGGTATATTCTACAGTCCCAGCCGACCGAGCCACATTTTGTTTTTTGAGGGGGGTGGGGTAAGGATTTTTCTAAAGTCTAAGAAATTCTCGTTAAGTTTCCAGGACTCTTCTAAATATTCTTATAGATTTTAACAGTGCTCTGGTCTAGTTTCGTCCTGTAATCTACGATTACTTCCCTTTCCATTCAAAACACTTTGGGACCGTTCAAAAGGCAACAATTACAACTAGTATCACCGTCGACCAATTCGGCAGCTTCTTCCATATTTTTCAATGACAAATTACATACATGTAGGGAATGATAGATAGATTGTTAGATTGATATACGTGGTGCCTTCAATAGGTTTTCAGGCATTTAAAATTGTCGTAGACTCTTGACAATTCAGTTGGTTATTGCTATACATATTCTGAGATGACTGACCAATTTTTACGATTTCAGTTTCAAATGAACAGCTACAGCAGCAATTGGAATACACCCTAATAAAGTCTAATTGTCACTGCTGGTGACTTTCAAAAATGCAATCTGACACTTTTGAAGAACGATATGGAATAAAATTCTGTTTTAAACTTGGAAAAAATGATGCCACAGAAACGTATGGAATGCTTCAGACGGCTTTTCGACCATCTTGCATGAATCGAGCATCAGTTTTTGAGTAGCATAAGAGATTCAAGGAAGGCAGGGAGTCTGTGGAGGATGACGACAGGTGTGGCAGGAGTAAGGAAGTCAATACACCAGAGTTGATTGGCCAAAGGGTTAGGGTTAAGATTACTATGTTGAGGTTTTTAGGGAGTTCAGCAAGAGATTCCCTCGGAAGAAGCCAGCACTCTTCAAATCGGGTCAGTGGCATTTCCACGATGACAATGCACCAGTCCACAACTTCATCCTTGTCATAGACTATTTGAACAAGATAGGTATCAAGACAGTTCCGCGCCGTCCCTATAGACCAGACCCTGCTCCCAGTGACTTTTGGTTATTCCCAAAGCTCAAAGGCTGTCGTTATGAGAGAATTGAGGAGATGAAAGAGGACTTCCATTGGGCCTTCCAGAAGTTGTTGGAACGGTACAACAAGTGCATTGCAGCCAGAAGATATTACTTCGAAGGGGACTAGAGTTTCATGTGTGTACTATCAATAAAAGTGCCCATACGAAAAAAGTCTGGAAACTTATTTAATGAGCCTCGTATATATGTTTACTGGTTGCATGGGTTAGGTCTGAGAAAAAGCCGAAGATGTCATCTGAAATGTTGCAATACAAAAACGATTGAAAGATAATAATCCAAATAAGAAAAGCCCTTTTTAAAACTGGGGGCAGACAGTTGCCTCATAAAGAAACAATAAGGAAATAGGAAACGTATGTTGACCTATACATTTATTGCTTTTAGAAATAATCGCTGAGGAAGATCAGATTAATGTAAATCAAATTAAGAGAATTTGTTAATCGAAGCGTGAAGTTTAATTAAGATTTGCAAACGTTCCATTGTTGTTTTCAACTCAGAACGTGTGTTTACGTGCACCTGACTCAACCTAAAATAAAAAGATCTGCACAAAAAGTACACCAAACCATGTGCAATATATATATATATATAACTACCTAGAGATATCGGTTTTATGATATTCTTTATTGACAACATGTATCATCGGGATTTTTTTCACACTGTCGGAATCATAGAATAGGTATAAATCTAATATATATATATATGTGTGTGTGTGTGTGTGTGTGTGTGTGTGTGTGTGTGTGTGTGTGTGTAATAAACATATATTAGATATAAATAATTAATTCATGGAATTTAGCCAGCGAACCCTAGGTTTTTGCAAAACAACAATCATCAGGCAGTTAAGAAAATGAACATTTTCTTAACTGCCTGATAATTGTTGTTTTGCAAAAAACTCCATGAAACCCAGGGGTCACAGTCTAAATTCCATTAATTAAATATATGTATATATATCTAATATATATTTATTTATCATTATTATATAATTGCTCTATCCTAGATATTGAGCACTCTCCATATTATATTCCACTTGGTTCGACACAAACCCACTAAGTGATTTAGTGACAACCAACAATGCTATATATATATATATATATATATATTAGGAACAAGAAAATTCATAAATATATTCCATTATAAATTTATTTCACCCGTCTATTGACCGGTTCATCAGATGAATTTGATCGGAAATTTGTTTCTTTTTTACCGTTAACTGCGGGTGGTGAATATATTCTATCTTTGGTAAATTTTTATTTTATATATTGGCATCCACAGACTGTTTCGTTCTATCAGAACTCATCAGTGTGGTTAGACAGGCTAGATTCCCGAAGCTGGTATCGAAACCTGGCTGACTATACCGCCAATCCAAGAGTCTAACACTCAGCCACGAGGAAACCAGCGCAAGTGAAGGAAATTTAAACGCCTATGTATCACATTTGTTTTTGTTTACATATAACGGCTTATATATATATATATATATATATATATATATGGCACTTTGACACAATGAAAAGTAGTCTGTATGCAGCTTACCTAACAGTTAATTAATTTTCCCCTCAAAATAACTCAAAATATAACCATTAAAAGCTAACCCCCTGCCAACAAAAGTTAGTACACCCCTTAGGGAAAGTTGTCAATATTAATATACACCATGTCAACTGTCAATATTTTGTGTGGCCACCATCATTATCCAAAACTACCTTTACTCTCCTGGGCATGGAGTTTACCAGAGCTTCACAGGTAGCCACTGGAATGCTCTTCCACTCCTCCATGACGACGTCACGGAGCTGGCAGATATTTGAGACTTTGCACACCTCCATCTTCCGCTTGAGGATCCCCCAAAGATGTTCTATTGGGTTCAAGTCAGGAGATATGCTTGGCCAGTCCATTACCTTTACCCTCAGCCTCTTCAGTAAAGCAATGGTTGTCTTGGTGGGGTGTTTGGGGTCATTGTCATGCTGGAACACTGCCCTGCTACCCAGTTTCTGGAGGGAGGGGATCATGCTCTGCTGCAGTATTCCACAGTACAAGTTGGAGTTCATGTTTCCCTCAATGAAATATAACTCTCCAACACCTGCAGCACTCATGCAGCCTTAGACCATGACATTCCCACCACCATGCTTGACTGTAGGCATGACACACTTATCTTTGTACTCCTCTCCTGGTCGCTGCCACACATGCTTGAAGCCATCAGAACCAAACAAATTAATCTTCATCTCATCAGACCATAGGACATGGTTCCAGTAATCCATGTGCTTTGTTGACATGTCTTCAGCAAATTGTTTGGAGGTTTTCTTGTATATCGTCTTCAGAAAAGGCTTCCTCCTGGGGTGACAGCTATGCACACCAATTTGATGTAACAGACTGACCCCCTACCTCTTCAATCTCTGCAGCAATGCTGACAGCACTCCTACGACGATCTTTCAAAGAAAGCATTTGGATGTAACGCTCAGCACATGCGCTCAGCTTCTTTGGACGACCTACCCGAGGCTTGTTCTGAGTGGACCCCGCACTTTTAAAACGCTGGATGATCTTAGCCACTGTGCTGCAGCCCAGTTTCAGGGTGTTGGCAATCTTCTTGTAGCCTTGACCATCTTTATGTAGCGCAACAATATGTCTTTTAAGATCCTCAGAGAGTTCTTTGCCATGTGGTGCCATGTTGGAACTTTCAGTGACCAGTATGAGTGAGTGTGGGAGCTGCACTAAAAATTTGAACACACCTGCTCCCTATGAACACATGGGCCTAGTAACACATGGGCCTAGTAACACTAATGAGTCACACGACATTTTGGAGGGAAAATGACAAGCAGTACTCAAATTGGGTGTAGTTTCTTAGGGGTGTACTCACTTTTGTTGGCAGGAGTTTAGCTTTTAAAGGTTATATTTTGAGTTATTTTGAGGGGAAAATAAATTAACTCTATTATATAAGCTGCATACAGACTACTTTTCATTGTATCAAAGTGTCATTTTGTCAGTGTTGTTCCATGAAGAGATGTACTTACATATCTGCAGAAATATGAGGGGTGTACTCACTATATACACTATATATATATGGGTCATACCAAAGACTTTAAAAATGGTACTTGATACCTCCTTGCTTAACACTCAGCAATATAAGGTACGTATCAAGAGTAAAGTAGAGCAATCAAGGGGAAGGAGTAGCGCCCTACCCTACATCTCGGTGTAGTAGCTATTGAAAAGGGAGCCTTCGGGTCACCCTTGACTACGGTCGCCATCTTTCCTTACTTACTTTATATAAATATAAATGCATTTCCCAACCCCTCCGCACGTGTCGGATGCTTCACATTTTCAGCAAAGTTTAACAGGTATGAATTCAGAGTTATCCTTCACCGAGATCAGTTGCCACACCAAGGTTAAAGAGCCCCGTCTGCCCTACAACTTACCCATAGTTGGAGTGGGAATAATTGGATGCATCCCTTTCCGAAAGGTATTTGCACAATGTGAAAATGCAAATAGCCCCGTCCAAGCCGACTAAGTTTTTTTATTAGTTTAAATTTCTGATATTAAAAGATAATTGTCATCTATTACAATATTCAGACTATTGTCTTCATCTTCTTTTTTATACACACAACGTTTCAGCCGATGTGCTTTCGACCTTCTTCACGGTTTTCATGTCGAACTCGGGAGCCCACATAGCACTTCGAACCCTTTATCTAATCCACGGGAGTAGATTGTGTTGTATAACCAGACATTGGCCTAGCGGTTAGAGTGTTCGCCAATGGCCCGGGAGACGTGGGTTCAATCCCAGGTCGAGTCATACCAAAGACTCAAAAAATGGTACTTGATGCTTCCTTGCTTAACACTCAGCATTATAAAGTACGGATCAAGGGTAAAGTGGAGCAATCCAGGGAAAGGAGTAGCGCCCTCCCCTACACCTTGGTGTAGTAGCTATCGAAAAAGGAGCCTTCGGGTTACCCTCGACTATGGTCTCCAACTTTTATTACAAGGTGCAAATATATACAGACATAATCAAACATAAAGACTTCAATGGACGAACGAACACGCTTCTTTATAAAAATATACCTCTCACACATTATTCGAAAGGGTTGATGTTGGTTGTGTGTGAGAGGTGAGATGGGGACGGGGACAGACTGCTACATATTGACCCGATGTTCTTCTGGCCATAGCAGCACTTCTTTCGCATCCTGGCTGGGCTGCTAAACCGTGGGTCACTGAGGGCCCAAGGCCCTCTGTCTGCAGCTAGTTCTCACTCCGCGGCATCCTATATCCAACTCGAATTGGAACTGAACTTCTCAAGCCGTCTGTGGCAACTGGTTATATAATTGTCTGACTCCCACCTGCTTCCTGTGGGCGTACGCATCTGCACCGAATTCAACCACATCCACAGGTCAAGGTGATATTCTGATATCTTCGAACGGATGCACCTGTTCCGCTGTTACACGGATGCATCTTTTGATTGACGGTTCGGTTGAGGGTCAATATGTTACAATTGTTCTAATTACGATAATACTGAACGGGTACGAGTTTTAAGCTATAGTAAGAAGTTTTATTATTTATCTGTAGTCGGAATTGAACCAGCACCCTCCAGATGATTTTATTTGAAACCACTTTTCAACCAAACGCCTATACCCGTTACGCCATGTGTCCAGCAGAACAATTCAGAATGACTAATTAACCTAATTAGAGAACATTTTTGATTAAAGAAAAATGTTTTTAAAGAATTTTTTCATTCATCGATAAATATAGGAGGATCATTAAATAAGTTTCCAGACTTTTTTCGTATGGGTTCTTTTATTAATAGTACACACATGAAACTCTAGTCCCCTTCGAAATAATCTCCGCCGGCTCCAATGCACTTGTTGTACCGTTCCAACAACTTCTTCAAGACCCCATGGAAGTCCTCTTCTGAGAGCGTGTCAATGACCTTCGTCACAGCCTCTTTCATCTCCTCAGTTGTCTCATAACGACAGCCTCTGAGCTTAGGGAATAAGCAAAAGTCACAGGGAGCGACAAGGTCTGGACTATAGGGAGGCTGAGGAACTGTCTTTGATGCCCATCAAATAGTCTGTGACAAGGATGGAGTTGAAGACTGGTGCATTGTCCTAGTGGAAATGCCACTGACCTGATTTGAAGAATGCTGGCCTCTTCCGACCGAATCTGTTCCTGAACTCCCTTAAAACCTCAACATGGTAACCCTAACCCTTTGGCCAATCAACTGTGGTGTTCTGACTTCCTTACTCCCGCCACACCTCACATCATCCCTCACAGACTCCCTGCCTTCCTTGAATCTCTTATGCCACTCAAAAACTCATGCTCAGTTCATGCAAGATGGTCGAAAACAGTCTGAAGCATTCCATACGTTTGTGTGGCGTTTTTCCAAGTTCAAAACAGAATTTTATTGCATATCGTTCTTCTAAAGTGTCCTCATGTCCAGATTGCATTTTTGAAATTCCCCAGCAGTGACAATCAGGCTTTAATAGGGTGTATTCCAATTGCTGCAGTAGCTGTTGATTTGAAGCTGAAATCATAAACATTGGTCAGTTATCTCATAAGATATATAGTATTAACATAGTGAATTGTCAAGAGTCTACGACAATTTTAAATGCCAATACAAAAAAGTCTGGAAACTTATTGAATGCACCACTTATATATATATATATATATATATATATATATATATATATATATATATATATATATATATACCCAACTCTTGACAAAGATAGTTTATGAAATTTACCACTAGACAAAACTTTTGTATTGGAGTTGGAATTATTCATATCTATTGACTGGTTGAGTATTGGCCCCACCACTTTCGGCATTCTGGATAATGGATGTATCAAACATCTGCAGGAGGGGTGTAATTTACAAGTGACAGGTGAATATAAACTCAACCGTCCCCACTCCAATCCCTCCATTTCAACGTGCTGCTCCGTTCGGACCCTGTGTGAAGTTTCACTATCTGCACAGCTGGGGTAAAGGTGAGGCGTTTACAATTCGAAACTATCCCGAAGGTACAGTTTCATTAGTCGATGGTCTAGCTTGATGTTTAAAAAGTGTTGTGATTCTTATAAGCCAATTGCCCAGATTGCATAGGGGAAAGATCTGGCCGATGAGAGTCCTGGATACGACACTAAACAATCTGATGGTGAGGTTCCAGTAATGCCGGAGCTCTGGGGAATACGGAGTACCCCTTCGTCACCATTCCTTCCAAGTCCACTCTGGCCCGGAATGGTAGCTCCTGATAGGGCCCTATGGATCAAATAGAATAAAATTGCATATTTATGCAAAACTGAATTGTTTGATATAGAACTGTTTTTGACATAGAAACTGTACTTACGCTAAACTGAATTGTTTGAATTAGAACTGTTTGACTAAACTGAATGGCTTGATATGGAAATGTTTTTGACTATTTAACTGTGTAGTTATATTCAAACTGCGGACTTCTACTAAACTGAATTGCTTGAAATAGAACTGTTTTTGGCATTGAAACTGTACTTACATTAAACTGAATTGTTTGATTGGTTTGGTTTGGTTTGTTGGGCTTTGTGGCATATCAACCTTTGTCGGTTATTTAACGCCAAATCCACTTTTATGTAAATAATCTGTTCTATTTAAAACAATTCAGTTTAGCATAAGTACACAGTTTAATTGTCAAAAACATTTCCATTTCAAACTATTCAAGCAGTTATATGTAACAATTCAGTTGAGGGAAAATACAGTTTTAATGTCGAAAAACAGTTCTATTTCAAATAATTCAGTTAAGCATAAGCACTCAGTTTAAATGTAAGTACGGTTCAATTGTCAAAACATTTCTATTTCAAGCTATTCAGTTTACTCAGACAATTCATTTTAGCGTAAGTATGCAGTTAGTTCTATTTAACCCATAGATAGGGCCCTATCAGGTGCTTGCACTCCGGGCCAGAGTGGACCTGGGAGCAATGGCAATGAAGGGGTACTCCGCATTCCCCAAAGCTCCAGCACTGCTGGAACCTCACCATCAGATTGTTTAGTGTCATATGCAGGACACTCGTTAGGGGGGGGTCTTACCCTCTGCTGAGGTGCAGTGAATTATTTGATATAGAACTGTTTTGACATTTAACTGTATATGGACAAAAACTATACTTATACTAAACTGAATTGGTTGAATTAGAACTGTTGGAAATAGAAATGTTTTTGACAATTAAACTGTATACTCATGCTAAATTGAATTGTCTGAAATGGAACTGATTATTCGTATAAAAATGGATTTGGCATTAAATAACCTACAAAGGTTGATATGCCATAAAACCTAAACAACCTAAAACCTTCTAGGCCAAAGAAATGGGTGTTTCCCAAACCGATAAGGCGTGGTGATAAATGTTCTGAACATATTAAATGAACAATATTAAATATAACGGTTCAATGAGCGTACGTCAAATGTAATACAATCAACTATCGTACGGCATCTATAGTCATACAAAACTTAGGACAGCATCTGGATTGACTATGTGTGTGTAGGTTTTAAATTAACTTTAGCTACTTAGAGAAATATTGAAGTCATTCACTGAGGCGTGCTTATATGAGTTGGGGCTGTTCTCTAGGCCAATTGCTATCGAAATTGCGTGTGCGCTCGACTTCTTTCAATACAAGTCCATCCGTTCTCTCTGCGGTCCAAACAATAAAATGACAGTATATTAAATGCATATCTATTCATAATCCAAATATATTCTCACGCCGAAAATACATCCCAAAAACCTATTGTTCAAATCAAGGTCAAGGTTCATTTCCTTTATACTTACTTACTCACAACAATATTCCAATATTGTCAACCCATTTAACTGTCAACATCTAGCCAGCTTCAAATTCCGCAACACAGTTTTGACCTCTTGCTATACGGAGTCATATCTGGTCCTCTCAACAACCAATCTGTCCTCTCAGAAAACAACAACAAAAGTCCGATTTTTCACATCAACCCAATCCAGACAAAAGTGAAAAATATTACAACTTTGCAACATAACAATCATTTAACTTTCTAACAATCAGCATGTTGCCTTTTGTCAGCCTATTTCCTGATAGCTTCCTCGAATATATACGGTCCGGACTTCCGGAAAAGAAAACCGTTCTTTCCGCTCAGACTACTCAAAACTAAAATAAACTAAAAAAATTATAATATTGTCTACTAATCTTTGACTTATTCAAATCAAGTTCAAGGGTCATTTTCTCTATGCTTACTCAAACAAGACAATATTCCAATATTGTCAACACAACACAGTTTTGACCACACATAATACGGGGCCACATCTGGTCTTCTCAACAATCGACCAGTGAAGAAATGATGTACAACAACCCAGTCAGAGGACTTCCAATAGGGCCTTCCAGAAGTTGTTGGAATGGTAAAACAAGTGCATTGCAGCCGGAAGAGATTACTTCGAAGGAGACTAGAGTTTCATGTGTGCACTATCAATGAAAGTGCCCATACGAAAAAAGTCTGGAAACTTTTTTAATGATCATCGTATATATATATATATATACGAGAGGCATACAATAAGTTTTCAGACTTTTTTCGTATAGGCATTTAAAATTGTCGTAGACTCTTCATTATCTTATTGCTATACAACTTATGAGATGACTGAACAATTTTTATGATTTCATCTTTAAATGAACAGCTACAGCAGCAATTGGAACACACCCTACTAAAGCCTGATTGTCACAGCTAGTAAATTTCAAAAATGCAATCTGAACGTGAGAACACGTTAAAAGAACGATATACAATAAAATTCTGTTTTAAACTTGGAAAAAATGCCACAGAAACGTATGGAATGCTTCAGATTGCTTTTCGACCATCTTGCATGAATCGAGCATCAGTTTTTGAGTGGCATAAGAGATTCAAGGAAGGCAGGGACACTGTGAGGGATGATGAGAGGTGTGGGAGGAGTAAGGAAGTCAATACACCACAGTTGATTGGCCAAAAGGTTAGTGTTAGGGTTACTATGTTGAGGTTTTAAGGGAGCTTAGGAAGATATTCCAAGGGAAGAGGCCAGCACTCTTCAAATCGGGTCAGTGGTATTTCCACGATGACAATGCACCAGTCCACAACTCCATCCTTGTCATAGACTATTTGAGCAAGATGGGCATCAACGCAGTTCCTCCCTCTCCCTATAATCCAAACCTTGCTCCCTGTGACTTTTGCTTATTCCCTAAGCTCAGAGGCTGTCGTTATGAGACAATTGAGGAGATGAAAGAGGCTGTGACGAAGGTCATTGACACGCTCACACAAGAGGTTATCCACGGGGCCTTCCAGAAATTGTTGGAACGGTAGAACAAGTGCATTGCAGCCGGAGGAGATTACTTCGAAGGGGACTAGAGTTTCATGTGTGTACTCTCAATAAAAGTGTCCATACGAAGAAAAAGTCTGGAAACTTATCGTATGCACCTCGTATATATATATAAGGATATGTGCCATATCTTTTAAGATGAAAGAATATATAAATGTCATAAAAAGGAAATATATATAAGGTTTGTTGGTTGATCTTTAGAAGAAAGCCAGAAGGTTTTATGAGGAGGAAAAATCAAAATGATATTTTCTCTTTATCTGTTGTATTTGAAAAAATGTCTTTGACCACCAGGTTAAGTGCCTGTCAAAGTTGCCTTTAGAATCTTTGATGTTGACCATTCAATGTCTGGGTTAGATTACAAATCCACATACAAACACACAAAACATAGATGGGGTGTTTGAACAAACAGAAAGAATATTTACTGTCAAAATTTAGCAGTTCAGTTGAAACAAAAAATATATTCTTTGAAAAGCAGCGTAAAACGCATTTGACATGAGGTATGACATCACATTTGTTGAATTCACCGATAAAGAGAACACAAGTAATTTGAGTTTGAAGAAATTTATTCCCAGAAAAGTTTGATGCATGACGACAAAAATGTAACAAAAATCCGGCTGTTTTGTTCAAAATAGAAGATTGCCCAGTCGGCTGAGGCTGCAGAATACACTGACTGCACTTCTGCAGATGGGTAAGACCTCCCCGCCAATGAGTATCCTGGATATGACACTAAACAATCTGATGGTGAGGTCCCAGCAGTGCTGACGCTTTGGGGAATACGGAGTATCCATTCATTGCCATTGCTCCCAGGGCCTCTCTGGACCGGTGTAGTAGCATCTGATAGGGCCCTATCTATGGGTTGAATAGAACTAACGGCATAATTATGCTAAACTGAACTGTTTGAATAAACTGAATAGCTTGAAATAGAAATGTTTTTGACAATTAAACCGTACTTACATTTAAACTGCGTGATTATGCTAAACTGAATTATTTCAAATAGAACTGTTTTTGACATTGAAACTGTATTTACACTAAACTGAATTAACATAGAACTGTTTTGACAATTAACTGTTTGTAAACAAAATCTGTACTTATACTAAACTGAATTAGTTGAATTAGAACTGCTTGACTATACTGAATAGCTACAAATAGAAATGTTTTTAACTATTAAACTGTACTTACATTTAAACTGCGTGCTTATGCTAAACTGAATTATTTGAAATTGAACTGTTTTTGACATTGAAACTGTGCTTACATTAAACTGAATTGTTATATATAACTGCTTGAATAGTTTGAAAAAGAAATGTTTTTGACAATGTGTACTCATGCTAAATTGAATTGTTTGAAATAGAACTGATTATTTATATAAAAATGGATTTGGCGTTAAATAACCTACAAAGGTTGATATGCCATAAAACCCAACAAACCAAACCAAACCAATCAAAATTGAAGAAAAGACTGTCAAGAGGAAGATTATATTTTTTAAATATATTTATGCGAAGTCAACTGATTTCCATATTTTAAAAAAAAGTGTGAATTTTTAAGCAAAAAAGAGAATCAGTAATTTTTATGTGTGTATTTTTGTATTTATTAACCAACCGGCGAATTCGCGCTGGTTTTGAATTTTCAAGATATTTTCGCAGACGACAATGTTTGACTTGCCGCGAAGAAATTTGAAGGATTTAAACCCAGAATAATTTTAGAAATCTTTTCCCTCCAAAAATATTTTTAAAATACAATTTCTTAGACAATTGGATTAAGAGATAAACCATCATGTGATTTAGCTAATTTTAATCAAACCTTAATTGAGTTAATAAGCGAAGAATTGGATATCTCATCAGTAAGTATGGATTTGTCTATGCTTACTCAACTGTTATTCAAATACCTTTTTGATTTATTTCCTTTTAGTGAAAACTTACACCCTTTTCTTTCAAGAAAGCATTTAATTTCAACACCACTTAATATAAACTTGTTACTGCAACTACTACTACTTCAACAAAAAAAGATTTTTCGTTTGCTGCTTGCGTACAGATTTAGATTTTTGTCACGAATTTATTCTCACACTAAATGGTTAAAAACGAGTTTTAATCATACACAGTATGAGATTTTATTTTAAGTTCACAATTACTGCTAAACTTCATTGCACGAATATTAACTATCTCAGTTAATAAAATATCAAAACTTAGACTAATATCATAAAATATAATGAAATAAAAGTTATTAATTTGTAGATCAGGTTTTTAATCATTTATTTTTTCTTTATCCGCCACACACACACACAGAGACACACACATACGTGTATATATATATATATATATATATATATGCTACTCGGTTTGGCTTGTAGAATACACCGACTGCTACGCTGCAGAACTGTTTTTGACATTTAATTGAGTGTGAACAAAAACTATACTTATTCTAATCTTAATTGTTTGATTTAGAACTTTTTGACTAAACTGAATAGCTTGAAATAGAAGTATTTTCGAAAATTAAGCTGTGCACTAATGCTAAACTGGATTGTTTGAAATAGAACTGTTTATTTGTATAAAATGGATTTGGCATTAGATAACCTATAAGGGTTGATACCCCATAAAACCCAAATAAACAAAGAAACAATATATATATATATATATATATATATATATATATATATATTGTATTCCGTTTTGTGTGCTTGACATGGAGGCCAATGCCTGCAGCGGTTCGTTCCAATCTATGCTTGGACGAGTGTATTTGCCAGAATCGCTATGTTATCGGCATAGTCGGCGTCGGTAATTATTCACCTACCTAGGAAGCAGTGTCTCATCAACCGAAAAGACATCGACACGCGGCTAACGAAGGCATGGACAGCAATCGATGAGCTATCGGTCATATGGAAGTCAGACCTGACCGATAAAATGAAACGCAGTTTCTTCCAAGCAGCGGTCGTATCGATACTGCTATATGGATGCACTACTTGGACGCTAACTAAACGGCTGGAAAAAAGCTAGACAGCAATTACACAAGAATGCTGCAAGCAATATCGAGCAAGTCCTGGAGGCAACACCCTACAAATCACCAACTATACGGCCACCTACCTCCCATCATGAAAACTATCCAAGTTAGACAAACCAGACATGCAGGACACTGCTGGAGAAGTAGGGACGAGCTCATAAGTGATGTACACCAATGGACCCCCACATATGACCAAGCAAAAGCAGTACGACCAGCTCGAACATACATACAGCAGCTATGTGAGGATACATGATGTAGCCCTGAAGACCTGCCAGAAGTGATGAACGATAGGGAGGAGTGGCGAGAGAGGATCAGGGATGTCCCTGCTGGCAGCACGACACGATGATGATGATATATATATATATATATATATATATATATTAACACCTTCACTTGAAACATGGTCACCAGCGACTACTATGACAGTGATGGCTATTCGTTCAATAGGGAGTAAAAAAAGCAATTTGTTTTAGCGTTTGGACATTTTCTTATTTTATTCTCTCTCCATTACATCTCTGAGGCCGTGGAAGTCGTAAGAAGTTGACAATGGACACTAGATGTGCAGTGAGCGTCTTTCTTCTTTGAGGAACAGTCTCTTCTTGTATCGTCGCTTCAGTTTACGGCCAACATTTGTTTCCTAGTACCCTAGTCACCAAAACGGAAAAAAAGTTACCGAATCATAAAATACATAACATATATACTGGGGTTCACAGAATCCCTTCCCATTTCTGTCTTAGAGGGGAGACATCTTCTGGTTCCCATCACAGGTTGTTCCAGAATGTGGGATCAAGTGTATTATGTTATCACAACCACAATGGAAAACAGAAATTTAATCCAGTCAACTTCATTTGTTACGTTTGCTTACAATACAACCGTTTTCCTGTCTATCTTTATTGGTTTTTGATTAATTTTTATCGTCTGTGATTATCAATCTTAATTCAATATTTAATTAATCAATAGTTTTTCGATGTGATGGTTTTAAAACGGGAGAATCTTCCCAAACATTTAGCATATCAAAATATATTTATACGAGAGTCGTTCAAAAAGTTCCCATAAAACAAGAAAAATCTTAATTAGTCTTTCGAGGTTTATGGCATATCAGCCATTGTAAGTTATTTAATGTCAAATCCTCTTTATACATATATATTAAATATATAGGATTTGGTTTGGTTGAGTTTTATGGCATATCAACCATTGTAGGTTATTTAATGCCAAATCCTCTTTATACATATATATTAAATATATATGATTTGGTTTGGTTTGGTTTTATGGCATATCAACAATTGTAGGTTATTTAATGCCAAATCCTCTTTATACATATATATTAAATATATATGATTTGGTTTGGTTGGGTTTTACAGCATATCAACCATTTTAGGTTATTTAATGCCAAATCCTATTTATACATATATATTAAATATATATGATTTGGTTTGGTTAGGTTTTATGGCATATCAACCATTGTAGGTTATTTAATGCCAAATCCTCTTTATACATATATATTAAATATATATGATCTGGTTTGGTTGGGTTTTATGGGATATCAACCATTGTAGGTTATTTAATGCCAAATCCTCTTTATACATATATATTAAATATATATGTTTTGGTTTGGGGGTGGGTTTTATGGCAGATCAACCAGTGTAGGTTATTTAATGCCAAATCCTCTTTATACATATATATTAAATACATATGATTTGGTTTGGGGTGGGGTTTATGGCATATCAACAATTGTAGGTTATACATATATTGGCGAACACTTTACCCACTTGACCAATTTGTTGAGATATTTTGCAGATATACACAGTTAAATTACCCAACAGTTCTATTTCTAACAATTCAATTGAGCATAAGTCAACTAAGATAATTGGTTTCAAGTATTTCTATGCATTGCTAACAATTCAATTAAATATCTGTCATTTGTTTCTACACTGTTGAATAATCAAACAATTCAATTTAGCAAAAGTCATTTGTTTGCACTCAGTTTAAATGCCGAAAGGTTTTATTTGACTTATAGATAGGACCCTTTCAAGTGCTATCACTCCATGCCACAGTGGATATGGGAACGATGGCAATGAGGGGGTACTCCACATTCCAGAACAGGAGCCACAACTACAGAGATGCAGTCGGTGTATTCTACAGCTCTAGCCGACTGGGCAGATGGTTTTGTGCCATATCCAGGACACTCGTTGAGTAGAGTCTTACTCCTCGGCAGAGATGCAGTTGGTGTATTCTACAGCTCGAACCGACTGGGCTGTAATCTTTCTAGCTTTGTAAGAAGTCTGTTGCCATGACAAAAATGTTCTTGCCGAGTCAGCAGGGACTGTAGAATACACCGACTGCGCCTCTCCAGAGAGGTAAGACCCCCCCATCCAACGAGTGTCCTGGATATGACACTAAACAATCTGATGGTGAGGTTCCAGTGATGCTGGAGCTTTATGGAATGCAAAGTACCCCTTTATTGCCATTGCTCCCAGGTCCACCCTTGCCCGGAATGATAGTACCTGATCGGGCCCTATCTATGGGTTAAAGAGTACTAAACTGCACGTTAATGCTAAACTGAATTGTTTGAATTAGAACTGTTTGACTAAACTGAATAGCTTGAAATAGAATTTTCACAATTAAACTGTGTACTTACATTTAAACTGCGTGCTTATGCTAAACTGAATTGTTTGAAAGGAACAGTTTTTGACATTGAAACTGTACTTACTCAAAAATGAATTGTTTAATATAGAACTTCTATACTTATACTAAACTGAATTAGCTGAATTAGAACTGTTTGAATAAATTGAATAGCTTGAAATAGAAATATTTTTGACGATTAAACTGTAATCATGCTAGACTCAATTTTTCGAAATAGAACTAATTGCATAAAAATAGATTTGGCGTTAAATAACCAACAAAGTTTGATATGCCATAAAACCCCAAAAAACAAGCAAAAAATGTTCAGCTATGGCTTTTTTGGGTGGGGGTGAGTCTCACAATATTTTGAACGACCCTCGTACACATCAACAGTGGAACGTAAAGCAATTTATCTTTAGTCTCTCAATGTCTTGTGTCTTGAGCAAGAATAGCTTGGAAGAGCCCATCCCTCTCCAGGTTAACAACAAGTTTGATTTTAAAGTTTTCCTTTTAGACCATTACCATACCAAAGTTAAAGAGCCCGATCTGCCCTATTATTTACCCGTAGCTGGAAAGAGAATTGTAGGATGTATACCTTTCCCAAATGCTATGCAAAAAGTGAGCAGCCTCCTCCCAGATTTGATCTCGAGTAGACGGTTGCACTTTCTCCAATGATAACCATTGCGCCCCAAGCGCCTCTCTTGCTGTTGTACTTTCTCTGTTGATTATAATTGACATATGTGAATGTTTTATGTCAAAACAAGGTTAATCTTTGTCATGGATGCGACATTGGGAACTTTGACAATTGGCTCTCAGGTGAGATAAATAATTCTATTGATACCTGTCCACCCAACCCATTTACCTGCTCGTTAGCTTACCTGTTCTGTTCAATATCGTAGACTCATTCGTCTCTCCACCCAAATCTCTGTCGTCAACGTTTGCAGCTTAAACTTTAAAATCATCCACACACACAACTATTCAAATATATAAATATATACATATAAAAACCCATATACATATATACGTGGTGCAATCAATAGGTTTCCAGACTATTTTGTACAGGCATTTAAAATTGTCGTAGACTCTTGAAAATTCACTATCTTATTGCTATACATCTTATGAGATAACTGAACAATTTTTATGATTTCACGTTCAAATGAACAGCTATAGCAACAATTGGAATACACCCTACTAAAGCCTGATTATCACAGCTGGTGAATTTCAAAAATGCAATCTGGACATGAAGAAGAACGATATGCAATAAAATTGTTTTAAACTAGGAAAGAATGCCATGCGATGAAAGTTGGATCAACTGCTATGACTCAGATATCAAGAGACAGAGTTCCCAGTGGAAGTATGCTGGCTCTACCAGATCCAAGAAGGCCAGACGGAGCAAATCCACCCACAAACTTTTGATGATCCTTTTTTGACAGCACTAGCATGATCTACATGCACTGGGTTACCACTGGACAGACATTCAACAAGGAATACTATGTTGAGGGCACTTTTATTGATAGTGCACTCATGAAATTATAGTCCCCTTCGAAGTAATCTCCTCCAGCTGCAATGCACTTGTACCGTAACAACAACTTCTGGAAGGCCCCATAGAAGTCCTCTTGTGTGAGCGTGTCAAGGACCTTCGTCACAGCCTCTTTCCTCTCCTCAATTCTCTCATAACGACAGCCTGTGAGCGTAGGGAATAAGCAAAAGTCACAGGGAACAAGGTCTGGGCTGTAGGGAGGCTAAGGAACTGTCTTGATGCCTATCTTGCACAAATAATCTGTGACAAGGATGGAGTTGTGGACTGGTGCATTGTCCTGCTGTAAATGCCACTGACCCGAATTGAAGAGTGCCGGCCTCTTCCCGAGGAATCTCTTGATTAAAACCTCAATATAGAAACCCTAACCCTAACCCTTTCGCCAATCAACTCTGGTCTATTGACTTCCTTACTCCTCCCACACCTCTCATCATCCCTCACAGACTCCCTATCTTCCTTGAATCTCTTATGCCACTCAAAAATTGATGCTCGATTCATGCAAGATGAGCCAAAAGCAGTCTGAAGCATTCCATACGTTTCTGTGGCATCATTTTTTCCAAGTTTAAACAGAATTTTATTGCATATCGTTCTTCTAAAGTGTTCTGACGTCCAGATTGCATTTTTGAAAGTCACCAACTGTGACAATCAGGTTTTAGTAGGGTGTATTTAAATTGCTGCTGTAGCTGTTTATTTGAACCTGAAATCATAAAAATTGGTCAGTCATCTAATAAGGTGTATAGCAATAACACACTCATTTTTCAAGTATGGACAATTTCAAATGTGCATACGAAAAAAGTCTGGAAACTTATCGTATGCCCCTCGTATATATATAAATGTACAAAAATGTGTGATTTTATTCACTGAATTATTTGTTAGATGTTTCAAATTTGTCCTACGTCCTTAGAGTTCAAAAATCTATTTTTTAAAAAAGAAAATGAATAAGTAACCAAATACGAAACAAAATCCCTTATTTAAAATAATTTGGCTTTATGATAGATAGATAGATAGATAGATAGATAGTGTTTGTCTGGGTTTTATGGCATATCAAAGTTTGTAGGTTATTTAATGCCAAATCCATTTTTATACAAATAAACAGTTCTATTTCAAACAATTCAGTTTATCATTAGTACACGGTTTAATAGTCAAAAACATTTCAATTTCAAGCTATTCAGTCAAACTATTTAGTCAAATAGTTCTGATTCAAACAATTCATTTTAGTATAATTATAGTTTTTGTTTACACACGATTAAATGTCAAAACAATTCTATTTCAAACATTTCAGTTTAGCATAAGTAGAGTTTCAATGTCAAAAACAGTTCCATTTCAAACAATTCACTTTAGCGTAAGTACGCAGTTTAGATATTAAAACAGTCTTATTTCAAGCAATTTAGTTTAGCATAAGAATTCAGTTTAGTTCTATTTGACCCATAGACAGGACCCATTCAGGTGCTCTCACTCCGGGCCAGTGGACTTAAGAGCAGTAGCAATGAAGGGGTACACCGTGTTTTCCAATACTCCAACATCACTGAAACCTCACCATCAGATGATGAAGTGTCATAAATAGGAGACTCGTTGTGGGGGGTTACCCTTCTGTAGAGGTGCAGTCGTATTTTACAGCCCCAGCCCACTGGGCCAATAGATAGAGAAAGAGAGAGAGAGAGAGAGAGAGAAAGAGAAAGAGAGAGAGAGAAAGAGAAAGAGAGAGAAAGAAATATAGATAGATATATAGATAAAAACAAGCTGACATAGATAGATAGATAGATGGAGAGAGACAGAGAGAGAAAAGAGAGAGAGAGAAAGAAAAAAAGAGAAAGAGAAAGAGAAAGAGAGAGAGAGAGAAAGAGAAAGAGAGAGAGAGAAAGAGAAAGAGAGAGAAAGAAACATAGATAGATATATAGATAGAAACAAGCTGACATAGATAGATAGATGGAGAGAGAGAGAGAGAGAGAGAAAGAGAGAGAGAGAGAGAGAGAGAAAAAAAGAAAGAGAGAGAGAAAGAGAAAGAGAGAGAGAGAAAGAGAAAGAGAGAGAGAAAGAAACATAGATAGATAGAAACAAGCTGACATAGATAGATAGATGGAGAGAAAGAGAGAGAGAGAGAGAGAGAGAGAGAGAACGAAAGAAACAAGCTGATAGATAGATAGATAGATAGATAGATAGATAGATCATTTACTAAGATTGTTTACTTAGATATGGCACAAGGCCGAATAAATGGGGCACCTAATGAGATAAATAGATAGATAGATAGATAGACAGACAGACAAGCTGAGATAGATAGATAGATAATTTACTAAGATTTTTTGCTTAGATATGGCACAAGGCCGAATAAATGGGACACCTAATGAGATAGATAGATAGATAGATAGATAGATAGATAGATAGATAGAAAAACAAGCTGAGATAGATTGATAGATAGACAGATAGATAAATAGAGAGAGAAAGAGAGAGAGAGAGGGTGAGACAGAGAGAGAGAAATAGAAACAGAAACAAGCTGACATAGATAGATAGATAGATAGATAGATAGATAGATGTGATATGCATTTATTTTAAAATATTGACGTATATAAACGGACACACTGATATAATATGGATTTAGTTATCGATTTTTTCAAAGATAAATTACATCATACAAGTTTGAAACACAATGCCCTAAACGGAAATAGAATGTCACGACTTTCGTTTTATTTAAAAATTCAAACGCCCTAATGAAGATCTAAAAAACCCAAACGATTAACGTTGGCAAATAATTCAATGAATAAAATCATTTTCTGAAGACCTGATGTTTTTTTCATTTTTGTACATTTTCATACGGTCGGATTGATTTCCAGTTTTACCATATATATATATATATATATATATATATATATAAGGTTTCTTTGTATATTACTATATTACTTTTTCCTAATTTAATGGGCCAATGTTGATGAAACTTACCACGTGAACTCCCTCCGCCTGAAATAGTTCTTTGTTAAGAATCTACCAACTCGGATGGAAGGTCCCAGTAGTCAAATCGGTAAGGCAGCTGCCACTTCATTCCAAGCTTCTCAAAGCATAAGTGATAATGATTTAATTCTGGATGGAGGTTTATTCTGAACCTCCAATCCACGTTGATTTCTGACGCCTGTAGAAATATTGCTTGAGTGGGACAACAAACTTACAAATTAAGATCATTTTTTTAAATTTAAATTTCAGTTTTAAAAATTGAAATTCATTTACTGAAAATATTTTTAGCATATAATAAAATGATGTATTAAAAAAGAATGAAAATGACAGTTTAAGAATTGTGTGACACAATGCGAAGCAATTCGTTTCGTTTGTGTTGGTGCCACTCAAACGATCTCTTTGTATTGGCGCGAAATCTATACAAAGACTGAGGGCGAGATCTCCTGCGAGATCGGAAGTGAAGGAGGGAAGGAAGGTCCGAGAGAGACAGAGAGAGCAGTTGACAAAGAGAGACTTTTTCTGACTCGTTCCAACAGAATCTCTCACCGCATCCACCTTGTCAGGACATCTCGCCGTCAACTTCCGGCTTGATTTGGGATTTTCTGCCTTTTTGTCGCGGTTGTTTACTAACCCTGGGGCTTGAAATTTGTGTACCAAACGATAAATTTGGCTTTTTGGGGATAATTGTTTGAGTTAAACTTCCTGAGAAATTTTGCTTGCACAGTTTTGAATGATTCCGTCTCCAAATAAGTAGTGAGGCAAAATATTTTTTCTTCTCTTGTCCAAGGCATTGTGACCGAGGATTAATTGTAGTTATAGTATACTATTTTCAAATCGGAAACAAAAAAGAACACAACATTATTATTAATAAAGTTATTAACAGTCACATGGGTCCAATTTATATTGAGACACTCGATATAGTAAACATTATCAAAACTCACATACGGAAATGAATTTGAAAAGCGAGTCTTCCTTCATCTATTTTTGTAATAGGTTGAGAGATATGTTCAAACAACTTAACTTACTGAAAAAAAGTTTATCCCCATCAATCTCTCTATCTCATTTTATCGATATCTAAGTCTCTATCAATCTCTTTCCCCCTTTCTGTGAATGTGTGTGTGTGTGTGTGTGTGAGAGAGAGAGAGAGAGAGAGAGAGAGAGAGAGAGAGCAATGATTATAAAACTACTTAAATATTCATATCATGGTTCGTGAACACTGATAAATACGTGTCCTATCGCGGCTGTTGGAATAACAAAAAATAAATAAAAATTTCAGGATATATATATACATATATATATATATATAGAGAGAGAGAGAGAGAAAGAGAGAGAGAGAGAGAGAGAGAGAAGGAGTGCGTGAAAAAGACTGACACACAAAGAAAAAAAAGAAAGATAGATAGATAGATAGATAGATAGATAGGAATAGGTTGATAAATATGACCAGAAAAGGCGAGATTATTATTTCTACACCGTTAAAATCACAGATTTTACAAGGATTTGATATTACGTCATTCGACAAGGAAAGCTGAATCAATTTTGGATCGTTTTCTAGGGTGACGTACACACAATAACGAACAACTGTCATATCCAACCGTATATTCACCTCTAAATGAGAAAAAAAAAGTTTCTCTTCTGTGCTGATGTGAATGGCAAAGAAACTATCAGGAGATTACGGGAGATTATCTCTCCGCTTTTAATCTGCAGATTTTGCCCTTGTTACATTAATCATCAGTCAAGTCACGTGCCTGAAAGATAAAGATAAAAAAAAGTCCAGTGGTTTTAATCGACAAGTTGCCGGTCTTTATTAAGTGACACAGTTTTTAGCGGCTCAAAAAGGGGCCCATAAATATCCGAGTGTGGTGGGTAGGGGCACAGAAGGAGAAAGGTTAGACGAGGAGGGGATAAAATACTAGATAGATAATGAATAAATTGATTCAGATAGATAGATAGATAGATAGAGAGAAAGAGAGAGAGAGAAAAACAAACTGACATAGAAAGATTGAAAGAGAGACAGAGAGACAGAGAAACATGCTGAGATAGATAGATAGAGAGAGAGAGAGAGAGAGAGAGAGAGAGAGAGAGAGAGAAACAAGCTGAGATAGATAGATAGATAGATAGATAGATAGATAGATAGAAACAGGTTGACATAGAGAGTGAGAGAGAGAGAAAGAAAGAGAGACAGAAACAAACTGTCATAGAAAGATTGTGAGAGGAAGAGAGAGAAACAAGCTGAGATAGATAGATAGATCATTTACTAAGATTGTTTACTTAGATATGGCACAAGGCCGAATAAATGGGGCACCTAATGAGATAAATAGATAGATAGATACATAGACAGACAAACAAGCTGAGATAGATAGATAGATAGATAGATAGAAACAGGTTGACATAGATAGATAGAGAGAGAGGGGGAGAAAGAGATAGAGAGAGAGAAACAAACTGACATAGTTAGATGGATAGATAATTTACGAAGATTTTTGCTTAGATATAGCACAAGGCCGAATAAATGCGGCACCTAATGAGATAGATAGATAGATAGATAGAGACAGACAGACAGACAGACAGACAGAAAAACAAGCTGAGATAGATAGATAGATAGATAGATAGATAGATAAAAACAGGTCGACATAGAGAGAGAGGGAGAGAGAGAGAGAAAGAGAGAAAGAAACAAACTGACATAGATAGATAGATAGATAGATAGATAGATATAAGAGATTCAAGGAAGGCAAAGAGTTTGTGAGGGATGATGAGAGGTGTGGGACTGGTAAGGAAGTCAATACACCACAGTTGATTGGCCAAAGGGTTAGGGTTAAGATTACTATGTTGAGGTTTTAAGAGAGTTCAGGAAGAGATTCCTTGGAAAGAGGCCAGCATTCTTCAAATCTAGTCAGTGGTATTTCCACGAGGACAATGCACCAGTCCACAACTCCATCCTTGTCACAGACTATTTGACCAAGATGGGCATCAAGACAGTTCCACAGCCTCCCTATAGTCCAGACCTTGCTCCCTGTGACTTTTGGCTATTCCCTAAGATCAGAGGCTGTCGTTCTGAGAGAATTGAGGAAAGGAAAGAGGCTGTGACGAAGGTCATTGACACGCTCACGCAAGAGGACTTCCATTGGGGCCTTCGAGAAGTTGTTGGAACGGTAGAACAAGTGAATAGCAGCCGGAGGAGATTAGTTTGAAGGAGTCTGGAGTTTCATGTGTGTACTATCAATAAAAGTGCCAATACGAAAAAAGTCTGCAAACTTATTTAATGATCCTCGTATTTATAAATAGATTCGTACAATGAGGTATAGCAGTAATTGTTAGATTCAAATAAAGTGACATGTCACTATATAAAAAAGAAAACTTGAATAAGCCTATAAGAATCTGTTTTTTGCTTAAAAAATTAACACTTTTTTTAAATATGGAAATCAGTTGAATTTTAAATTTATTTTAAAAATATATATCTTCCACTTCACAGTTTTTTCAATTTTGATTGGTTTGTTGGGTTTTATGGCATATTAATCCTTGAAGGTTATTTAATGCCAAATCCATTTTTATATAAATAATCACTTCTATTTCAAACGATTCAATTTACCATGAGTACACAGTTTAATAGTCAAAAACATTTCTATTTCAAACTATTCAAGCAGTTATATATAACAATTCAGTTTAATGTAAGCACAGTTTCAATGTCAAAAACAGTTCAATTTCGAACCATACAGTTTAGCATAAGCACGCAGTTTAAATGTAAGTACAGTTTAATTGAGAAAAATATTTCTATTTCTAGCTATTCAGTTTAGTCAAGCAGTTCTAATTCAACTAATTCAGTTTAGTATAAGTACAGATTTTGTTTACACACAGTTACATGTCAAAACAGTTCTATGGTAAACAATTCAGTTTAGTGTAAGTACAGTTTCAATGTCAAAAAACAGTTCAATTTGAAATAATTCAGTCTAGCATAAGCACGCAGTTTAAATGTAAGTACGGTTTAATTATCAAAAACATTTCTATTTCAAGCTATTCAGTTTGATAAAACAATTCAGTTTTGCATAAGTATGCTGTTAGTTCTATTCAACCCATAGATAGGGCCCTATCAGGTGCTACAACTCTGGGCCAGAGCGGACCTGGAAGCAATGGCAATGAATGGGTACTCCGTATTCTCCCAAACCCCAGCATTGCTGGGACCTCACCATCAGATTGTTTAGTGTCATATCCAGGACACACATTGGGGGTGTCTTACCCCTTAGCAGAGGTGCAGTCTGTGTATTCTGCAGCCCCAGCCGATTGGGCAATTTTCTATTTTGAACAAAACAGCAGGATTTTTGTTACGTCTTTGTCGTCATGCATCAAACTTTTCTGTGAATAAATTTCTTCAAATTCAAATTATTTTTTCTTTATCGGTGAATTCAACAAATGTGATGTCATACCTCATGTCAAATGCGTTTTACACTGCTTTCCAAAGAATATATTTTTTGTTTCAACTGAACTGCTAAATTTTGACAGTAAATATTCTTTCTGTTTGTTCAAACACCCCATCTATGTTTTGTGTGTTTGTATGTGGATTTGTAATCTAACCCAGACATTGAATGGTCAACATCAAAGATTCTAAAGGCAACTTTGACAGGCACTTAACCTGGTGGTCAAAGACATTTTTTCAAATACAACAGATAAAGAGAAAATATCATTTTGATTTTTCCTCCTCATAAAACCTGACTTTCTTCTAAAGATCAACTAACAAACCTTATATATTATTCCTTTTTATGACATTTATTTATTCTTTCATCTTAAAAAATATGGCACATGTCCTTATATATATATATATATATATATATATATATATATATATGTATATATATATATATATAAGTGGTGCATTCAATAAGTTTCCAGACTTTTTTGTACAGGCATTTAAAATTGTCGTAGACTCTTGAAAATCCACTATGTTATTGCTATACATCTTATGAAATGACTGACCAAAGTTCCTGCAAATTGCATAAAAATTAGCAACACTTTATCTTTTCTATCCCTTTCTTTCTCGATTCTATTGTATAAAATTCCTTTTTAAAAACTTTATTGTCTGTGTTATCTAACCCCCTGACAAGAAGTGTGGGTGATGCATGCCCGAGAAAGGGACAGTCCCAGCGAAAATCAGAAATTCGAACTCACTTCAGCGGTACCCCTCAGACTGAAAGGACGTTTTTCTACTCGGCTGCTAGCAAGTTAGCACGCCTGTTTGTCATGTCCCGGGGGCCTTCGCATGTGGGTTGTGTCTGCTGCAAGCGAGCCGACAAGCATCATAAAAAACACCACTGGACATGACCATACCTAATTTGGACTTATCAACTACCGGAGACGACGAGTATACTTTAACACCTTGTCGAGGAAACATAACACTTTCCATTCGATTCAGGAAGAATTTTCACACCAAGTGAATGGTTGTTGAACCTAGAAATAATGTTAAGAATTTAAAAGGTATCTTGGTCTCGTTTCTTTCTTCCTTCAGTAATTCCTTGGCAGCTTTTGACAGACGCAGAAGAAGCCAACGAATTTAAATGTGGGTAGAGAAGAAAACCGACGGAGTCAGATCTCTAAACCCCAAAACCAAAAACAAAAAAAAGACAATAACAAAATCTCTGTAATTCCTACAGATTTGATGTGAAACTTAATCCCCCAACCTGGAGATGATAAAAATTTGAAAACCATAAACAGCAATACAAACAAATAGAATTAACAATAAATCGATGGGGATTTAAAAGATCCCCCCTTGACGATAACACGGTGAAAAAATCCACATGAACAAGCAAACCAGCTGGTCAAGTCAAAGCTAACTTGAAACATACTCTCCTGCACCAATAGTTACATATTAAAGCAGGCGCTCTCACAACAGAGAGACATGAAGCTGGTCTTCTGTGGATCACATCCCTACAACTCAACATTGTCACCGTTTCTATCAATAACAATATTCCATCTTTGAAAGAGAGAACATATCCCTGCCTCGTAAAATTCTGTTATCTCTTCTTTAAGCCACTTCATCACTGCAGTTTTCACTTCCTCATCATTGACATAATGTTTGCCATTTAAACCCTCTTTCAAGAGAACCAAGAGAGGATGCTGTGAAGGTGCCAAATCTGGTGAACATTGAGGATGGTGTTAAGTTGTCCACCCGAATGAGGCGATTGTCTCCCTTGTCCTGATGCATGTGTGTGGTCGAGTATTGTCATGCAGAAGGGGGGACATTATCGATTGGCAAGATTTAGCAGAGTGTTATTCAAGGTCAATTTTTTAAAAGCAGAGTACAGCTGGTTTGAAGTCAGCGTTTGCGTATATACATGTCTGATGCCATTTGCCCAATATGGATTAAGCAAGCTCCACACATCGAATTTACATCTCAGATCACCACGTTTCATTCATGTGTACCGGAAGTTGGTCTCCAGCCATATTTGTGAACCTCATTGTCTGTGACAGTTTATCGATCTTTCATATGGGGATTTTTATAGCTGCTCGGCTTATCAGTCAGGATTTCTCTGGTCACACATATAAACTCAAGTCCCATTTATAAAGGTCACTATCAATATAACATAACTTTCTCACTCCAAACGCATCGATGTACAGCTCAATTTCGACCCCGTCCCAAAATCTCCATCAACATAGCTATCGGAATAATGGGGCATTTAATAACAGTATAATAATTGAAACACAATTATCGTATGGTATCTACAGCTATACAAAATAAGACTGGTTATATGTGTGTCGGTCTTAAGTTAACTTTAGCAACTTAGTGAAATGCTCGAGACATACTCATGAATACGTGAATATGTGAGTTGGCTGGCTGTGTTATATAATTACGGAATGATTTTTTTTATATTAATCATTTTTCGTTAATTATATTTTATCATTCAGTTTGGTTGGCCTTTGAACTATTCGGCTCTGAGTCCAGGTGCACAGACATTGGGTACAGTTTACGCTCGTGCGCAAAGGATATGACAATCACAATTGTTATAATAAACCCCAGATAGGAAATGACGACATGCCCGGCAGCGATGGGCTGAGAATTTGAGGATTTTGAAAAAGATGTCAGTTTGGAGTTGACTGTGGACTAGTCAAGTTGGTAGTTGACTTCGAGCCATGTAAGACAGACGATTTAGTCTCTGCTTTTGGCCATAAAGAAGTTGAAGTCTGACCATGGAGTTCTGCGGATCTCTACCGACAGAGATCTTAAACACTACGGGATGCGCCGCGCGTTTGTGGGGTCCGACCAGGCATTTGGGAGTTTTGTAAGCATAGAATAATTACGAAAGACTTTTAGGAATTGTCTCTCTCCTCGTGTCGAAGAACTGAACTCAGAAGTCAAGAAGTTAATAAACGTTCGTAGCTGAACAACAGTGAGTTCACTTCAGTTGTGGATCGTCTAGCTTAATATTTCTTAAAGTGCTGTGATTCTTACAAATTTAAGAAACAGGTGTTTCCTTAACCGATAAGCCATAGTAATCTTCTTTGGTGACGAAAGTTCTGAACAGTATAAGTCGATCCCTTCTCCGGAAGAACAATAATGTCAGTTGATTAGATATAAACAGTTTAATAATAGTATATTTGGTGAAATACGTGGTGCCTTCAATAAGTTTTCAGACTTTTTTGTATGGGCATTTAAAATTGTCGAAGACTCTTGAAAATGCAGTATCTTATTGTTATACATCTAATGAGATGACTGACCAATTTTTATGATTTCAGGTTCAAATAAACAGCTACAGCAGCAATTAGAATACACCCTACTAAAGTCTGATTGTCACAGCTGGTAAATTTCAAAAATGCAATCTGGACGTGAGGACACTTTAGAAGAATGTTATGCAATAAAATTCTGTTTTAAACTTGGAAAAACGCCACGAAAACGTATGAAATGCTTCAGACTGCTTTTCGACCATCTTGCATGAATCGAGCATCTGTTTTTGATTGGCATAAGAGATTCAAGGAAAGCAATGAGTCTGTGAGGGATGATGAGAGGTGTGGGAGGAGTAAGGAAGTCAATAGATCAGAGTTGATTGGCCAAAGGGTTAGGGATAGGGTTACTATGTTGAGGTTGTAAGGGAGTTCAGGAAGAGATTCCAAGGGAAGAGGCCAGCACTCTTCAAATCGGGTCAGAGGCATATCCACCAGGACAATGCACCAGTCCACAACTCCATCATTGTCACACACTATTTGACCGAGATGGGGATCAAGACAGTTTGTCACCCTCCCTATAGTCGAGACCTTGCTCCCTGTGACTTTTGGTTATTCCCTAAGCTCACAGGCTGTCGTTATGAGTCAATTGAGGAGATGAAAGAGGCTGTGATGAAAGTCATTGACACGCTCACACAAGAGGACTTCCATGGGGCCTTCGAGAAGTTATTGGAACGTTACAAGAAGTGCATTGCAGCCGGAGGAGCTTACTTCGAAGGGGACTAGAGTTTCATGTGTGTACTATCAATAAAAGTGCCCATACGAAAAAAGTCTGGAAACTTATTTAATGATCCTCGTACAATCGTTTATTGTGTGACATGTACGGTAATATAAAACATAATACAACACAATTGACATAGAATGACCTCTGGTTGACTGAAAATATATCACCCGTCAAACCGATTCAAAAGAAAGCAACCTTGAACTGCACCCAGCAACAACGTGTGATTGCAGCCGAATATTTAACATTTTGTGAGGTTTACGTATCTATAAGACACGCTGGAGCAAACAACTTGATTTTCCTATCAGAGAATGTAAATCGAATGATTGGGTTATGAATCTGGACAATAAACACACCGTTCAGGATCCCATTGTTGAGCGACAGCACCCCGAAGAAATTCTAAGCAAGCCAAAATTGGATTTGGTCGCGATCAAAACATCAAGAAAATAAAACGTGCGTGACACCACGGCCTAACGTGAGCAAGGAAAAGTGACGTTATATGAATGATTGTTAATAATGATTTTCTTACGAACATATCATTAACATCTGAACGCAAACGTCTTTAACACCTTGCGCAGTCGGCTGGGAGAGTAGAATACACCGACCGCTTCTCTGCAGAAGAGTAAGACACCCCCTCCAACAAGTGTCCTGGATATGACACTAAACAATCTGATGTTGAAATTCTAGTAATACTGGAGCTTTGGGAAATGTGAAGCACCTCTTCGTTGCCATCACTCCCAGGTCCACTCTGGCCCACAGTAGTAGCACCTAATAGGGTCCTATCTATGGGTTAGAACTAAACTGCATACTTATACAAAACTGAATTGTTTGAAACCGAACTGATTATTTGTATAAAAACTAATTTCGCATTAAATAACCTACAAAGGTTGATATGCCATAAGACCCAACCAACCACCCAACCAGTCTTTAACACCAGTACGAACTTAAGCTACCAAGAGGAACTTTCGCTGTGTTCATCTTTATACCTTGTCCGGTAGCAAAAGCTGCTGGTGGTGCCAGGGGTGACAGTACCGCCCAACCCACTGAAACTGTGGGATTACCTATGGTCGACAGCAAATGAGGACAGGGTATCACACGTGGTTTCACACGTTGTATAATGAAATTTAAAGATTTTAGTGAAATACAATCAACTATCGTATGGCATCTACAGTCATACAAATTAGAATACAGTTTCGGGACTGATTATATGTGTCACACAACCAATTCAGAGCATCATTTAAAATTAACTATTCACACCCGTCAGTATGATTCAAACTGACTGATAATTAATAAAAGTATATTTTAGATATTTCTTAATAATTGACAAAAGTAAAAACTATCAGATACCAAAGGATTTTGTTAAATATTTCAGATTATATAATTTATGCAAAAATATGCACACAATAAATGAGAAATATTATGAAAATAAAACCTCTAAATTATTTCCTTAAAAACTATAACAAATGACAAAAGATACTACTACCTTGACAAAAATTATGAAATAACCATAGCAGATGTTAACTAAGGTGTTTTTTTCTATAAAGATAAATTAGAAATAATTTTACAATAAAAATGCATTGGACAATGATTTTACTATTAAATATGCGCTGGAAATGATTTTTGCTATAAAAATGCATTGGAAATGATTTTTGCTATAAAAATGCATTGGAAATGATTTTTACTATAAAAATGCATTGGAAATGATTTTTACTATGAAAATGCATTGGAAATGATTTTTACTATAAAAATGCATTGGAAATGATTTTTACTATAAAAATGCATTGGAAATGATTTTTATTATAAAAATGCATTGGAAATGATTTTTACTATAAAAATGCATTGGAAATGATTTTTATTATAAAAATGCATTAGAAATGATTTTTATTATAAAAATGCATTGGAAATGATTTTTATTATAAAAATGCATTGGAAATGATTTTTACTATAAAAATGCATTGGAAATGATTTTTACTATAAAAATGCATTGGAAATGATTTTTATTATAAAAATGCATTGGAAATGATTTTTACGATAAAAATGCATTAGAAATGATTTTTATTATAAAAATGCATTGAAAATGATTTTTACTATAAAAATGCATTGGAAATGATTTTTACTATAAAAATGCATTGAAAATGATTTTTACTATAAAAATGCATTGGAAATGATTTTTACTATAAAAAACATTGGATATGATTTTTACTATAAAAATGCATTACAAATGATTTTTACTATAAAAATGCATTAGAAATGATTTTTACTATAAAAATGCATTGGAAATGATTTTTACTATAAAAATGCATTTGAAATTGTTTTTACTATAAAAATGCATTGGAAATGATTTTTATTATAAAAAAACATTGGATATGATTTTTACTATAAAAATTCATTAGAAATGATTTTTACTATAAAAATGCATTAGAAATGATTTTTATTATAAAAAAGCATTAGAAATGATTTTTACTATAAAAATGCATTAGAAATGATTTTTATTATAAAAATGCATTAGAAATGATTTTTATTATAAAAATGCATTAGAAATGATTTTTATTATAAAAATGCATTAGAAATGATTTTTATTATAAAAATGCATTTGAAATGATTTTTACTATAAAAAAGCATTAGAAATGATTTTTACTATAAAAATGCATTTGAAATGATTTTTATTATAAAAATGCATTTGAAATGATTTTTACTATAAAAATGCATTAGAAATGATTTTTACTATAAAAATGCTTTGAAAATGATTTTTATTATAAAAATGCATTGGAAATGATTTTTACTATAAAAATGCATTGGAAATGATTTTTACTCTAAAAATGCATTGGAAATGAATTTTATTATAAAAATGCATTTGAAATGATTTTTACTATAAAAATGCATTGGAAATGATTTTTACTATAAAAATGCATTGGAAATGATTTTTATTATAACAATGCATTGGAAATGATTTTTATTGTAAAAATGCATTAGAAATGATTTTTACTATAAAAATGCATTAGAAATGATTTTTACTATAAAAATGCATTGGAAATGATTTTTATTATTAAAATGCATTAGAAATGATTTTTACTATTAAAATGCATTAGAAATGATTTTTACTATAAAAATGCTTTGAAAATGATTTTTTACTATAAAAATGCATTGGAAATGATTTTTACTATAAAAATGCATTGGAAATGATTTTTACTCTAAAAATGCATTGGAAATGATTTTTACTATAAAAATGCATTTGAAATGATTTTTACTATAAAAATGCATTGGAAATGATTTTTACTATAAAAATGCATCAGAAATGATTTTTACTATAAAAATGCATTACAAATGATTTTTACTATAAAAATGCATTGGAAATGATTTTTATCATAAAAATGCATTGGAAATGATTTTTACTATAAAAATGCATTGAAAATGATTTTTACTATAAAAATGCATTGGAAATGATTTTTACTATAAAAAACATTGGATATGATTTTTACTATAAAAATGCATTAGAAATGATTTTTACTATAAAAATGCATTAGAAATGATTTTTACTATAAAAATGCATTAGAAATGATTTTTATTATAAAAATGCATTGGAAAAGATTTTTACTATAAAAATGCATTGGAAATGATTTTTATTATAAAAATGCATTAGAAATGATTTTTATTATAAAAATGCATTTGAAATGATGTTTACTATAAAAATGCATTGGAAATGATTTTTATTATAAAAATGCATTGGAAATGATTTTTATTATAAAAATGCATTGGAAATGATTTTTACTATAAAAATGCATTAGAAATGATTTTTACTCTAAAAATGCATTGGAAATGATTTTTACTATAAAAATGCATTAGAAATGATTTTTACTCTAAAAATGCATTGGAAATGATTTTTACCATAAAAATGCATTAGAAATGATTTTTACTATAAAAATGCATTGGAAATGATTTTTATCATAAAAATGCATTAGAAATGATTTTTATGATAAAAATGCATTGGAAATGATTTTTATTATAAAAATGCATTAAAAATGATTTTTACTATAAAAATGCATTAGAAATGATTTTTATTATAAAAATGCATTGAAAATGATTTTTACTATAAAAATGCATTAGAAATGATTTTTACTGTAAAAATGCATTGGAAATGATTTTTACCATAAAAATGCATTAGAAATCATTTTTATGATAAAAATGCATTGGAAATGATTTTTATTATAAAAATGCATTGGAAATGGTTTTTACTATAAAAATGCATTAGAAATGATTTTTATTATAAAAATGCATTGAAAATGATTTTTACTATAAAAATGCATCAGAAATGATTTTTACTATAATAATGCATTGGAAATGATTTTTATCATAAAAATGCATTGGAAATGATTTTTACTATAAAAATGCATCAGAAATGATTTTTACTATAATAATGCATTGGAAATGATTTTTATCATAAAAATGCATTGGAAATGATTTTTACTATAAAAATGCATTGAAAATGATTTTTACTATAAAAATGCATTGGAAATGATTTTTACTATAAAAAACATTGGATATGATTTTTACTATAAAAATGCATTACAAATGATTTTTACTATAAAAATGCATTAGAAATGATTTTTACTATAAAAATGCATTAGAAATGATTTTTATGATAAAAATGCATTGGAAATGATTTTTATTATAAAAATGCATTAAAAATGATTTTTACTATAAAAATGCATTAGAAATGATTTTTATTATAAAAATGCATTGAAAATGATTTTTACTATAAAAATGCATTAGAAATGATTTTTACTGTAAAAATGCATTGGAAATGATTTTTACCATAAAAATGCATTAGAAATGATTTTTATGATAAAAATGCATTGGAAATGATTTTTATTATAAAAATGCATTAAAAATGATTTTTACTATAAAAATGCATTAGAAATGATTTTTATTATAAAAATGCATTGAAAATGATTTTTATTATAAAAATGCATTAGAAATGATTTTTATTATAAAAATGCATTTGAAATGATTTTTACTATAAAAAAGCATTAGAAATGATTTTTACTATAAAAATGCATTAGAAATGATCTTTATTATAAAAATGTATTTGTAAGTATTTTTACTATAAAAATGCATTGGAAATGATTTTTACTGTAAAAATGCATTGGAAATGATTTTTACTATAAAAATGCATTAGAAATGATTTTTATTATAAAAAAGCATTAGAAATGATTTTTACGATAAAAATGGATTAGAAATGATTTTTATTATAAAAATGCATTGGAAAAGATTTTTACTATAAAAATGCATTTGAAATGATTTTTATTATAAAAAAGCATTAGAAATGATTTTTATTATAAAAATGCATTAGAAATGATTTTTATTATAAAAATGCATTAGAAATGATTTTTATTATAAAAATGCATCAGAAATGATTTTTATTATAAAAATGCATTTGAAATGATTTTTACTATAAAAAAGCATTAGAAATGATTTTTACTATAAAAATGCATTAGAAATGATCTTTATTATAAAAATGTATTTGTAATTATTTTTACTATAAAAATGCATTGGAAATGATTTTTACTGTAAAAATGCATTGGAAATGATTTTTACTATAAAAATGCATTAGAAATGATTTTTACTATAAAAATGCATTGGAAATGATTTTTATTATAAAAATGCATTGGAAATGATTTTTATTATAAAAATGCATTGGAAATGATTTTTATTATAAAAATGCATTGAAAATGATTTTTACTATAAAAATGCATCAGAAATGATTTTTACTATAATAATGCATTGGAAATGATTTTTATCATAAAAATGCATTGGAAATGATTTTTACTATAAAAATGCATTGAAAATGATTTTTACTATAAAAATGCATTGGAAATGATTTTTACTATAAAAAACATTGGATATGATTTTTACTATACAAATGCATTACAAATGATTTTTACTATAAAAATGCATTAGAAATGATTTTTATGATAAAAATGCATTGGAAATGATTTTTATTATAAAAATGCATTAAAAATGATTTTTACTATAAAAATGCATTAGAAATGATTTTTATTATAAAAATGCATTGAAAATGATTTTTACTATAAAAATGCATTAGAAATGATTTTTACTGTAAAAATGCATTGGAAATGATTTTTACCATAAAAATGCATTAGAAATGATTTTTATGATAAAAATGCATAGGAAATGATTTTTATTATAAAAATGCATTAAAAATGATTTTTACTGTAAAAATGCATTAGAAATGATTTTTATTATAAAAATGCATTGAAAATGATTTTTACTATAAAAATGCATTAGAAATGATTTTTACTGTAAAAATGCATTGGAAATGATTTTTACCATAAAAATGCATTAGAAATGATTTTTATGATAAAAATGCATTGGAAATGATTTTTATTATAAAAATGCATTAAAAATGATTTTTACTTTAAAAATGCATTAGAAATGATTTTTATTATAAAAATGCATTGAAAATGATTTTTATTATAAAAATGCATTACAGATGATTTTTATTATAAAAATGCATTAGAAATGATTTTTATTATAAAAATGCATTTGAAATGATTTTTACTATAAAAAAGCATTAGAAATGATTTTTACTATAAAAATGCATTAGAAATGATCTTCATTATAAAAATGTATTTGTAATTATTTTTACTATAAAAATGCATTGGAAATGATTTTTACTGTAAAAATGCATTGGAAATGATTTTTACTATAAAAATGCATTAGAAATGATTTTTATTATAAAAATGCATTGAAAATGATTTTTACTATAAAAATGCATCAGAAATGATTTTTACTATAAAAATAGATAGGAAATGATTTTTACTATAAAAATGCATAGGAAATGATTTTTATTATAAAAATTCATTGGAAATGGTTTTTATTATAAAAATGCATTGGAAATGATTTTTACTATAAAAATGCATTGGAAATGATTTTTATTATAAAAATGCATTGGAAATGATTTTTATTATAAAAATGCATTGGAAATGATTTTTACTATAAAAATGCATTAGAAATGATTTTTACTCTAAAAATGCATTGGAAATGATTTTTACTATAAAAATGCATTAGAAATGATTTTTACTCTAAAAATGCATTGGAAATGATTTTTACCATAAAAATGCATTAGAAATGATTTTTACTATAAAAATGCATTGGAAATGATTTTTATCATAAAAATGCATTAGAAATGATTTTTACTATAAAAATGCATCAGAAATGATTTTTACTATAAAAATGCATTACAAATGATTTTTACTATAAAAATGCATTGGAAATGATTTTTATCATAAAAATGCATTGGAAATGATTTTTACTATAAAAATGCATTGAAAATGATTTTTACTATAAAAATGCATTGGAAATGATTTTTACTATAAAAAACATTGGATATGATTTTTTACTATAAAAATGCATTACAAATGATTTTTACTATAAAAATGCATTAGAAATGATTTTTACTATAAAAATGCATTAGAAATGATTTTTACTATAAAAATGCATTAGAAATGATTTTTATTATAAAAATGCATTGGAAAAGATTTTTACTATAAAAATGCATTGGAAATGATTTTTATTATAAAAATGCATTAGAAATGATTTTTATTATAAAAATGCATTTGAAATGATTTTTATTATAAAAAAGCATTAGAAATGATTTTTATTATAAAAATGCATTAGAAATGATTTTTATTATAAAAATGCATTAGAAATGATTTTTATTATAAAAATGCATTAGAAATAATTTTTATTATAAAAATGCATTTGAAATGATTTTTACTATAAAAAAGCATTAGAAATGATTTATACTATAAAAATGCATTAGAAATGATCTTTATTATAAAAATGTATTTGAAATTATTTTTACTATAAAAATGCATTACAAATGATTTTTATTATAAAAATGCTTTGAAAATGATTTTTACTATAAAAATGCATTTGAAATTATTTTTACTATAAAAATGCATTGGAAATGATTTTTACTGTAAAAATGCATTGGAAATGATTTTTACTATAAAAATACATTAGAAATGATTTTTATTATAAAAATGCATTGGAAATGATTTTTATTATAAAAATGCATTAAAAATGATTTTTACTATAAAAATGCATTAGAAATGATTTTTATTATAAAAATGCATTGAAAATGATTTTTATTATAAAATTGCATTGGAAATGATTTTTACTATAAAAATGCATCAGAAATGATTTTTACTATAAAAATGCATTGGAAATGATTTTTACTATAAAAATGCATTGAAAATGATTTTTACTATAAAAATGCATTGGAAATGATTTTTATTATAAAAAAGCATTAGGAATGATTTTTATTATAAAAATGCATTAGAAATGATTTTTATTATAAAAATGCATTAGAAATGATTTTTATTAAAAAAATGTATTTGAAATTATTTTTACTATAAAAATGTATTACAAATGATTTTTATTATAAAAATGCATTGAAAATGATTTTTACTATAAAAATGCATTGGAAATGATTTTTAGTATAAAAATTCATTGGAAATGATTTTTACTATAAAAATTCATTGGAAATGATTTTTACTCTAAAAATGCATTGGAAATGATTTTTTCTATAAAAATGCATTAAAAATGATTTTTACTATAAAAATGCATTAGAAATGATTTTTATTATAAAAATGCATTGAAAATGATTTTTATTATAAAAATGCATTGGAAATGATTTTTACTATAAAAATGCATCAGAAATGATTTTTACTATAAAAATGCATTGGAAATGATTTTTACTATAAAAATGCATTGAAAATGATTTTTACTATAAAAATGCATTGGAAATGATTTTTACTATAAAAAACATTGGGTATGATTTTTACTATAAAAATGCATTACAAATGATTTTTACTATAAAAATGCATTAGAAATGATTTTTACTATAAAAATGCATTAGAAATGATTTTTATTATAAAAATGCATTGGAAAAGATTTTTACTATAAAAATGCATTAGAAATGATTTTTATTATAAAAATGCATTAGAAATGATTTTTACTATAAAAAAGCATTAGAAATGATTTTTACTATAAAAATGCATTAGAAATGATTTTTATTATAAAAAAGCATTAGAAATGATTTTTATTATAAAAATGCATTTGAAATGATTTTTATTATAAAAAAGCATTAGAAATGATTTTTATTATAAAAATGCATTAGAAATGATTTTTACTATAATAATGCATTAGAAATGATTTTTATTATAAAAATGCATTGGAAAAGATTTTTACTATAAAAATGCATTAGAAATGATTTTTACTATAAAAAAGCATTAGAAATGATTTTTACTATAAAAATGCATTAGAAATGATTTTTATTATTAAAAAGCATTAGAAATGATTTTTATTATAAAAATGCATTTGAAATGATTTTTATTATAAAAAAGCATTAGAAATGATTTTTATTATAAAAATGCATTAGAAATGATTTTTATTATAAAAATGCATTAGAAATGATTTTTATTAAAAAAATGTATTTGAAATTATTTTTACTATAAAAATGTATTACAAATGATTTTTATTATAAAAATGCATTGAAAATGATTTTTACTATAAAAATGCATTGGAAATGATTTTTAGTATAAAAATTCATTGGAAATGATTTTTACTATAAAAATTCATTGGAAATGATTTTTACTCTAAAAATGCATTGGAAATGATTTTTTCTATAAAAATGCATTAAAAATGATTTTTACTATAAAAATGCATTAGAAATGATTTTTATTATAAAAATGCATTGAAAATGATTTTTATTATAAAAATGCATTGGAAATTATTTTTACTATAAAAATGTATTACAAATGATTTTTATTATAAAAATGCATTTGAAATTATTTTTACTATAAAAATGCATTGGAAATGATTTTTACTGTAAAAATGCATTGGAAATGATTTTTACTATAAAAATACATTAGAAATGATTTTTATTATAAAAATGCATTGGAAATGATTTTTATTATAAAAATGCATTAAAAATGATTTTTACTATAAAAATGCATTAGAAATGATTTTTATTATAAAAATGCATTGAAAATGATTTTTATTATAAAATTGCATTGGAAATGATTTTTACTATAAAAATGCATCAGAAATGATTTTTACTATAAAAATGCATTGGAAATGATTTTTACTATAAAAATGCATTGAAAATGATTTTTACTATAAAAATGCATTGGAAATGATTTTTATTATAAAAAAGCATTAGGAATGATTTTTATTATAAAAATGCATTAGAAATGATTTTTATTATAAAAATGCATTAGAAATGATTTTTATTAAAAAAATGTATTTGAAATTATTTTTACTATAAAAATGTATTACAAATGATTTTTATTATAAAAATGCATTGAAAATGATTTTTACTATAAAAATGCATTGGAAATGATTTTTAGTATAAAAATTCATTGGAAATGATTTTTACTATAAAAATTCATTGGAAATGATTTTTACTCTAAAAATGCATTGGAAATGATTTTTTCTATAAAAATGCATTAAAAATGATTTTTACTATAAAAATGCATTAGAAATGATTTTTATTATAAAAATGCATTGAAAATGATTTTTATTATAAAAATGCATTGGAAATGATTTTTACTATAAAAATGCATCAGAAATGATTTTTACTATAAAAATGCATTGGAAATGATTTTTACTATAAAAATGCATTGAAAATGATTTTTACTATAAAAATGCATTGGAAATGATTTTTACTATAAAAAACATTGGGTATGATTTTTACTATAAAAATGCATTACAAATGATTTTTACTATAAAAATGCATTAGAAATGATTTTTACTATAAAAATGCATTAGAAATGATTTTTATTATAAAAATGCATTGGAAAAGATTTTTACTATAAAAATGCATTAGAAATGATTTTTATTATAAAAATGCATTAGAAATGATTTTTACTATAAAAAAGCATTAGAAATGATTTTTACTATAAAAATGCATTAGAAATGATTTTTATTATAAAAAAGCATTAGAAATGATTTTTATTATAAAAATGCATTTGAAATGATTTTTATTATAAAAAAGCATTAGAAATGATTTTTATTATAAAAATGCATTAGAAATGATTTTTACTATAATAATGCATTAGAAATGATTTTTATTATAAAAATGCATTGGAAAAGATTTTTACTATAAAAATGCATTAGAAATGATTTTTACTATAAAAAAGCATTAGAAATGATTTTTACTATAAAAATGCATTAGAAATGATTTTTATTATTAAAAAGCATTAGAAATGATTTTTATTATAAAAATGCATTTGAAATGATTTTTATTATAAAAAAGCATTAGAAATGATTTTTATTATAAAAATGCATTAGAAATGATTTTTATTATAAAAATGCATTAGAAATGATTTTTATTAAAAAAATGTATTTGAAATTATTTTTACTATAAAAATGTATTACAAATGATTTTTATTATAAAAATGCATTGAAAATGATTTTTACTATAAAAATGCATTGGAAATGATTTTTAGTATAAAAATTCATTGGAAATGATTTTTACTATAAAAATTCATTGGAAATGATTTTTACTCTAAAAATGCATTGGAAATGATTTTTTCTATAAAAATGCATTAAAAATGATTTTTACTATAAAAATGCATTAGAAATGATTTTTATTATAAAAATGCATTGAAAATGATTTTTATTATAAAAATGCATTGGAAATGATTTTTACTATAAAAAACATTGGGTATGATTTTTACTATAAAAATGCATTACAAATGATTTTTACTATAAAAATGCATTAGAAATGATTTTTACTATAAAAATGCATTAGAAATGATTTTTATTATAAAAATGCATTGGAAAAGATTTTTACTATAAAAATGCATTAGAAATGATTTTTATTATAAAAATGCATTAGAAATGATTTTTACTATAAAAAAGCATTAGAAATGATTTTTACTATAAAAATGCATTAGAAATGATTTTTATTATAAAAAAGCATTAGAAATGATTTTTATTATAAAAATGCATTTGAAATGATTTTTATTATAAAAAAGCATTAGAAATGATTTTTATTATAAAAATGCATTAGAAATGATTTTTATTATAAAAATGCATTAGAAATGATTTTTATTAAAAAAATGTATTTGAAATTATTTTTACTATAAAAATGCATTACAAATGATTTTTATTATAAAAATGCATTGAAAATGATTTTTACTATAAAAATGCATTGGAAATGATTTTTAGTATAAAAATTCATTGGAAATGATTTTTACTATAAAAATTCATTGGAAATGATTTTTACTCTAAAAATGCATTGGAAATGATTTTTTCTATAAAAATGCATTAGAAATGATTTTTATTATAAAAATGCATTGGAAATGATTTTTACTATAAAAATGCATTGAAAATGATTTTTACTATAAAAATGCATTGGAAATGATTTTTACTATAAAAATGCATCAGAAATGATTTTTACTATAATAATGCATTGGAAATGATTTTTATTATAAAAATGCATTGGAAATGATTTTTATTATAAAAATGCATTAAAAATGATTTTTACTATAAAAATGCATTAGAAATGATTTTTATTATAAAAATGCATTGAAAATGATTTTTATTATAAAAATGCATTGGAAATGATTTTTACTATAAAAATGCATCAGAAATGATTTTTACTATAATAATGCATTGGAAATTACTTTTATCATAAAAATGCATTGGAAATGATTTTTACTATAAAAATGCATTAGAAATGATTTTTATTATTAAAAAGCATTAGAAATGATTTTTATTATAAAAATGCATTTGAAATGATTTTTATTATAAAAAAGCATTAGAAATGATTTTTATTATAAAAATGCATTAGAAATGATTTTTATTATAAAAATGCATTAGAAATCATTTTTATTAAAAAAATGTATTTGAAATTATTTTTACTATAAAAATGCATCAGAAATGATTTTTACTATAATAATGCATTGGAAATGATTTTTATCATAAAAATGCATTGGAAATGATTTTTACTATAAAAATGCATTGAAAATGATTTTTACTATAAAAATGCATTGGAAATGATTTTTACTATAAAAAACATTGGATATGATTTTTACTATAAAAATGCATTACAAATGATTTTTACTATAAAAATGCATTAGAAATGATTTTTACTATAAAAATGCATAGGAAATGATTTTTATTATAAAAATGCATTGGAAATGATTTTTACTCTAAAAATGCATTAGAATTGATTTTTACTATAAAAATGCATTGGAAATGATTTTTATTATAAAAATGCATTGGAAATGATTTTTACTATAAAAATGCATTAGAAATGATTTTTACTATAAAAATGCATTGGAAATGATTTTTACTATAAAAATGCATTTGAAATTATTTTTACTATAAAAATGCATTGGAAATGATTTCTATTATAAAAAACATTGGATATGATTTTTACTATAAAAATGCATTAGAAATGATTTTTACTATAAAAATGCATTGGAAATGATTTTTACTATAAAAATGCATTTGAAATTATTTTTACTATAAAAAAGCATTAGAAATGATTTTTATTTTAAAAATGCATTAGAAATGATTTTTATTATAAAAATGCATTAGAAATGATTTTTATTATAAAAATGCATTAGAAATGATTTTTATTATAAAAATGCATTTGAAATGATTTTTACTATAAAAGAGCATTAGAAATGATTTTTACTATAAAAATGCATTAGAAATGATTTTTATTATAAAAATGCATTGGAAAAGATTTTTACTATAAAAATGCATTAGAAATGATTTTTATTATAAAAATGCATTAGAAATGATTTTTATTATAAAAATGCATTTGAAATGATTTTTATTATAAAAAAGCATTAGAAATAATTTTTATTATAAAAATGCATTAGAAATGATTTTTATTATAAAAATGCATTAGAAATGATTTTTATTATAAAAATGCATTAGAAATGATTTTTATTAAAAAAATGTATTTGAAATTATTTTTACTATAAAAATGCATTACAAATGATTTTTATTATAAAAATGCATTGAAAATGATTTTTACTATAAAAATGCATTGGAAATGATTTTTACTATAAAAATGCATTGGAAATGATTTTTACTATAAAAATGCATTAGAAATGATTTTTATTATAAAAATGCATTGAAAATGATTTTTATTATAAAAATGCATCAGAAATGATTTTTACTATAATAAAGCATTAGAAATGATTTTTATTATAAAAATGCATTGGAAAAGATTTTTACTATAAAAATGCATTAGAAATGATTTTTACTATAAAAAAGCATTAGAAATGATTTTTACTATAAAAATGCATTAGAAATGATTTTTATTATTAAAAAGCATTAGAAATGATTTTTATTATAAAAATGCATTTGAAATGATTTTTATTATAAAAAAGCATTAGAAATGATTTTTATTATAAAAATGCATTAGAAATGATTTTTATTATAAAAATGCATTAGAAATCATTTTTATTAAAAAAATGTATTTGAAATTATTTTTACTATAAAAATGCATTACAAATGATTTTTATTATAAAAATGCATTGAAAATGATTTTTACTATAAAAATGCATTGGAAATGATTTTTACTATAAAAATGCATTAGAAATGATTTTTACTATAAAAATGCATTGGAAATGATTTTTACTATAAAAATGCATTTGAAATTATTTTTACTATAAAAATGCATTGGAAATGATTTTTATTATAAAAAACATTGGATATGATTTTTACTATAAAAATGCATTAGAAATGATTTTTACTATAAAAATGCATTGGAAATGATTTTTACTATAAAAATGCATTTGAAATTATTTTTACTATAAAAAAGCATTAGAAATGATTTTTATTTTAAAAATGCATTAGAAATGATTTTTATTATAAAAATGCATTAGAAATGATTTTTATTATAAAAATGCATTAGAAATGATTTTTATTATAAAAATGCATTTGAAATGATTTTTACTATAAAAGAGCATTAGAAATGATTTTTACTATAAAAATGCATTAGAAATGATTTTTATTATAAAAATGCATTGGAAAAGATTTTTACTATAAAAATGCATTAGAAATGATTTTTATTATAAAAATGCATTAGAAATGATTTTTATTATAAAAATGCATTTGAAATGATTTTTATTATAAAAAAGCATTAGAAATAATTTTTATTATAAAAATGCATTAGAAATGATTTTTATTATAAAAATGCATTAGAAATGATTTTTATTATAAAAATGCATTAGAAATGATTTTTATTAAAAAAATGTATTTGAAATTATTTTTACTATAAAAATGCATTACAAATGATTTTTATCATAAAAATGCATTGAAAATGATTTTTACTATAAAAATGCATTGGAAATGATTTTTACTGTAAAAATGCATTGGAAATGATTTTTACTATAAAAATGCATTAGAAATGATTTTTATTATAAAAATGCATTGAAAATGATTTTTATTATAAAAATGCATCAGAAATGATTTTTACTATAATAATGCATTAGAAATGATTTTTATTATAAAAATGCATTGGAAAAGATTTTTACTATAAAAATGCATTAGAAATGATTTTTACTATAAAAAAGCATTAGAAATGATTTTTACTATAAAAATGCATTAGAAATGATTTTTATTATTAAAAAGCATTAGAAATGATTTTTATTATAAAAATGCATTTGAAATGATTTTTATTATAAAAAAGCATTAGAAATGATTTTTATTATAAAAATGCATTAGAAATGATTTTTATTATAAAAATGCATTAGAAATCATTTTTATTAAAAAAATGTATTTGAAATTATTTTTACTATAAAAATGCATTACAAATGATTTTTATTATAAAAATGCATTGAAAATGATTTTTACTATAAAAATGCATTGGAAATGATTTTTACTATAAAAATGCATTGGAAATGATTTTTACTATAAAAATGCATTAGAAATGATTTTTATTATAAAAATGCATTGAAAATGATTTTTATTATAAAAATGCATTGGAAATGATTTTTACTATAAAAATGCATCAGAAATGATTTTTACTATAATAATGCATTGGAAATGATTTTTATCATAAAAATGCATTGGAAATGATTTTTACTATAAAAATGCATTGAAAATGATTTTTACTATAAAAATGCATTGGAAATGATTTTTACTATAAAAAACATTGGATATGATTTTTACTATAAAAATGCATTACAAATGATTTTTACTATAAAAATGCATTAGAAATGATTTTTACTATAAAAATGCATTGGAAATGATTTTTATTATAAAAAAACATTGGATATGATTTTTACTATAAAAATGCATTAGAAATGATTTTTACTATAAAAATACATTGGAAATGATTTTTACTATAAAAATGCATTTGAAATTATTTTTACTATAAAAAAGCATTCGAAATGATTTTTATTATAAAAATGCATTAGAAATGATTTTTATTATAAAAATGCATTAGAAATGATTTTTATTATAAAAATGCATTAGAAATGATTTTTATTATAAAAATGCATTTGAAATGATTTTTACTATAAAAGAGCATTTGAAATGATTTTTACTATAAAAATGCATTAGAAATGATTTTTATTATAAAAATGCATTGGAAAAGATTTTTACTATAAAAATGCATTAGAAATGATTTTTATTATAAAAATGCATTTGAAATGATTTTTACTATAAAAAAGCATTAGAAATGATCTTTATTATAAAAATGTATTTGTAATTATTTTTACTATAAAAATGCATTACAAATGATTTTTATTATAAAAATGCATTGGAAATGATTTTTACTATAAAAATGCATTGGAAATGATTTTTACTATGAAAAACATTGGATATGATTTTTACTATAAAAATGCATTACAAATGATTTTTACTATAAAAATGCATTAGAAATGATTTTTATTATAAAAATGCATTAGAAATGATTTTTATTATAAAAATGCATTGGAAATGATTTTTATTATAAAAATGCATTGGAAATGATTTTTACTATAAAAATGCATTACAAATGATTTTTACTATAAAAATGCATTGGAAATGATTTTTATTATAAAAATGCATTGGAAATTATTTTTATTATAAAAATGCATTGGAAATGATTTTTACTATAAAAAATGCATTGGAAATGATTTTTACTATAAAAATGCATTAGAAATGATTTTTACTATAAAAATGCATTGGAATTGATTTTTATTATAAAAATGCATTAGAAATGATTTTTATTATAAAAATGCATTGGAAATGATTTTTATTATAAAAATGCATTGGAAATGATTTTTACTATAAAAATGCATTACAAATGATTTTTACTATAAAAATGCATTGGAAATGATTTTTATTATAAAAATGCATTGGAAATTATTTTTATTATAAAAATGCATTGGAAATGATTTTTACTATAAAAATGCATTGGAAATGATTTTTATTATAAAAATGCATTGGAAATGATTTTTACTATAAAAATGCATGAGACATGATTTTTACTCTAAAAATGCATTGGAAATGATTTTTATTATAAAAATGCATTGGAAATGATTTTTACTATAAAAATGCATTGGAAATGATTTTTATTATAAAAATGCATTGGAAATGATTTTTACTATAAAAATGCATTTAAAGATTTTTACTATAAAAATGCATTAGAAATGATTTTTACTATAAAAATGCATTGGAAATGATTTTTACTATAAAAATGCATTTAAAGATTTTTACTATAAAAATGCATTGGAAATGATTTTTACTATAAAAATGCATTGGAAATGATTTTTACTATAAAAATGCATTACAAATGATTTTTACTATAAAAATGCATTGGAAATGATTTTTACTATAAAAATGCATTGGAAATGATTTTTATTATAAATATGCATTGGAAATGATTTTTACTATAAAAATGCATTTAAAGATTTTTACTATAAAAATGCATTAGAAATGATTTTTACTATAAAAATGCATTGGAAATGATTTTTACTATAAAAATGCATTTAAAGATTTTTACTATAAAAATGCATTGGAAATGATTTTTACTATAAAAATGCATTGGAAATGATTTTTACTATAAAAATGCATTACAAATGATTTTTACTATAAAAATGCATTACAAATGATTTTTACTATAAAAATGCATTGGAAATGATTTTTACTATAAAAATGCATTGGAAATGATTTTTACTATAAAAATGCATTGGAAATGATTTTTACTAAAAAAATGCATTGGAAATGATTTTTACTATAAAAATGCATTGGAAATGATTTTTACCATAAAAATGCATTACAAATGATTTTTACTATAAAAATGCATTGGAAATGATTTTTATTATAAAAATGCATTGGAAATGATTTTTACTATAAAAATGCATTGGAAATGATTTTTACCATAAAAATGCATTACAAATGATTTTTACTATAAAAATGCATTGGAGTACTCAACTGGGGGCCAATTGTATGTTGCTGCCCTAGTTGGTGCTCTCAGGGTCCAGGTTCAATATGTAACAAATATTCTTGTTTTTTAAATACAAAAATACATCATTTATGATGTTTTTTTAAAGAAATACAGGGTATTCCCAAACTTTTCTTCAGTGGTGTTTGTATATATATATATATATATGATTAAATATTATAGATATCTCTTGTTTACATATTTTATTTCAATCCTTTCAAATTGCTGTATGCATGTTCTCATATCCGTCTGGAATTCGCCAATAAATTTTTCATATCTAACTGGTTCCCAAATACTTTTGGACCCCTCTCAGGCCATCATCAGGGTGTGTGTATATTGCAAAAGTACAATACAGTATTTTATTTATTCTGATGTAATTTTTTTTTAATTTAGTTCTGCATATGGCAACTGTAGCTAAAGACAATTGAGTATATTAGCACTGGTTTCAAATTTAATTTTGTTGAGTTTGGGACATATATTTCTAATGTGTAGGGCTTCAAGAATCTGGAATCTTTATTTGCAATTTTGTTGTTCGAATATTGTTGTTTTGTTGGTAAGAATTTTCTGAAATCCAGTTGTAGGGCAGGAATGTTTTTTTCAGATGTTGTGCTATTGAGCTAGTAAAAATCATTTCCAACATATTTTTATAGTAAAAAATCTGCAGACCTCCCTGGCTGGCGAAATGATTACCCGAAAATAATATCTAGTAAGGGTCTGCGACCAGACATTGTTCTATTTTCGAATGCGAACTCAAAGGTCATCCTGGTAGAATTAACAATACCATTTTATAGCCGACTAGAACAAAGCCACGTTTACAAAACAAGCAAATATGAAGATCTCAAAAAAGAACTGGAAAAGGAAGGGTATAGCGTTATCGTTAAAGCTGTGGAGATTGGAGCAAGAGGTTTCGTTGCAGGCACCCTGTACCAATTTCTGGGACAAATTGGAATCAATCGGCGAAGAAAAAGTATGAAACGCCTTACAGAAATAACTGAAAATTGTTCAATGTGGATATGGAATTAAAGAAACGTCCCGTGGAACATTTCAAAATAAACACGTCATAGCATCACCTGCTCGTGAATGCGCAACAACATTCTAATTACGCGAGCAAATTTGAAAATTTTTACATTTCGCCGTTAGACGTTGATTTGACAGGATGCTTTAATGGGGCCGATGTGCAAATAAAACCGTCGATAGGAAGGTCCCGAAACGGTGCACATTCTCTTCTGATGACCCCAAAACAAGCATGGAGTTAAAACTGCTCGGTGGAAATAAGAATGGCTAAAGGAGCGTTTTCTATCCGTTCACTTTTTGGTGAGTTTCTGTTACTTGATAAATAACTTCCTTCTTGTGAGAATTAATTTTTTATTTATTGCAGACTTTTTGTCCTCATCTTGGTAGTTTTTGTGTTGTTTCTTCTTTCACTACGTTTCGGACAAATTTCACCTCTGGCCTTCATCAGGTGATTTACCGCGACTTCGGATAAGAATGCTGGGTCTTGTAACTGTATCCCCAGTAATTACTGCCTTCCATAGTTGTTGTCTATCGTACCAAGTAAACCAAGTTTTGACCAAGTAAACCTCTGGCCGGCTTGGGTAGGATTTGAAACCGCTATCTTCTGACAATGCTCACCTGGAACCGTAGAGACTCAACGCCTCTATCTGCTGCGCCACGAGCCCCGAAGGGCGATCAGGGATGGATTTTTTGGTCTTATAAATCCTTATCTGGTCTTCCATAGTCGGGTCCGTACCGAATTTTTTGTACTTGTCTTTAATTGGAATCATTTTGAGATGAGGCTTCTTAATCTGAGAAACGTGGTGCGATAGACAACAACTATGGAAGGCAGTAATTACTGGGGATACGGTTACAAGACTCAGAATTCCTATCCGAGGTCGCGGTAAATCACCTGAAGAAGACCAGAGGTGAAATTTGGCCGAAACGTAGTGAAAGAAGAAACAACACGAAAACTACCAAGATGAGGACAAAAAGTCCGCAATAAATAAAAAATTTATTCTCAGATTAAGAAGCCTCATCTCAAAATGATTCCAATTAAAGACAAGAACTTCCTTCTTCTATAGAAAAAATGCTATTTTATATTAAAAGTCTTGCTTTTGACATATATAGAAGTAAATTTAGAAAAAAAATATGGGACCACAAAGAAATGCTGACTTCATATATAATAGGTTTTGGGATATCTTGGAACACAGCGTACAGAAATAAGGGGAGACTACTATAACTGCATAAAAATACTAAAGTGATAGTAACTTTGACAACAATTCCTGTTAATAATGAATAAATAAAAAATTTAAAGAAAACAAATTTTATGTCATGTTGTAAATATTTCAATGTTTATTTACATCATCCTCAGAACATTTTGACTGGATATAACCTTGTCCAATAAAAAGAACTTGTTTGATGTCACTTCCCTATGTGAATGCGCATATGTCTCTTAAGATGTGAATTCCTTGAAAACGCCGATCCACAGATTTGACAGAGAAAAGGTTTTTCCCCTGTATGTATTCGCTTATGTTTCAGCAAAGTTGATACATCCGAAAATTCAGAACCACAAATCTCGCAGTGAAAAGGTTTTTCTCCAGTGTGCGTTCGCATATGGACTATCAAATTTGAGTTCAAGGTAAACTCAGACCCACAAATTTCACAGTGAAATGGCTTCTCTCCCGTATGTGTTCGTACATGTACAACTAGATTTGAATTCCGTGAAAACCCTAACCCACAGAATTCACAGTGGTAGGGTTTCTCTCCAGTGTGTGTTCGTAAATGCACAGCTAGGTCTGATTTTTGTGCAAAAGCTGAAGCACAAATCTCACAGTGAAAGGGTTTTTCTCCTGTGTGAGTTCGCATATGTCGCCGCAAACTGGAGTTCTGTGAAAATGCAGACAAACACCTTTCGCATTTGAAAGGCTTCTCTCCAGTGTGTGTTCGCATGTGCTTTCGTAGACTTGAATTTTCTGAAAACTTCAAGAAACAAATTTCACACTGGAAGGGTTTTTCTCCAGTGTGTGTTCGTAAGTGCACCCTCAAATGTGAATTTAGCGAGAAATAGGAACCACATATATCACAGGTAAAATGCTTCTCGCTAGAATGTGTCCGCCTACGGTGGTTCAAGTGGGAATTGTAAATAACCTCCTTTGTACATGTATCACATTTTAATTTTTTTTTTATAATCCCACACGTTTCATCTGATTTATTTGAAGACACCGAATCAAGAACTACACATTCAGAATTTTCTGTAAGGGCAATTGCCATTGTTCATATATGTAAGTAAATAGACAGATAAAGACCCAAATATATATATCGTTTCGTATAAAAAAAAATATGAGTAAAAATTTCGCTTATGATAGGCTGTTGTTGCTAGATTTGAATGATTAAGAGTATGATGTTCAGTACAAATGCAGACCCCAAGAAATTATCTTTCAATTTCAAGTTAGAGTGAAAATTGCTTTTGATGTTACGCATAAACGTCAATGTGAAAAATTATAGAGGTCCTCTTTTCATGGTAGGACATGAAATGTTTCAACAAGTTTAAATAATAGTTAAATCGATTTTGTCAAGAGGAGAAACAAATCTGCAGTTAATTGAAACACGTCCATTAAGTTTGGGGATGGGGAATAACAATGGATATTCTAAATTTATTGCTCAATCAAAATGACATTTTAGCTGGATTTCAAAAACTTATAAAACAATCAGGAAAAATTTTATTGCTGATAACTTAGAAGGCATGAAACCAGTGTTTATTTCAACATATCAAGTTCAGAGTCTGGAAAAGGATTAATCACCACAAAATCTACCTGACATGCCTTTAAATGTGATTGTTTGTTGGGAATGTAAAACAGAGATTATGTTTGTTTGTTGATTAATGGCATATCAACCTTTTTGGGTCATTTAATGCCAGAGCCATCTTTCTAGAATAACAGTAGGGGTACTATTTTACCAATAGCTGGAAAGATAAGGGGGTTCATACCTTTCCTAAGGGTATCTGTCCAAAAGTGAACAAAATAGTGCGACTGGCTATGATTCCACAGTCCAACGCTTTAACCATTACACCATGTGGACACCCCCAAATTATGATTGGCTTGTGCTACTATCAGATAGAATTAGTAAATGAGTCCGTTTTGTAGCTGATGTTAATGTTAAGTTTGCTAAGAAATATTTTCTATAATATCTCTTTAAAATATTTACATACAAACTTTGAATTATCTAATTTCCCGTTTGTACAAATACAAATTGGAGAAAAAAAAATCAAATTCACAAATTTCAAATAGAAAAAGTTTTTCCTCGATGTGAGCTTAAATATACATGTTGATAGAATGTTAATTTACAAACTTTGAAATATTCAAGCGGGTTTTTGCCTGTAGTATATCAATAATAGGGTAGGTAGGACATGTGTCCTTGATGATGATTAAAAGAGACACCATTCAGAAGTACCGACACTTGGACCATTTATTTACATGAACTAGAAAGGTAGTCTAGAATTATTTTTCGGATAATGCTAACCAATGCAGTTTCCATTGCCAGCTATAAGAAATCATTCTACACATTAAAACTTAGAATTTCATATTTGAGAATGTCCACGGGTCAAAGGCAAACTTTGTAGCTTTCTTCTGCTGAGTGCAGAAAAAGAAAAAAATTAATTTTCACCACATCATAGAACAATTCGGATCAGTCAAAGCAAGGTGCAATTATAATTTTCACAAGTACCATAATTTGTTAATTAAACGATTAATTATATTAACTAATATTTTAGAGCTTATTTAGTGGGAGAGTTATATTAAAAAAAGGGAGCATTCGATGTTTAAATAGATATATAATTCCAGTGTCTTGCCATAAGCATTATTTTCCATAGAAATGCTATTAGTCTTTGCAAACGGATATTCAAATTGGAATTTGGAGAAATCTAGCACCATAAATCTTGCAATTAAATTGTTCTTATCACAAATATCCCAAATTCAGATTGTTTCTTCATCGGTTGATACCCAATTTACATTTTAGATTGATTTTATAGCAAATTTACAGGTAAAAACTTCTAATTTCATATTTTCCAGCCATTAAGATAATTGGCAAAAAATTAAAAACCTTTCGTATTTCAAAGTCATTTTATAATTTTTGACACATTTCAAGCCATATGAAGATTTTTTCATATTCTAACAAACAAGGAAATATGTTTTGCATTTTGGGTCTTGTGTGTAAGGGACCAAGGCCTACTTTTCATAGATCAATTAAATGTCAATCAAACCATTTTAGAGTCATGGAGTTTCAATTGATATATCTTAACAGCAAATTTATGATTATTTTATGCCAACAGGTAAAGAAATTGCATTCATTATATGTACATATATTATGATCTAATTATTATGATTTACCAAAGATTCAAAAAATGATATTTGATGCCGTCTTGCTTAGCACTCAGCATTATAAGGTGAGGATCGAGGGTAAAGTCGAGCAATCTTGGGAATAGAGTAGCTCCCTTCCCTACATCTGAGTGTAGTAGCTATTGAAAAGGGAGCCTTCGGGTCACCCTCGACTAAGATCGCCAACTTTACTTTCCAGGGAATGGAGTAGCACCCTCTCCTACACCTTGTTGTTGTAGCTATTGAAAAGGGAGCCTTTGGGTTACCCAAGACTAAGGTCGCCAACTTTATTTTCCAGGGAATGGAATGGCAACCTCCCCTACGCCTCAATGTCGTAGCTATTGAAAAGGGAGCCTTCAGGTTACCCTTGACTAAGATCGCCAACTTTACTTTCTAGGGAATGGAGTAGCACCCTCCTCTATACTTCGGTGTAGTAGCTATTGAAAAGGGAGCCTTCGGGTCACTCTCGACTAAGGAGACCAACTTTACTTTCCAGGAAATGGAGTAGTGCCCTCCCCTACACCTCGGTGTCGTAGCTATTGAAAAGGGAGCCTTTGAGTCACCCTCGACTAAAAGTCACCAACTTTACTATATATGTACATACATTAGATGAACATTTTTTGTGTAATTGTTTCTTTAAGGTTTTTTTTAGTACAATTCTATTAAACATGAATGATTTTTAAACAGAGCTATTTTACTGGGTCAGAGTGGACCTGGTGTAATGGATAGACAATCCAAAATATTCAAGTAGATTAATAAATAAATTTTTACAAGGAACTGTTACAATTAAAACATAAATTTTATCACTGGGCTAAAATAGCAATCAATTTTTAAATTTCAGTTAAATTTTAAATTTCTTGTCGAGGTAAAAAAAATTCTTTTCCCAGGTGAATTTGATGTTTTTTATGAAGATAAAAAAGAAATTTTAATTCTTTTTTACTCTCATTAAATTGATTTCATCAAAAAAATCCACAATTTTCAAATCATTTTTTTAAAATAATTTTTTAAAAATTTGTTTTTATATTTTCAGGTGTTTCTTTTAGAGATTGAAACAAATCTACAATCCATATCTTCCAGTTCTGGGCTTTTCATTTCTTTCTTCCGTGTCCGGTTGAGTTCAACATCCAATTTTCTGTATCTGTCCTTCAAAATTTTCTGGAAAAAAATTAAAATTTCAAATGTTTTAATTATCAAGAAAAACTAATAAAACCAAATATTTTTAAAAAATAAACAAGATTAATATTTTTTCATTAAGTTTTTTAAATAGTTTCATATTTTTCATTTGATATATATATATATAAAGACAGTTGTTGTAGGTCCAAAGAAAGAGTAAAGATATATTTTAAAATAGAAAGGTCCACGAAGAGATTTGTATTTTTTTAAATTTATTAATTTTGTTCTCCACATATATGTTATATACGTGGTGCCTTCAATAAGTTTCCAGACTTTTTTGTACAGGCATTTAAAATTGTCGTAGACTCTTGAAAATTCACTATCTTATTGCTATACATCTTAGGAGATGACTGACCAATTTTTATGATTTCAGGTTTAAATGAACAGCTACATCAGCAATTGGAATACACCATACTAAAACCTGATTGTCACAGCTGATGAATTTCAAAAATGCAATCTGACACTTTAGAAGAACGATATGCAATAAAATTCTGTTTTAAACTTGGAAAAAAATGCCACAGAAACATATGGAATGCTTCTGACTGCTTTTCAACCATCTTGCATGAATCGAGCATCAGTTTTTGAGTGGCATAAGAGATTCAAGGAAGGCAGGGACACTGTGAGGTATGATGAGAGGTGTGGGAGGAGTAAGGAAATCAATACACCACAGTTGATTGACCAAAGGGTTAGTGTAAGGGTTACTATGTTGAGGTTGTAAGGGAGTTCAGGAACAGATTCCAAGGGAAGAGGCCAGCACTTCAAATCGGGTCAGTGGCATTTCCACCAGGACAATGCACCAGTCCACAACTCCATCCTTGTCATAGACTATTTGAGCAAGATGGGCATCAACGCAGTTCCTCCCTCTCGCTATAATCCAGACCTTGCTCCCTGTGACTTTTGCTTATTCCCTAAGCTCAGAGGCTGTCGTTATGAGACAATTGAGGAGATGAAAGAGGCTGTGACGAAGGTCATTGATACGCTCACACAAGAGGACTTCCATGGGGCCTTCAAGAAGTTGTTAGAACAGTACAACACATGCATTGCAGCCAGAGGAGATTACTTCAAAGGGGACTAGAGTTTCATGTGTGTACTATCAATAAAAGTGCCCATACGAAAAAAGTCTGGAAACTTATTTAATGATCCTGTATATATAAAGATTTCATTTTCTAAACTACCTGATGATTGTTGTTTTGCAAAAAACACCATGAAACCCAGGGGTCACAGTCTAAATTCCATGAATTAAATATATATATGTATCTAATATATATATATTTATTATTATTATATAATAGCTCAATCCTAGATATTGAGCACTCTCCATATTATATTGCACTTGGTTCGACACAAATTCACTAAGTGATTAAATGTGACAACCAATAATGTTATAATATATATATATATATATATATATATATATGACAAATATTTAAATGATTGAAGAAGGCACCAATCTAAAATTAAATTTATTTTATTTCTTGTAAGAAAGTTAAAGAGTAACTATTCACGAATATTTATTGCAAGAAAAGAAAATTCATATATTTCAATATATTTCAATATCGCCATTTAGATTGCCTAAATCTTGTCGATATATTGTGTGTGTGTGTATGTTACTATGTAAGAGAGAAAGCTTATTTGTATGTTAATATGTCCAAGTATCTAGCTTGAATTTTCATCAGCAGAGGAAGTATTGCTATTTAACACAAACAATTAAATTAAACATCAGTCATTTTGTTTACTCAAACAGTTCTCTTTCTAACTAATCAATTTGACACAAGTCATTTGTTTGTGCTCAGTTTAAATGTCAAACAGTTCTCTTTCATTTGATGTTGAAGAAATATTTTTGTATAGGGGTCATTCATTAGATGCAATATATGATTAAAAATTTTTCTTGAGGCTGAAAATTAGAAGTTGTCAATACAAGAAATCTTTCATTACTTGGGAATATATGGCTGTTTAACTGGAGCAAGTTAAAATTTCTAATGTTAAATCAAAACTTACCTGAAATATAGAATAAGGTTGAGGAAGAGTTAATATTAAGTTTGTTTTTAGTATTGACAAAACAGAAGATGGTTGATATAATATCATGGTTGTGTTTTATAGCATATCAACCCTTATCGGTTATTTAATGCCAAATCCTGTTTATACATTTCTTCTTGGTTAGACTTTGCAAACAAAGATTTATGAAGGAAGCTGTCCACGTCAACTGCAGGCATGCTGATGGCTGACTAGGCCAATGCAGTACAGGCAAGTTCAGCCGCAGCAACTGCAGTTAAAGGTCTGGTCTGGTCTGGTCTGGTATGGTTGCTGAGGCTCCCTGGATCTTCCTCCGGCAGCGTTTATCCCTGAGGTTGGTTCTGTGAGAGTCCTCAAAGGTGGAGATGACCTGGTAGACAGTGCAGCACCAGGCCTGACGATCAGCACCAAGTGTCAACCACTAGTGGTAGTCAATGTGGCAGGTACCAAGGGTCTTCTTGAGGGATTCTTTAAAGCGTTTCTTTGGTGTCTCTCTGCCACTGTAGCCAGTGGAGAGTTAACCATACAGAGCTATCTTGGGCAGGCAATGCCCCCCCATTCTGGCAACATGCCCTGCTCATCATAGTTGTGACTTCAGCAACATGACCTCCCTGCTGGTGATTTCTGCCTGACCAAGGACCGCAACACTGAAGACATAGTTACTCCAGTGAATGTTGAGGAGAGTGTGGAGACAGCACTGATGGAAGCGCTCAAGGAGTCGTAGATGGTGGCAGTAGGTTACCTATGACTAAGACTCATACAGCAGGATGGTGAGTATGATGGCTCGATAGATGCTGATCTTAGTGTCCTTCTTCAGATGCTTGTTGTTCTATACTCTTTTGTAGAGTCCACCAAAAGCGATGTTTGCCTTAGCCAGTCCGTTGTCTACTTCCTTGTCGATCTTGGCATCTGATGTGATAGTATACTCCAGATAATTGAACTGATGAACTGCTTTCAGTTCAGTTCCACCGATGGTGATGTTGGGTGGGCAGTACTCTTCTAGGGGTGCAAGCTGGTGAAGGACCTCAGTCTTCTTCAAGCTGACCTCAAGTCCAAAGAGCTGGACAGCCTTTTGTGGGAATGACGTTCTTGAGGTCACGCTTGTGCACAAGGATGCAGTCAATTAGGTGGCTAATGTTTGGACCAAGGATGTATCCAGGTTGTTTTGCTGGAAGTGGTGTTGGTGATGACAAGTTGCTGCTCAGTGCAAAGCTCCAGCAGCAAGCACCCGTTGTCATTGCAGTTACCAACGCCATGTCTGTCAAGTACTCCTTTCCAGGAATCTGCTTCTTGGCCCACTCTAGTATTGAAATTACCAAGGATTATCTCCTTGTTGTCTGCAGGGGTACTTTAGAGACAGCTGCAGAGCTCCAAGTAGAACTTGTCTTTTTCTGGCAGTTCAGCTCAAAGAGTTGAGGGTACTATTTACCCAACCCCTCCGCTCGGGCAGGATATGACACAAGGTCAATTTTTAAGCGGAGTTTAACAGGTTTGAATTCAGAGTTTTCCTTCTCCTAGACTAGTTGCCTCACCAAGGCTGAAGAACCTAGTCCGTCCTACTATTTACCCATAGCTGGAGGGAGAATAAGGGGGTTCATACCTTTCCCAAGGGTATTTGCCCGAAAGTGAACGTAATAGTGCGACTGGAGTACGAACTCGCGTACTACGATTCCGCAGTTCATCGCTTTAACCATTACACCACGAGGACACCCCTCAAAGAGTTGAGGGTACACACTGAAAAGTATGGCATACTGCTTATTTTTCAGAAGGCGGCTCATGGACATCATACAGTCGGAATGACCAGTTGGCAGATTTTCCAGCTTGGAGGCGATGGAGGTGCTGACTATGAAACCGACGCCTGAAAGGCACCCCTCCGGTGTAGGTTTCCCTGACCAGAAGTGGGTGTATCCAGTGCCATGCTCTTGGAAGCTGCCTTCTCCTGGAAAGTAAACCTCACTAAGGGCAGCAATGTCGACAATAAACCTGGACAGTTCATGTGCATTCAGAGCTGAGTGACATTCAGGTCAGTTACTGTGAGCTGCGTCAAGCATGGTTTGGATGTTCCAACATGTGACTCTCAGTATTTTATTTGCATTCTTGAAGATGGGTGTGTACCTTCCTTGTTTTAATGTTCTGGGACCACTTGAGAAGATGCCCGTTGACTGCAGCAAGCCAACTGGGAGATGAGAGATGAGGTTCAATTTGGCCACCTTTTCTATGCCCCACTCTCCTTGTGGACCAAGAAGTACTGTCCCCAAAGAGGGTTGCTTGGTTGTTCTGGGTGCTGCCGGGGGTTGATGCTGGTGTCTCAGGTCAACATCAGATGACCAATATCCTGAACCATCTGTATGCAGGATAGGAACTGCGGCCTCCAGTGACATCTTTCACCTGTTGTTCCACCCCTTTCCCATCGCTACAGGGTTCGGAAGTGTTGGTGGCATCATGGATGAGGATTTGTCCTTTTAGCCAGTGCAGTTTGCGCAGTACTGTCCTCACCCTTTACACCTGTGGTTCATCTGTCATGGCCTAGCAAGCTGGAACAGTGACAGCGAGGTCCTTGGGTCATAGGTTTTATGTTAGACTGTCCTTGTCCTAGATGGATAGCCTACCAAGGCTGTCAAGCTTAATCTACTCCAGGTATTTGATAGCTATCTGACCCATAGCTAGTTCCCTAAACAGATATTTGTAGTGGAAGGGAAATTTCGTATTTTGGTTAGGTGCACAATTTAATTCGACACTTAATTTCACCCAATCAGGATGAACTATCCTATTCAGCCCGGACCTTTTTTTCTGAACAGCAGAAATTGGGTAAGCTGCCAAACACATTCTCTTTAGCTGGACAACGCCGCCCAGTGCAGACGCATCACTGGCGGCTCTTAAATAGCAGCAGCAGCAGCAGCAGCATGGACACATGAGGGAACCTATCTAATTTATGGATTCCTTGCAAGGAATCCCAGTTGAATATAAATTAGATATATTCAACATGCCTCGCACAGGCACAACTTTATGTTACCCCAAAATTGGCTATGTCGGCACCTAGCTCTCAATTCACCTCTGGGCCACTTTAATGGAGACAATGCACAGTCTCCCCAAATACCAGACACACGAAACTCACGGTGACTCCAAAGTTCAATTCCTCCAACGGCAACATGGCTTTCGTTAAACTACGGTGAACACAATCCCTCGCATGTCCGACGACACACGCTGCCATTTCAACCTTCTCAACTTCTCATAACTCCGTTTCGTTTCTATACTAACAACCTTTCCATGAGTCTTGCAGCACAAACACAAACCCAATATTTCGTGCTGCAAATAAAAACTATTCTTAAAAACACATTTCTGACAAACGGCATCTTCATCTTCTCCTTTATATACCCAACAAGCTTCAGCGAGTGACCTAACAAACTTAACGAGGAAACAACACAACGTAAACACACATGTACGTTAACACTTCTCCTCGCTAACAACAACAAAACCTCCAACATATTATCACTCCTGGGACAGGGTGAACCTGGGAGCAATGGTAATTAAGGGGGTCACTCCACTCTCCCCAAAACTCTGGTACTCCCAAACCAGAGCCTTACCACTGGTTGTAGTTTAACGTCTTACCCAAGAATTAACAGAATTAGTTCCACTTTTTGGTAATCGAAGTCATAGAGACTGTACAAACAAATTCGACAAAACTGCAAGACAAGGATATCTCGTTATTTACATTTTTTGGATTATTGTCCTCATCTTTGTCGACATGTTTATCACAACATTTCAGGCATTGTACACTAGCTTTCTTCAGGTGGTTGGAATGTCAAACGTAACCCTTTATTTCGCTTACCAAGGTAGACTGTCCTAGTTCCATGAGCCATGTTTAATGGATGTCAGTTAATTTCCCCTCTGAAGGTTCTCCCCTTCACTGGGTATTGAACTCACACTCTTTGGTATGTGAGTGGATCTAACCAACACCTTTATCCCTTGTGCCATGTGTCCTTGATTCTGTGTATGAATTTCTGGGTATTATAAACCTAATGTTTTCAGCAACCATTTTTACCAGTGCTCATATTGCAATTTTGCTGTTATCATGGCTCATGGAACTAGAACAGTCTACCTCGGTAAGCGAAATAAAGAGTTAAGTTTGACATTCCAAATACCTGAAGAAGGCCGGAGCATACAACGGCCAAAACATTGTGATAAACATGGCAACAAAGATGAGGAGAATAGTCCAAAAAATGTAAATAATTTATATAATACCTCATCTCAGAAATATAGATAGATATTGAAGGATACTTCAGGTGGTCTTGATACGCATGTGGATACCAACCCAAGTATTTCTACATCCCCGTGTAATGTACTTGAGGGTCATTAAGCAAGAAGCTTCCTCCGGTCTTTGACACGTTTTTTGTTTCATTCTGCTGGGTGTCTTGCCAGCCTCCTCACCAGACAACTTGGTGGGGGAACCAGTTTTGTCACCGTTGACCTGACTATGAAACAGGTAGTACAGGATTACATAGTACCCATACTGTTATGAGTGGACTGGCATAATGTTTATATATATAAATCAAATATATATGATTTAGTTTGGTTGGGTTTTATGGCATATCAACCATTGTAGGTTATTTAATGCCAAATCCTTTTTATATATATATATAATAAGTATATGACTTCTAAACCCACTCCATAGATAACATTTTTAAACGAATCGGAGCTCATTCTTTTTTGCCAACAGTTAAATGAATTCCTTTATTTCTATCTCATACGAATAATTCTATTTACTCTGAATCATTTATTTGCACACAGTTAAGTGTTTTCAAGTATTTCTATTTAACACTAACAATTCAATTAAACATCAGTCATTTGTTTACACACAGTTAAATGATCAAACAGTTCTATTTCAAACAATTTAATTTAGCATGTCAACAAACTTAAATGGTTCCAAGTATTGCCATGTATCATGAACAATTCAATTAAACATCAGGCATTTGTTTACAGTTGAATAATCAAACAGTTCTACTTCTATCAATTAACTTTAGCATAAGTCATTTATTTGCACGCCTTTTAAATAATCAGATAGTCCTATTTAACCCATAGATAGGACAGAATCAGGTGCTACCACTATGAGCCAGAGTGGACCTGGGAGTGATGGCAATCAGATTGCTTAGCGTCATATCTGGGACACTCGTTGGGAGGGGGTCTTACACCTCTGCAGAGAGGCAGTCGGTGAATTCTACAGCCCCAGCCGACAGGGCCAACTTCTGTTAGAGTTATGCAGCAAATAGGCAGTTTATATTATTATTAATTCTTAATTTAAATATACATATATTTTACTCAGTGTATAAAGAGTTTGGAATACAGTTAAGTAATTCTGATTTAAATTTATTTGCTAAAAGATGGGAGGTTACTCCCGCTTGGTGTGCAAAATTTCCCAGCGCTCTCTATCTAAAAATTAGATAAAACTTTTACATATATAGCTAAAATTTTTCTTTTTTTAAATACTGCAAACTTCTGCACAGAGCCTTCTTTTTTTTTTTCTTTTTTTTTTTTTTTTGTTTATTTTTAACTTTTAAAGGATGAATCGTATTTTTTTTATAATTTTCTGCTTTTTAATAATTAATCTGCCGGGAACTTTTGCACAGACAATTTTGTAATTAAGCAAGTAGGAGTTGCCTCCCTGTTTTATCTTTTTTTTTAATGACATATTCCGAAAAATTTCCCCGTTTTGTGGGGTGGTTTATTTTATTATTTTTTTTTTTTTGGCTGTATGTCTTTCATCTGAGGAAAACCAGGGAGAAAAAAGTTAAGGAAAGATTTTGTATACAAATAACAAAGATTAGATACTCGTCAACAAAATAAATAAAATAACATTTTATTGTTTATAAACCTATCAGTATTTTTTACAATAAAAAATAATGTTCTTAAATTTAAAAATATCAAGTTGAAATCTTTTTAATTTATTTTACGGGCCAAATATTTTCGTTGATTTAATTTTTTTGTATTTAATTATTTACTGATTATTTACCGAAGGATTGTTTTCGTTTGATCAACAGCTAGAAAAATATAACTTCTAAAAAATTAAAGATTAACTCACCTCAAAATTTTAACACTAGGAATTGTTTCACTGTTAATGTTATCAGCCTTTGATGAAGGGAAACGAGTAAATAAGATGATAAATGGGAAACAGTCGGTACTTTTTGAAACAAAATTGCTAAATATTAAACAAAATGGTGGACAGAAAGAACCAAGGGAGATAATCCATTCAGTATATAAATTTTAGGTTCAGTAAGTTGGACATATATATATATATATATATATATATATATATATATATATATATATATATATATAATATTATAAGACTGTTGGTTGTCACTAAATCACTTTGTGGGTTTGTGTCAGTGAAAAGCAGACATTCACCAATTTACAGAGACGTAGTATGCACGTCAAATCCAAATGAAAATTACTTATTCAGGCTTCTAAAAACTTGACCATAAATTGGTATATATGTACACATCTACAAAAACACACACACACACACACACACACAAAAATAAATTTAAAAAAATATTTTTTTTTAAATTTTAAAAAAAATATATATATATATATATTATAAAAGTGTTGGCTGTCACTAAATCACTTTGTGGGTATGTGTCGAACCAAGTGCAATATGATATGGAGAGTGCTCAATATCTAGGATAGAGCTATTATATAATTATAATAAATGAATGTATATAAGATATATATATATATATATTTGATTCATGAAATATAGACTGTGACCCTGGGTTTCATGGAGTTTTTTGCAAAACAACAATCATCAGGCTATGAAGAAAATAGAATGAATTGAAAATCGAAAATACGAAAAAAAAAATATATATATATAAATATGTATATATATATATATATATATATATATATATATTAGGTATATATATTTAATTCATGGAATTTACACTGCAACCCCTGGGTTTCATGGAGTTTTTTTTTAAAAACAATCATCGGGCAGTTGAGAAAATGAAATGAATCAAAATATATATATATATATATATATATATATGTGTGTGTGTGTGTGTGTGTGTGTGTGTGTGTGTGTGTGTGTGTGTGTGTGTTTTGGCAGCATATCTTCATTGATACATATTTGATTGAACATAATAGGAATTTTTGTCTACATACTTTTTTGTTAATCCTTTCAAATTGCTGTATTGATCTTATGATATTCGGCAGGAATTGGTTGATAAACCTTCTATAATTAGTTATTTCCCAAGTACTTTCTACCCATATATAAGACGAATTATAATAATTAATAATGATTATCAATTACAATTGTTAGCTATTTTATATAATAAACTTTTTAATAAGTTTAATTTGATATATACATGTTTAATTTTAATTTATAATCTATTTCCGATTAATTACAATAATTGATAATAACAATTGTTTATAAAGTTTGGTAAGGTTTCACTTAATTTTGAATAATTCAGTTAAGCATAAGTACAATTTTTTATTTACACACAATTAGTCATTGGTTTAAATACAGTTTTTTGTTTATACAGTTAAATGTAAAAACAGATCTATTTCAACTATTTCAAACAATTCAGTCTAGCATAAGTACAAGGTTTTTGTTTACACACAGTTAAATATAAAAACAGTTCTATTTCAAACGATTCAGTTTATCAAAAGTACACAGTTTAAATGTCAAACAGTTCTATTTGAGCTATAGATAGGACCCTATGAAGTGCTACACATCTAGACCAAAGTGGACTTGAGAGTACTGGCAAGGAAGTGGTAGTCCACATTCCCCAAAGCTGCAGCATTCCTAGAGCCTCACCATCAGATTTTTTGCGTCATATCCAGAGTACTTGTCGGGCGAGTCTTACCACTCAGCAGAGATGCAATCAGTGTATTCTACAGCCCCCAAAAACTCGGCAATACATATTTGTATAAAATTTTCAAATTTTATTTCAACACATAATTTATAAAGCCTAGGTTGCTAGGGTAGTTGACAACTCCGACTGCTCCTCTGCTGAGGGGTAAGACCCCCACTCCAATGAATATCCTAGATATGACTCTAAACTGAATCTGATGGCGCGTCTCTAGCCTTGGAGTACCTATTTATTGCTATTGCCCTCTTGTTCACTCAGACTCGGAGTGGTAGCACCTGATAGGGTCCTTTGTATAGGTCAAATAAAATACACCATATGTAAACAAATGACTGATGTTAAATTGTGACTGCTATATAGATATTCTTGAAAAAATTTAACTGTCCAAAAAAAAAGCTCAGGCTTGTTTAAGAATGTTATTGACAAAATGTGCTTAAAAATCATACATATTTAATAAATATATATATTTATGTATATATATATATATATATATATATATCTTTAAGAAAAAACAAAAAACGGTCACATTAAGATTATAAATTTATTTCCATCCTGTTATGGGTTTTTGATATAAATCAAAAACACCAAAAAAAACTAACTGGACTTCTTCAGATCTTATGGATGAAATAAATCAGAATAGACACGGGAAAGTAGGGTGGGAGGGGATAGAAGAGGGGTGAAGAGTTTTTTCCTCATTTAGCCCACTTCCAGGTTTTTTATTTTATTGTCGGTTGGAATTATAGTAAATTAGTTTTTTCATTTTTATTTTCTAAATTCCAAATACATTTTGACTTAAAACTCCAGATTTAATACCAATTTAGATAAATATAACTTTCTTTAATAACTTCACATAAGGATACAGTAATACTTATATTAAAATAAATTCAAAATTTAAAATTGAAATTTTTAATTTCAATTTTATTTTCATGCCTATTAATTCAGTTACCCTTCCATTGAAGAGTATGTACACATTTTTTGTTCAATTTTATTTTTATTCATAAACATTAAATCTCAATTTAATCCGATTTTTTAATTTAAGTAATATCTATGATACTTTGTCTATAGTTTAAATTTATTCCTATGTCTACATCTAGCTATTAATTCCCATCTCTTATTAAACAATTTTTCAGGTCTGGGTATATATATATATCATCATCATCATCATCATGTCGCGCCGCCTGCGCGGATATCCCTGACCGTCTCTCGCCATTTCTCCCTATCATTCATCGCCTCCGGCAGGTCTTCAGGGTTACATCCCGTGTCCTCACATAGCTGCTGTATGTAAGTTCGTGCTGGTCATCCCACTCTTGCACATCCATGTGTGGGGGTCCACAGGAGTACATCACTTATGAGCTCGTCCTTGCTTCTCCAGCAGTGTCCTGCGTGTCTGGTTCGTCGAACTTGTATAGTTTTTGTGATGGGGGGCAAGTGTCCGTATAGTTGGAGTCTTGTGGGGTGTTGTCGCCAGGACTTGTTTAATACTGCTCTCAACATTCTTGTGTAATTTCCGTCCAGCCTCCTCTCCAGCCGCTTCGTAAGCGTCCATGTGGTGCATCCATATAGCAGTATCGACACAACCGCTGCCTGGAAGAAACTGCGTTTCATTTTATCAGTTAGGTCCGACTTCCATATGATCGAGAGCCTATCGATAGATGTCCATGCCTTCGTCAGTCGTGTGTCGATGTCTTTCTCGGTTGATGAGACGCTGCTTCCTAGGTAGGTGAATTTGTCGACTAGTTTCAGAGAGGCTCCGTCTAGTGTGGCAATGTTGCCCGTTTGGTTGTAACACATATATTCGGTTTTGTTTGCATTGACATGGAGGCCAATGCCAGCTGCGGCTCGTTCCAGACTATGCAGTAGTGTCTCTGCTTGATTAGGCGTATTCGCTAGTAACGCCAAGTCATCAGCGTAGTCGGCGTCCGTGATTGTTTTTGCGGGGTACCTTTTGCTTCTTCTCTTAGTCAGCTCGAAGCCATTTTCTCTGATTTTGTCGATCGAAGTCCTAAGCACATAGTCTAGACAGATGATAAAGAGGTACGGGGCTAGTGTGTCTCCTTGTAGTACTCCTGCAACAATGTCGAAGTATTCCGTGTCTCCATCTGGTGAACGTACTTTCACTTTGGTGTCTCTGTAGAGAATCATTATCGCTGCTACGGTTTCTTTTGGTAGGCCGTATGCTAGTAGGATTTGCTCCATCTTCGATTCCATACACAGAGGGAAAATATATATATATATATAAACAGAATTTGGCATTAAATAACCTACAATGGTTGATATGCCATAAAACCCAACCAGACCAAACCATATATATCTAATATGTATGTATAAAGAGGATTTGGCATTAAATAACCTACAATGGTTGACATGCCATAAAACCCAACCAAACCAAATCATATATATTTAATATATATGTATAAAGAGGATTTGGCATTAAATAACCTACAATGGTTGATATGCCATAAAACCCAATCAAACCAAATCATATGTATTTAATATATACATATATATATAAAGAGGATTTGGCATTAAATAACCTACAATGGTTGACATGCCATAAAACCCAACCAAACCAAATCATATATATCTAATATGTATGTATAAAGAGGATTTGGCATTAAATAACCTACAATGGTTGACATGCCATAAAACCCAACCAAACCAAATCATATATATTTAATATATATGTATAAAGAGGATTTGGCATTAAATAACCTACAATGGTTGATATGCCATAAAACCCAACCAAACCAAATCATATATATGTATAAAGAGGATTTGGCTTTAAATAACCTACAATGGTTGATATGCCATAAAACCCAACTAAACCAAATCATATATATTTAATATATATGTATAAAGAGGATTTAGCATTAAATAACCTACAATGGTTGACATGCCATAAAACCCAACCAGACCAAACCATATAAATTTGATATATATGTATAAAGAGGATTTGGCATTAAATAACCTACAATGTTTGATATGCCATAAAACCCAACCAAACCAAATCATATATATTTAATATATATGTATAAAGAGGATTTGGCATTAAATAACCTACAATGGTTGATATACCATAAAACCCAACCAAACCAAATCATATATATTGTATATATATGTATAAAGAGGATTTGGCATTAAATAACCTACAATGGTTGATATGCCATAAAACCCAACCAGACCAAATCATATATATTTAATATATATGTATAAAGAGGATTTGGCATTAAATAACCTACAATGGTTGATATGCCATAAAACCCAACCAGACCAAATCATATATATTTAATATATATGTATAAAGAGAATTTGGCATTTAATAACCTAGAATGGTTGATATGCCATAAAACCCAACCAAACCAAATCATATATATGTATAAAGAGGATTTGGCATTAAATAACCTACAATGTTTGATATGCCATAAAACCCAACCAAACCAAATCATACATATGTATAAAGAGGATTTGGCATTAAATAACCTACAATGGTTGACATGCCATAAAACCCAACCAAACCAAATCATATATCATCATCATCATCATCATGTCGCGCCGCCAGCGTGGATATCCCTGACCCTCTCTCGCCATTTCTCCCTATCATTCATCGCCTCCGGCAGGTCTTCAGGGTTACATCCTGTGTCCTCACATAGTTGCTGTATGTAAGTTCGTGCTGGTCGTCCCACTCTTGCACATCCATGTGTGAGGGTCCACAGGAGTACATCGCTTATGAGCTCGTCCTTGCTTCTCCAGCAGTGTCCCGCGTGTCTGGTTCGTCGAACTTGTATAGTTTTTTGTGATGGGGGGCAAGTGTCCGTAGAGTTGGAGTCTCGTGGGGTGTTGTCGCCAGGACTTGTTTAATATTTGGCTTTAAATAACCTACAATGGTTGATATGCCATCAAACCCAACCAAATCAAATCCTATTGAATACTTATCATTTTCAAACAGATCTATTCAACTCATAAATGGGACTCTAATAGTTCCACAGTGTGGAGCTGGAAGAAATTGTAATGAAGGTGTAATTCTGTCCTCCTCAGAACACCAGATCTGGAGCCTCACCACCAGAGGTGGTATAGGATTTATGCCCCTATATTTTAAAATGGACGTGATGCCACTTGTTCCCGAAACAAAGATGGTGGACGTCGGTAAACTAATCAGTCTCGGGAACCGACTGGCCAGGAGAACCATTTTGTTACTACTCACAAATATGTCCGTATTTTCAATTTCGTCTCCTTAGAAGCTTAGGGAACCAACACCTATAACCGTTACACTATGTGTCCTGCTGGTCAGTTTAGAGCGAATTTTTGGGACTTATAAACTGGAGGTTCCAGGTTCAATCCTGACTGCAAGCGAGTAACAATACAGGAATGCTTAACACCTGTACCTGGTTATGGCTAACGGAATCAGAACAGGTGACCCCCGTGAATTAAATAAAGGACGTAGTTCGAAGTTCCGTGAAGGTTCCCGAGTTTGACAAACACCTGAAGAAGGCCGGAGGACATATCGGCCGAAACGTTGTGGAAATAACAACAAAGATGAAGACATTAGTCCAAAAACCCTTAATAATAAAAATAGACTCCAATACATTAAAATTAAAATTCCAACAACAACTAACAAAACAAAGACTAATATCCAACCAAACCGAATCTTCCAAGATAATTTTTATTGGATTTTATGGCACATCACACATTTTTGGTTATTTAATGTCAAATCCTTTTTTTATACTTATAAACTGTATAAAAGATTATTTCTAATAAAAGAATCAATCCAACCATGTGCGGCACTTGATTTGGCCTAAGTGGAAAAAGGAGAAGTAATCCCAGACAATACGGCACCAAAAAGCTACCTCCTCTTTTTGTTGAGAACTGCTAAAGAGACCCTCAGTACAAATTCGGGGACCAAACTGGAAGGCACGAAAACTTAAGCCAGCAGAATGGTTTTGCCACTCGCTTCTTGAATAGCCGAAAAATATTTTAAACTGGCAATAAGCTTCCCAAGAAATAAAAGTAAAATTAAACGAAAGTCAACAACTGAAATTCTACCAAGTTAAACAACTGAAAGAAAATTCAACTGAGAATTTTGCTGAAAAGATATCTAAAGAAGATTCGCAATTAAATGAAATATTTCGACAAAACTAAAAAAAAAAAGAAGAAAAATCCCTTTCTTTCTTGTTTCTTTTGTATAAAATTGTGTTATCTTTCCGAATCAGTATCCGAACTAGAAAGCTGCTGAACTTACTGTTGGAACTTACCGTTTAATATTGCACACTAAAGCCCCCCCCCAAAAAAAACATTACCCAGTTAAATACTAAACTTGACTTTAGTGTCATTCTCTTTATAACAAATTTTTTTCTCTCAATTTTTTTCTTTTATATTGCAAATTTTACCCTTAAGTTTTTCTTTAACTGTTCTATTTCAAGTAATTCAGTTTAGCATAAGTAACGCAGTTTCCATGTCAAAAAACAGTTCTTTTTCAAACAATTCACTTTAGCATAAGCACACAGTTTAATTCTTATGACTCATAGATAGGACCCTATCAGTTGCTATCACTCCATCCAGAGTGGAACTGGAAGTGATTGCAATGAAGGTGTACTCTGCATTCCCCAAAACTCAAGCATTACTGGAACCTCACTATGAGATTGTTTAGTGTCATATCTAGGAGACTCGTTTTGTGGGGTTTAACCCCTCTGCAGAGAAACAGTCAGTATATTTTACAACCCCAGCCAACTGGAGAATAAGCCAAAATAATACATTTTTTTAAATTCATATCTGCTAATCAACTGTGTTACTCTGCAAACATCAGGAAAAACTGTTAACAACATTTAATTGTTAATATTAGCTGTGTGCAGCGCCAGATGTACATATGGGCTTATAGGATTACACTCCTATATTTTAAAATGACCATAATGCCACTTGTTCTCGAAACAAAAATGGCGGACGTTGGTAAACTAATCAGTCTCGGGAACCTATGGGCCAGAAAAACCACGTGGTTAGTGCTCACAACTACGTCCGCAACTTCGATTTTGTCCCGCGTTTTTGGAGCCTACTGCATGACAAGGATTCTCTATAAATTCTCTCGTCTTCCAACACTCATTCCAGAGACAACACTCTCACTCTTTCACAATTGCACTTACAGAGTCAACACACTCTTCCTCTTTTTACACTTGACTTCCAGCCGTCAACTGCCACGAAAATGCATACTCTCTGCAACCATTCTCTTCCTGGTTATACTTTTTCGGTGAGACTTTTTCCAGCCTCGAACACAGAAATTTCGTCAAACCACAGAAAGAAAGAAACAACCAACATGGGAGAAGACTCGTTCTTTCTAACATACATAATTAAAATTCTGTAGAAATGTAGTCAACATGCATTTTAATCTATAGGACACTTTCATCATTGGGGGTATCCTCGTGGCGTAATGGTTAAAGCGATGGACTGCGGAATCGTAGTAAGCGAGTTCGCATTCCAGTCGCGCTATTACGTTCACTTTCGGGTAAATACCCTTGGGAAAGGTGTACTGGGTTTAGTTGTTGGAAGCGAGGAAGAGTGTTGTTAGCGAGGATAGGTTGTAACGTGTGTGCGTGTTTACGTTGAGTTGTTTCCTCGCTTAGAGTGTAATTCCCTTCGCTAGGTTGTGAGAAATAAAAGGAGGAGAATGAAGAAGTAAGATGGCGATAGTCGAAAAGTGTTTTTAGAAATAAGTTTTATTTGCAGCATGGAATATTGGGTTTGCTTTTGGTGCTGCAAGACTCGTGAAAGGTTGTGAGTATTGAGACGAAATTGAGTTATGAGACGTTGAGAAGGTTGAGATGGCAGCGTGTGTCGTCGGACGTGTGAGGGATTGTGTTCGTTGCATTTTGACGAAAGACATTGTTGCAGTTGTAGGAATTGAAATTTGGATGTCACCGTGGGTTTCGTGTCTGGTATTTGGGGAGAGTATGCGTTATCTCCATTAAGGTGGCCCAGAGGTGAATTGAGAGCTAGCGTGTCGAGAGCGGGATTACGCTCAGATCGACATAGCCAATTTTGGGGTAACATAAAGTTGTGCCAGTGCGAGGCATGTTGAATGCATCTAATTTATATTCAACTGGGATTCCTTGTAAGGAATCCATAAATTAGATGGGTTCCCTCGTTTGTCCATGCTGCTGCTGCTATTCTAGAGCCGCAGTGAGATGTCTGCACTGGGCGGCGTTGTCCAGCTAAAAAGCATCGCTATTGAAGAACGGCCAGTGTGACGTCTGCACTGGTCGGTGTTCTCCATCCAAAGAGGGTGTGTTTGGCAGCTTACCCGATTTGGTGGCCGGAAATGAAGGTCCGGGCTGAATAGGATAAGTCATCCTGATTGAGTGAAATTAAGTGTCGAATTAAATTGCGCGCCAAACCAAAATACGAAATTTTTCCCTTCTCTACAAAGGTATGAACCCCCTTATCCTCTCAGCTATGGGTTAAATAGTACCACTACTGTTCTTCTAGGAGAATGGCTTTGGCATTAAATAACCTACAATGGTTGATATGCCATTAAACAAAGAAACCAAACTTTCATCATTAAGTATTTTTTCATGGAATTCATGTTAGTTACACACACACTCATAGAGAAATATTTTAACGGAAAGTCGTAGAACACTCATAATGTTTTGAAATATTTCATTCAATGTACTTGTTGATATATAAATTTAATTTTGTTTGCACGGCTTTGTTTTAAATGTTCTTTTGTACGCGTCGTTTCATATCGTTTACTTCATTTGCCTTTTTTAAATATAAACCAACAATAGATGGTGGGGGGAACTAAACACCAAACATACCGCCACAAAATGGAGAGTAACATATCCACTAAACAACAACATGTCACCTCCACAGGCTACTATAGGCTGCAGCCCAGGGATCCTAAAACTTGAAGGGCTTCGAAGGGCCCTCTAATCTTTGGCCCCAGATAAAACTTTTTTAAAAAAGATATAAAGATAAAAGAAATTTATCTCGTTTTAAAGCGGCTCCTTTAAACTAATCTGAAACAATTTAGAGAACTCAGGCCCCTCAAGAAGAGGTGGGTCTTTTATGTTTTATGGGAATCTTTCTAGGGGTCCATTTAAATTTCTATTCATCTTTTTTTTTAATAGACAAATAGATTTTTGATTTTTTTAGTTTTGAAAAATATTTTCCCCTTTGCTTGATTATTGCTCAATTGGACACACACATGTGACATGTCTTCGCCATTGGCCCAGGAGGCCGGTATTCAATCTCAGGTCGAGTCATACCAAAGACTCAAAAATGGTATTTGATACCTTGTGGGGTTTGAAAGGTTTTTTTAGGAGGTCAGTGACTAAGGGCAAGGCTGTGTTGCCGTAAGATATCTGACTCCATATTTTGGTTATATTATTTTACCCCACGTTGACTGGCTGGCGCAATGCCTTGCCCAAAGAAGGTCCAAAAGAAATATACAAAAGGAAAAGACAAAAACAGATAAGAGACGAAAACATTTCTTTCATACTTTCCTTTATTTACTTGGTGAATGGACTAACCAACGCAACGTCCCAAGACGTAGCGTGGTGCCCAAAACACCAGATAGTAAAATCGGTGTTGTAGGTTCGATGTCACTACCCGAAAAGAGCTCGGTTCACAGAAAACCTGAGTATTTATCTCTCTTCACCGGCTCCAAATTCGCCACTCCAAAATCCTTCTAATTTTGGCGCGACCGCTTCTCATTGGCTACTTTACATTTTATTATTTTTCTTTTTCCTGATTTTAACCGGATGGATGCGTGGAGCCTTATGCGTGGCGACGCGTTTATACATTTTGTATCTGGCAGCCGACGAGTCAATATCCGGTTGGGAGTTTTACTGTTAATTCCTAAATCCCCACAACCTCCTTGCTTAACACTCAGCATTATAAGGTACGGATCAAGGGTAAAGTGGGGCAGTCCAGGGAAATAAGTAGCGTCCTCTTCTACACCTCAGTGCAGTAGCTAATGAAAAGGGAGTCGTCGGGTCACAATCGAGTAAGGTCGCCAACTTTACTTATATTTTCAATAGAAATGACGTGGGATGTACGTTAGTAATAAAGGGGATTCTTTAGCCCTAAATCTGGCCCTGGAAGTGTATAAACGTTTCCTGCAACAAAATGTTTTTTTGCTTTTTTTCGTTATGTATTAAGAATCTACTTTTAAAAAATTCCGCCGTGAACTTTGGCCCGAATCTAATAATATTCTTTCTATGTCTTTGATTGTTTTGCATTCAGTTTCCCAGCAGTTTAAGATCTATCGGGTAAAATTATGGAATTTCCAAGAGCGACGGAGATTAAACCCTTGGAAAAACGGATTTCCGAAGCAGGGAGGCTTTGACCGTTTAGAAGTTTACGGTAACACCACTTTACTCAAAACTAATTTTAGATTTGTGCTATTAAGCCATCTTTCGCAAAATCTTTTCAAAAACAGACGATAAATCTAAAAAAGAAGGGCAGATAACTCTCAGAAGCGATGGGCAGATAACTCCTGACTAACTCAAACCCTTTCCGAAGAAGGCAAGATAGTGTTTGTTTTTCCTCATTTACAAACGTCATCAAGGTAGACAGGAACTTAAAAATATGTGGTTTATGTACTTTTTAAGCTGGGTAGGACTAATACTCCAAATATGTGTAATTTCCTTGTCTGTGGGTAAGTCTTTTGAGTTTTAAATTTTATTTTACCGACATCCCCTCGTTATTTAAATGTCTCTTTCCAACACGGTTCCACCCTTGTGAGGGTAGCTAAATTTAAGAAAAATCATTTTTTACGCTTTTTATTCTCTTAAAAATGATCTAATTTTTTCTTATTTGTTTAATCAATAGCTGTTTTAACTATTTCATTGAAATTTATTTGATTTTTCTGGGGGGTTTTATTCGCTGGAATATCTCAAAACCTGTTAATCGTTTCTAAGTTGTTTAATATCTTTATAAATAGAAACAAAAAACGTCTAAATTATTATTATTATTTTATTTTTTTTACAGAATATAACCTCATAAAATAAAAAAATTAAACCTAACTTTAATTATTCTAATCAAATATTTTAAAGTGTTCCTTTTTTGTTTTTAACTACGAAAGCATTTTTTTTCTAACCGGCGAAACGTAAAGGAAATGTCTGAAATGTCGTTTGTTTAATTATAAAACAATTTATTTTCTTTTTTTTTTTCATGAAAATCAAGAAATGAAATAAATTTTGAATTAAATTTTGTACTTAATATATTTATAATTTCAATCAATTCTTGTTTTTGTTTAATTTATTCAAAATCCATTGTCTTGCTTTTTATCGTCTGCCTGCCTTGATTTTTTTTATGGAGTCAGCAGAAAATTTAACCTTAAATTTTCTGCTGAATTTTGCCACGTGGAAAATTCCAAAAAAAATTCTTTAAATGTCAAAGAAAAAAAAATTTAATTGAAAGTATTTTCCTTAAATTGTCTTTTTTTTGTTGTTTATTTGTTTGTTTGGGGGAGAAAAAAATTTAATAAACAATAAATAATTTTTTCCCTTTAAAGTTATATATTTGGCATGTTGGGGACAGAATAAAAAGACAAGACAAGTTTATCAATACAATTCTGTTTATTTTCATGTTTTTTTCTTTTTTTTTTTTTTTTGTTTAATCAATATTTTTTGTTTTGTTGGGTTTTTTTTCTTCTTTTGAAGTGGGGTACATTTCGAAGCAAATGGCAATACTAAGTTTTAAAGGAAATAAAAATCGATTTTATTTAGGCTAAAAAATAAAGTTAACTTCCATTCAAATAAATATTGATAAAAACAAACTTTGGTATTTTAAATCACAAGCACTCATCCACAATCCTAGCGATAATGTCATTGGGTATTTTCATTTATTTCACAATTCCAAGAACGAATTGTCTCTCCTATTTGCGTGTTTGTCTTCACAAGCTTTTAATACCAAGTTCGATCCAAGGTGCTCCTGAAATCCAGCCTTATGCCATACCTATCAATTGTAAGATTTCCCCAATTACGTCAAACCCCATATTCACAGGTTGTTTTTCAAAATGAATTCTTGCTTGGTTAACAGCTAAACTTACGTTTCTCACCTTCGAGCAATGTTTAGCAAACATATCTCGCAGACCATTATTTCTGCATGTATTTATCCAACTTTTCGGCCCCGGTTTAAATGCTTGCCCAGTCGGCTGGGGCTGTAGAATACACTGACTGCACCTCTGCAGAGGGGTAAGACCCACCCAACAAGTGTCCTGGTTCTGATACTAAACAATCTGATGGTGAGGTTCCAGTGATGCTGGGGCTTTGGTGAATTCAGAGCACCCCTTCATTGCCATTGCTCCCAGGTCCACTCTGGACCGGCGTGGTAGCACCTGATAAGGGCCCTATCTATGGGTTAAATAAAACTAACTGCATACTTATGCTAAACTGAATTGTTTCATTAAACTGAATAGCTTGAAATAGAAATGTTTTTTACAATTAAACTGTACTTACATTTAAACTACGTGCTTATGCTAAACTGAATTGTTTGAAATGGAACTGTTTTTGACATTGAAACTCTACTTACACTAAACTGAATTGTTTAACATAGAACTGTTTTGACATTTAACTGTGTGTAAACAAAACCTGTACTTATACTAAACTGAATAGCTCGAAATAGAAATGTTTTTCAAAATTAAACTGTACTTACATTTAAACTGCATGCTTATGCTAAACTGAATTGTTTAAAATAGAACTGTTTTGACATTTAAACTGTGTGCTTATGCTAAACTGAATTGTTATATATAACTGCTTGAATAAACTGAGTAGTTTGAAATAGAAATGTTTTTGACAATTAAACTGTGTACTTATGCTAAACTGAATTGTTCGAAATAGAACTGATTATTTTCATAAAAATGGATTTGGCGTTAAATAATCTACAAAGGTTGATATGCCATAAAACCCAACCAACCAACCGGTTTAAATGCGACGCAAGGTAATTTTTAAGTGGAGTACAGCTGGTTTATATTCAGTTTTCCTTCTCCTTGACTGGTTGCTGTACTGAGGCTAAAAAATTCAGTCTGACCTACCTAAGAGGTAAAAGACATAGATTCATCCTTGTATGTTCCGAGAATGTATATATTTGTCAACAAATTTTTGGAACATATATATATGTGGATGTGTGTTCCAAAATGTATATATTTGTAAAGTGCTTGCATATGGTAATTTGTTCATGAATGTGTATATATATATATATATATATACACGTACATAGCGCCATTTTATTGTTCAGGAATATATATATAATCATCATCATCATTGCTGTTGTACTAGTATCATGGTGCCAACTGCCTCGTATAAGGTTTGAACCCTGATAACCTATTCCATTTCCTTTTATGATGAGCTGTTAAGACCCTTCTCCAGTGATTGTCCTTGATGTGACCCTAAACAATCTTTATTATATAGCCCAGTTGGCTGGGACTGTAGAATACACTGACTGCTTCTCTGCAAAGAAATAAGACACCCTCCTCCACTGCAAACGAGTGTCCTGGATATGACAGTAAACAATGTGTTCATGGGGCTCTAGTAATGTGTAGTACCCTTTCATTGTCATTGCTCCCAGGTCCACTCAAGCCTGGAGTGGTAGCACCTGATAGGGTCCTATCTATGGGCCAAATAGAACTATTTGACATTTGAACTGAGTGCAAACAAATGACTTACACTAAACTGAATTGTTTGAAATAGAACCGTTGGTAAATTTAACTGTATGTAAACAAATTATTGATGTTTAATTGAATTGTTCATGATACATAGCAATACTCAGGACCATTTAACTTTGACTTATGCTAAATTGAATTGTTTGAAATAGAACTGTTTGATCCTTTAACTGTATGTAAACAAACAACTAATGTTAATTGAATTATTAGTTTTAAATGGCAATACTTGGAACCATTTATCTTTGTTGACTTGTGCTAAATTGGCTTATTAGAAATCGGACTTTGATCGTTTAACTGTGTATCTAAAAATATGTTTAAAAATCATATATTTAATATATATTTATAAAGAGGATTTGGCATTAAATAACCTACAATGGTTGATATGCCATTAAACCCAACCCAACCAAATCCTATATATTTAATACATGTGTATAAAGAGGATTTGGCATTAAATCACCTACAATGGTTGATATGCCATAAAACCCAACAAAACCAAATCCTATATATTTAATATATATGTATAAAGAGGATTTGACATTAAATAACCTTCAATGGTTGATATGCCATAAAACCCAACCAAACCAAATCCTATATATTCAATATATATGTATAAAGAGGATTTGGCATTAAATCACCTACAATGGTTGATATGCCATAAAACCCAACAAAACCAAATCCTATATATTTAATATATATGTATAAAGAGGATTTGGCATTAAATAACCTTCAATGGTTGATATGCCATAAAACCCAACCAAACCAAATCCTATATATTCAATATATATGTATAAAGAGGATTTGGCATTAAATCACCTACAATGGTTGATATGCCATAAAACCCAACAAAACCAAATCCTATATATTTAATATATATGTATAAAGAGGATTTGGCATTAAATAACCTTCAATGGTTGATATGCCATAAAACCCAACCAAACCAAATCATATATATTTAATATATATGTATAAAGAGGATTTGGTATTAAATAACCTGCAAGGGTTGACATGCCATAAAAACCAACCAAACCAAATAAATTTAGCTGCAATGATCATCATGCTAAATTAATATCTTACTATTTTTCTGTTGTACAGCTGGGGCGGGGGCACTGTAAAATACCCTGATTGCTTCTCTGCAGAGGAGTAAGACTTTCCCAATGAGTGTTCTGGATATGACACTAAATAGTCTAATGGTGAGGCTTCAGTAATGCTGGAGCTTTGAGGAATGCAGAGTACCCCTTCATTGCCATTGTTCCCAGGTCCGCTCTGGGTTGGAGTGGTAGCACCTGATAGAGTCCTATCCATGGGTCCAACAGAACTAAACTGTGTACTTATGCAAGACTGAACTGTTCGAAATAGAATTCTTCTTAAATAGAACTAAACCGTGTTTTTATGCTAAACTGAATTGTTTGAAATAGAACTGTTTTAACATTTAATTGCTTGTAAACAAAAACTTTACTTATACTTAACTGAACTGTTTGAAATAGAACTATCTGAACTTTTGCTAAACTGAATTGCTTAAAATAGGACTGTTTTTGACACGGAAACTGTGTACTTATGTTAAACTAAATTGTTTGAAATAGAACTGTTTTCACATTTAACTGTTTATAAACAAAAACTATACTTATACTAAATTGAATTGGTTGAAATTTAATTCGGTTTTAAGTGACCTGAAAAGGATTGATACGCCGTAAAACAAAACAACTCCCCAACACTGGTGTGTCCATGCATAGGAGTCCACAGGAGAATGTCACTTAGGAGTTTGTCTCTGCTTCTCCTGCATTGCCCAGCAAGTTTGTTTTTTTAATTTTACTTGGATAGTGTATAAGATGGGAGGTTAGTGGCTTTACAGTTGCTATTCTGTTGTGTGCTGTTTACACATTTTGTTCAAAAGAACACACAGTATCCTTGTGTAATTCCCATCTAGCTTTTTCTCCTATCACTTTGTTAAAGTTGTACTGACACAGCTATATTTTGGAAAAATTTTCATTTAATTTATCAAAGTAAGTTTCCATATCGTTGATAACCTGTTGATAGCATTCCTTGACTTTTCTCTATTTGTTGACATTGCTCTCAGTTGATGAGATATTGCTACCAAGGTATGTGAAATGGTCTACTAATTTCTTAGGCTTGTCACATGAACTCTGTTTTATCTGAGTATACGTACAGGCAAATGCTTATTGCTGTCTCCTCCAAGCAATATAGCAGACATTTAACAATAGCAGATGTATTTCCACAAAACACTAGATTATCTGCATCTGTGATAGTTTCTGGTTTTTGCCTTCTTTAGCGTGAGACCATTCTCTTTCATTAGATCTGTTTAAAAGGTGAGATGAGTTGCACTGCCATCGTAAATACCATTCAAAAAGGAAAACATTTTCCAAAAGAAACCTCCTCTTCAGTGCAGAAATTTGATCTCATTTCCAAAAATGAATTGCTCAGTCGGCTGGGGCTGTAGAATACACGGACTGCTTCTCTGCAGAGGGGTAAGACCCGCCCCCGCTCCCAATGAGTGTCCTGAATATGACACTCAACAATCTGATGGTGAGGTTCTAGTAATCCTAGAACTTTGGGGAATGTGGAGTACTCCTCCATTGCCATCGCTCGCAGGTCCACTCTGGCCCGGAGTGGTAGCACCTAATAAGGGTCCTATTGATGGGTTAAATAGGACTAAACTGTGTTTTCCTGACTTAACTGTTTTTTGTATCTAAACTGCGTATTTATGCTAAAGTGAATTGTTTAGAATAGAACTGTTTTGACATTTAAACTGCGTACTTATGTTAAACTGACATGCTTGAAATAGAACTGTTTTGACATCTAAACTGTGTACTTAAGCTAAACTGAATTATCTGAAATAAAACTGTTTTGACATTAACTCTGTGTATTGCCCACTCAGCTGGGACTGTAGAATACACTGATTGCACCTCTGCAGAGGGGTAAGACCTCCCAATGAGTGTCCTAGATATGACATTAAACAATCTGATGGTGAGGCTCCAGTGATGCTGGAGCTTTGGGGAATGCAGAACACCCCTTCATTGCCATTGCTCTCAGGTTCACTCTGGCCCGGTGTGGTAGTACCTAATAGGGCCCTATCTATGGGTTAAATAGAACTAACTGCATACTTATGCTAAACTGAATTGTTTGAATAAGAACTGTTTGACTAAACTGAATAGCTTGAAATAGAAATGTTTTTGACACTTAAACTGTACTTGTATTTAAACTGAGTGCTTATGCTAAACTGAGTTGTTTGAAATGGAACTGTTTTTGACATTGAAACTCTACTTACACTAAACTGAATTGTTTAATAGAGAACTGTTTCTGACATTTAAGTGTCTGTAAACAAAATCTGTACTTATACGAAACTGAATTAGAAATATCTGAATAAACTGAAAAGTTTGAAATAGAAACGTTTTTGACAAACTGTGTACTCATGCTAAACTGAATTGTTTGAAATAGAACTGATTATTTGGCATTAAATAACCTACAAAGGTTGATATGCCATAAAACCCAACCAATCCAAAATAATTTAAAGCACATATTTTCAGACTCATTATCAGCCATAACTGCTATTAAAAACCAAAAGTGGAACAATTTCCTCATAGCAAAATACTAATAAATTTTAATCAACTAAACAACGAAAAAGAAATATCCAAGAAATAGAGCCTGTAGATTCAATTTTAAAAGACCATATACTGATATAAAAGAACACGTAAATATATATATATATATATATATATATATCAAACAAAAATGGCAGAATTACTCGAATAAATTCCCTAATAAATACTCTCCAGATTTTATATTGGCCACTCCCACATTACCCACTCACACCTCCTAAAAAGGGAGGACCCCCACCTCCCAATATGTTCAACATGCAAAGTACCTCTCACAGTCCAAAACGTTCTCATAAACTGTAAAAAGTTTAGACAAATTCGCCAAAAACATTACCAGATTGGTTGGTTGGTTGGTTTTAATGGCATATCAACATTTATAGGTTATTTAATGCCAAAGCCTGTTTATATATATTATATGTACAGTTTGTAAAGGACTAATTTAATGATACCATACTAAAACCAAAGAACTCATTTACTCGCATATGAGTAAATATTTTCAAGTATTTCTATATGACATTAAATTATTTAGTTACCAGACAAACAACTTAAAAGTCCTCATTAAAAACTCGAAACTTGAGGACATCCAACCTCTTCATCAAAATCTAACCAAAAATAATTAGACATAATAAAATCCCATATCCTAAATCATTCAAAAAGACAAAATTAATCTAACCCTTCCGGCATTAAATGACTCATGGGAGTTGATATGCCATTAAACAATACCAAAAAAATCTATTTAGATTCTTGGTATGTAATCTGAGTTTGTGCTAATGTACAAGGAGCGCACAATAAGTTTCCAGACTTTTTTTCATATGGGCACTTTTATTGATATTACACACATGAAACTCTAGTCCCCTTCAAAGTGATCGCCTCTGGCTGCAGTGCACTTGTTGTACCGTTCCAACAACTTCTGGAAGGCCTCATTGAAGTCCTCTTGTGTGAGAATGTCAATGACCTTCATCACAGCCGCTTTCATCTCCTCAATTGTCTCATAACGACAGCCTCTGAGTTTAGGGATTAACCAAAAGTCACAGGGAGGAGTAAGGTCTGGACTATAGCGAGGGCGAGGAACTGTCTTGATGCCCATCTTGATCAAATAGTCTGTGACAAGGATGGAGTTGTGGACTGGTGCATTGTCCTGGTGGAAATGCCACTGAGCCGATTTGAAGAGTGCTGGGTCTTCCCTAGGAATCTCTTGCTGAACTCCTTTAAAACCTCAACATAGTAACCCTAACCCTTTGGCCAATCAACTCTGATCTATTGACTTCCTTACTCCTCCCACACCTCTCATCATCCCTCACAGATTCCCTGCCTTCCTTGAATCTCTTATGCCACTCAAAAACTGATGATCGATTCATGCAAGATTGTCAAAAAGCTGTCTGAAGCATTCCATATGTTTCTGTGGCATTTTTTCCAAGTTTAAAATAGAATTTTATTGCATATCATTCTTCTAAAGTGTCCCCACGTCCAGATTGCATTTTTGAAATTTACCAGCTGTGACAATCAGGCTTTAGTAGGGTGTATTCCAATTGCTTCTGTAGCTGTTCATTTGAACATGAAATCATAAACATTGGTCAGTCATCTCATAGCAATAACATAGTGAATTCTCAAGAGTCTACAACAATTTTAAATGCCTGTACCAAAAAAGTTTGGAAACTTATTGAAGGTTGTATCTTATTGCAAGACTCCAACAATGATGTCAAAGAAGTCTGTGTCACCATCGGGTGAACAAACAATTGCTTTTGTGTGTTTGTTGAAAATCATGATGATGGTAAAAGTTTCTTTGGGTGGGGGTTACCTTATACTGGAATTATTTGATCCATTTTTGTTGCTTTTCTGCAAAGGGGAAGACACTCCCCCAAACGGTGTCCTGTAAATGACCCTAAACCATCCTATGGTGAGGCTTCTTCGTTGCCATTGCTCCCAGTTCCACACTCGCCCTGGACAGTAGCACCTGATAGAGTCCCATCAATAGGTGAAATAGAACTTTTTGAGATTTAAACTGTATGCAAACAAATGACTGATGCTAAATTGAATTGTTAGAAATAAAACGGATTATATGCAGGGTGAAATGATAAAATTGTCGTCCTAAAGAAAACAACACTACAGCTTTATTTTAAAACTTTTATTAAAAAAATCAATTCAGGTAACTTGATTATGTAGTAGAGCTGACATCTATTCAATGTAGCCGTCTTCAGCTTCAATCACCACCTCAATACGGATCCGGAACTGGGAGCATGCCTTTTCCACAAGTACCGGCAGGAGCTCGGCGAATACTCGGCAGATGGCAGCGATCGGGCTGGCTTTGGTATTGTGGGAGGTCATGTTGGTTATGTTCTCGACGTATGGCCAAACAAAGTAGTCCAGCGGGTTCAGGTCGGGGGAGGAGGGGAGCCAGTGAGAGAAGGGTACAAAGTCGTAGCACTCCTTCTGAAGCCAAGCCTGGGTCTCTTTGGACTTGTGGGCCAGCGCCGAGTCCTGCTGCCACACCCAGGGTCTGCCACCAGCCACATGATTGCACCAGGGGATCACCACACTCTTCAGCACATCCAAGTACACGTTGGTGTTGACTTTCGAGCCAACTTTGAAGATGTGAAGTGGCATGATGTGGCCTTCACTTGAAACCACACCAAATACCATAACCGTAGCCGGAAACTTTGTTTTCATCACTCTGGGCACGTCCCTGTTATTCGTGGCTATCCAGATTTGCATTTTGAGGGTGCAGGCAATGGTCCTGTTGTCATAACTTGGATCGGCAGAGAGCATAGTTATGCAGCGTTGCATCTCCGATCTTGCTCGTTGAACATTGTGTCACTTTCAGACATGATAGAAGGCTCCTATCGCTCTTGGGATTTCTACACAACTGGCCAACTAGTAGATGATCTGCAACAAAAAAAAGAAAACTGGTTTTCATTAAACGGAAATGGAATCATGTTCTCTTTTCTAGGGCGACAATTTTATCATTCCACCCTGTAGAAGGCTCCTATCGCCCTTGGGATTTGTACACAACTGGCCAACTAGTAGATAGTCTGTAACAGTTTTCATTAAACGGAAATGGAATCATATCGTCTTTTCTAGAGCGACAATTTTATTGTTCCACCCTGTAATTAATGACTGATGTCAGCTCGAGCTGTATCCCTGCAAAGGGGTGATAACCGCCCCCCTCAGCAAATGTCCTGGATATAACTCTAAACTATCTGATGGTGAGGCTCCAGATCTGCTGGTGCTTTGGGGAATGTGGAGTTTCCCTTCATGGTCATTGCTGCCAGGACCCCTCTGGCTCGGAGTCCTATCTATGGGCCAAATAGAACTATTTGACATTTAAACAGATTGCAAACAAATGGCTTCTGTTAAACTAAATTGCTTGAAATAGAACTGTTTGATCATTTAATTGTGTGTAAACAAATGACTGATGTTTAATTGAATTGTTAATGATACATAGCAATACTTGAAACCATCTAACTTTGTTGACTTAAGGCTAAATTGAATTGTT
>OY757908.1:9678552-9801052 GCA_963585895.1 Sepioteuthis lessoniana
AACACTTCACTTTGGCCCTTACTGGGCTAGACGGGCGGTTGGAGAGGCCCAATCCGATCAATCAGCTGGTCATGTCAGCCCTCTTTCAAAAATCTGAATTAGAAGCTGTAGGGTCAATCATGCTGAGGAAAGACCTATACTCCTTTCTGTCCCTCGGTGAGTAATTATCTTGGGAATGAAAACCCAGGGACAAAACTAAATTGTCTACCACCAGTATGAGTATATTGACGATGTAGCCCTGATGTTACTAGGCGAATGGGTTTCCCCCTAGGCACATCCCCATGTGGGACTCTGTGGTGGGTGGGGAGCATAGTTATGGCTTATGAAAAAACAACCCAAGCAAAAACCAAAAAAATGAAAAGACCCCTCACAGAATCAGAAAGTGAAAATGAAATGGATGAAAACTTCTATCAATTCATTGTACTTGAATCAACAGAAGAAACCCCAATCACCAAACTATCCCTATTCCTAATTCAAAAAACAATAGAAACGCATTGTAAACCAATCAATATCAAAAAAGCTATGAACTACACCGTTATTATACAAGCAACAAATCAAAAACAATCAGAAAAGATACTAAAATGAAAACAATTTGGAAAACTAAACATAAAAACATACCCTCACCCAACCCTAAACTTCTCGAGAGGAGTTATAAAATCCCCATACCTCGCATCGTGTTTCCTTGAGGAAATAAGACTACATCTTAAACCACAAGGTGTAACAGATGTGAGGAGAATCTCCATATGCAAAGAAACAAGAACCATAGACACAAACACCTACATACTAACATTCAATAAACCCACAACTCCAACCAGCATTAGAATAGGTTACATAGATATAAAAATAGAAACTTATATACCAAACCCTCTAAGATGTCAAAAATGCCAAAAATATGGACATCCTAAAGATAAATGCACTTGACCATCAATATGTGCAAAATGAGGAAATTAGAATGCAAAAATCCCTTTAACTGCATCAACTACACAGGAGAACACCCTGCGTATTCACAGGAATGTGAAATGTGGAAAAAAGAAAAAAAAAATTACAGAAATAAAATACACAAGAAACATCTCCTTCCCTGAGGCCAGAAAAATAGTAGAACAAACACAAGAACAACCTAGTTATGCATGTGTAACCAAAAAAGGAAACGAGGAAAAGGAAGATACAAAACCAAAATAGGAAGAACTGAACAAACTGAATAATGAATTAAAAAATCTAATAGAAATACTAAAAATGATCACAGAAGAGACGATCAAGGAACACATTTCAATAGTTCCAGACGAATATGTGGCATGCAACCAAAATCAGGAAAAAAAACCTAAGCAAAGGAAAAATCCAATAGATTCAGCCCAATGGACATTGATCCCGTTGAAACAATCACTGAAGATTCTGATGAAGCGACCACCCACATCAAAACAGACAGCGTAAATCTCCAAAAGAGACTTCATAAAAAAATAAATATCAAAGACAACCCAACAGAAAATGAAACAACAAATCCTACCCTAAAAAAATGAAACACTAGCTACAAAAAGTAGACATAGATCGACTTCAAGATCAAAGGAAAAAGAAAAAAATCAAAAACCAACTCCAAATCCCCCTAAAGAAACTAAAAACAAACTTAAAATTGAAATGGACTCAATGCCCACATTCAAAAAGCCAGGGGAATTTAAACAAAAAGCACAGGCCCCCATTGGCCTGGCTGGAAGAGTAAATACGAACACAAGTGTTCAGTGAAAGACCAGGAGGCACATTTCAACTGCCCCCCCCCCCCGCGCCAACTTTGATGCAGTCCCTTCATCATCAAGAGCCAAGTTACCTATGGGAATAGATAAACAGTCCAATGCTCAAGGAACATCAAAATCCCTACAAAGATCATATAGCATAAAAAGCATGGACAGCAACACAGACTGCATAGTTGCCAGCCTCGATCTGGAAGGTATTATGAATAACTATGAAACATGAAACCATTCAACTGTGTGCAAACAAATGAACTCAATCCTTTTTAAATGTCACTTACAAACAATCCACTTAAAAAGTAAAAACAAAATTACTGACAAACTAATCTCTCACATATCCTGTATATTTATTTGAATGCGTGCAAGCAAGTGACTGACGTTGAATTGCTGCTGGTGCATGGTAGTATTCAAGACTGTTTGATTGTGCAAACAGATCAGGTGAATAGAATGATTTGTATAGGATGAGATACTTGAAATCATTTGGCTGTGAAGAAAAATAAGCTTGAGCTTGTTGAAAATATTATTAGCAGAATGTTTACAAATCATGTATTCGCTTACAAGTCGTATGTATAACTAATTAACTATGTGCAGGCGGATCATTGATGTTGGGTTGAATTGTTGATGTTGTATAGCAGCAATGCTTGGAGCCATTAGTTTTGTGTGCAGGCAGGTGGACTCTGGCTCATTTGGAATATTATCTATTAAGTATTCATTTGTAAATCTTTGGTTTAATATGCGTATAAACAAAGTTTGGCATTGTGTGGCCTGCAAGGGTTTTTATGCCATAAAATCAACCAAACCAAACCAAACTTGAGAACATTTTGAGGTTTCCAAAAAACCTCACTCTTTCACTGAAATCTGACAAAATCAACCTTTTCACCAATATCTGGCCAAATAGAATCAAGAACTCTCAAAAAAAAACCCATGCCCTAAAACCTGCGTAGAAGACAAAACCAACCTAACCTTTCTTGCATTAAATGACCCATAGAGGTTGATGTTGTTAAACAAAACTCAAACTTAAATAGAAGTGATTATTTACATAAAAATGGATTTGGCGTTAAATAACCTACAAAGGTTGATATGCCATAAAAACCAACAAACCAAACCAACCCTTTATCTTATAGATGCTAGAAGGCCGGAGCTGGGGGTCAAAGAGGAAAGGACTTTTTAACCCTGTTAGATTGACTTATAAAAACCAGAATTTGGCAGAGGCTCAAAATCCTGCTCTTAATAAGAGTATACTGGTATTATATCTCTGTCTCGGCCATGGCGAACAGGTTTCCCCCTTGGTTCATTCCCTTTTCAAGTTTTACTCTGTGGGGGGTAGTGGAGCACAGTGTTGTATAGCTGTAATACAAATATAAGCAGAAACATAATCAAAGATAATGACGAACGAAACACACTTGTTTATAAAAATATGTATCTCTCACTCTTTATTCTCGAAAGGTTTGATGTTTTTGTGGTGTGTGAGAGATGGGTGGAGACAGGGACAGACTGCTATATTGACACAACTTCTTCTCTTGACCATAGCACACTGTGTTATCTTCAAGAATCCACTTAGCACTTCTTCCGCATCTTGGCTGGGGTTGCCACAGCCCTCAGTCTAAAGCTGGCCCTCACTCTGGTCTTCCTGTCCCCAACTAACTCAACTGCTGCCAGCACCTGCCTATATTCTTTCTTAACGCCCACTTGCTTCCGCTTCTTCTTCCGCTTATTTACACAGTTGCATCTCTAATTGACGGCTCATATAACATATAACAGACATGGCTTCTTTCTCAAACAAAAATTCACATGTAATTTAAACTAATCAGAAACAAGCACCTTTTCTTAAATTCATAATCATTGATTTTAACAGTGCTCAAAACAAAAATTAATCATCCGCACAAACACAGACCCAAATCGAGGAAACAGCAATAATGCCAACAACACAGCCGATAAAACACCCTGTAACAAAATCTCCCACTAAGATTAGATCAAAAGACAAAAGATCCCCAATACGACCTTTGCCCAGTCAGCTGGGACCGTAGAATACACAGACTGCACCTCTGCAGAGGGGTAAGACCCTCCCCAATGAATGTCCTGTATATGACACTAAACAATCTGATGATGAGGTTCTGGTGATTCCAGGGCTTTGGGGAATGTGGAGCACCTCTTCGTTACCATTACTCCCAGGTCCACTCTGGCCCGGAATGGTTGTACCTGATAGGGCCCCTATCTATGGGTTAAATAGAACTAACTGCATACTTATGCTAAACTGAATTGTTTTAATTAGAACTGTTTGAATAAACTGAATAGCTTGAAATAGAAATGTTTTTGACAATTAAACTGTACTTACATTTAAACTGTGTGCTTATGCTAAACTGAATTGTTTGAAATGGAACTGTTTTTGACATTGAAACTCTACTTACACTAAACTGAATTGTTATATATTGAACTGTTTTGAAATTTAACTGTGTGTAAAGAAAATCTGTACTTATACTAAACTGAATTAGAACTGCTTGACTAAACTGAATAGCTTGAAATAGCAATGTTTTTGACAATTAAACTATGTACTCATGCTTAACTGAATTGTTTGAAATAGAACAGTTTGCATAAAAATCGATTTGGCATTAAATAACCTACAAAGGTTGATATGCCATAAAACCCAACCAACCAACCCAATACAACCTCCCACTTCTACAGACTCCTCTACAAATAAAAAAGTAAAAACCTACATCAAAACCAAAAATACAGAAACTATGTATAAATTCAGAATATTAGAAAATATGGAAACAGAGAGAAGCCCCCAATTAATTAAACCCCAAACCCAAAACAAACAGCCTGGAGCAAAGGACTAATAATAAACCACCAAATAACTGTGGAACTGTCTGGATTAAATTAAAAGATCTATAACAAAATATTACAATGGGACTGTAGAGGAATTTGAGCCAATTACAAAGAACTGCTACTACTCCTAAATAAATATAACCCCAAAGTAGTACGTCTTCAAGAAACATTCCTCAAAGATAAGAACCAGTCGATTGTAAAATACTTTCAATCATATAATCACCCATACAAAGATGGACACAGAGCTTCTGGAGGTTGTCTCTATCTTTGTTAGGAAAGACCATCCCCAACAACAAATCAATATCGATAGTGAACTCCAAGTGATTGCTGTCAAAACTACGCTTCACAAACCAGTAAATATCTGCTCCATTCATATTCCTCCACATAATCCCATAAACGACAAAAAACTTGATAAACTAATAGAACAAATTCTTACACCCCACATATTACTAGGTGACCTTAACAGATGGGGGTGCCTGAAAACAAACAAAAAGGGCACTGATCTGGAAAAGGTAATCAATATCTCAGTATCTTAAATAACAAATCTCCTACTTATCTCAACCGATCTACTCAGCTATCGACATCATTCTATCTGATCCTTCAAGTTACATCGATTACACATGGAAGGTTCATGACGATCCTTGTGGCAGTGACCACTTCCCCATAATACTGGAAATCACACAACCTATCCATGACAACAGGCCTCCCAGCTGGAAAACAAATAAGGCTGACTGGCAACAATTTAAAACCTTATGCAATAGAAGACTGGTTCAAGACCCAAACCGCACAGTTTTAATAAAGCATTTTACTGAAACATTATTTGCAATAGCAAATGAAACTGTAGTTTTAGGGTGGATGTTCTCCCTGAGTGTTGAACCCGGGATTGAACCAGGAATCTTTAGATTTCAGTCTAAAGTGCTTGCTACACCACTTTCCTCTTTGCATTCCTCCTCCACTTTCCTCCTTCTCTCTCTCACTCTCCTTTTTTCTCTCTCTCTCTCTCTATTTCTGTGCTTCTTCTTTCGTTCCTCGTCCACCTTCTTTCCTGCTTCTACTTCTCACCGAGAAAAAGTGACGACAAAAAAAAAACAAGTCGGTTTTTATTCACGTCACTCTACCCATAATCCATTTCCTTAGCCTATAAAAATTCCGGTTGGGGGCCTCCACTCTTTTTTCCTTTAGAATGGGCTGAAGGTGGATTATTGAAACAGCGGTCAGTATTTTTCTTTTCTTTCACCCCGTAATGGTGGTGTTTCTTCCTTCGTATCAGATTACTGACCTGCACGCCAGACACAAACGAACCCTCTTTTGTCGAGAGCTACCGTTAGTCACACTTTCATGTCCACAGAAACAATGCCAAAAGCCTCACCCTCAAACAGACTGTAGTTTAACAATGAGTGCAAAATAGCAATCCAACTACGACATGCTGCACTCCACAAATTCAAAAAACCCTTAACAGAGCAATCGCAAGGAAAACCATTAAACAAGCTAAAAAGATCTGTTGGCAAAATTATGTAAATAAACTTAATTTGTCCACCAAAACAAACACAGTCTGGTAAACTCCTTAAACCCCTCATTAACGATAATACTCGAGTCACTAATATAAAAGATATTGCCAACACACTGGCTGAGATCTTCTCAGCAAATTCTGCCTCCAAAAACTCCAACACAGAATTTCACAAATACAAATACGAAAAAGAAAAACCAAAGCTCAATTATAAATCTGACTTCACTGAAAGCTACAATGGATTCTTTTCATTATCAGAATTAAAAGAAAAATCCCACAACACTGAAGTCGGTCCAGATGAAATTCACTACGAATTTCTCTGACAATTACCTTCAAAATCCTTAGAATACCTACTTACTGTATTAAACGACATTCGGAAAAATAGCAAACTCCCAGAATCATGGAAACTAGCTATCATCATACCAATACCTAAACATGGAAAAAATAATCTTTATGCATCAAACTATTGCCCAATAGCCTTAAAAAGCTGCCTGTGCAAAACTATGGAATTAATGGTCAATAAAAAGCTAGTTTAGTTCATAGAATCCAATAAACTTTTTACCAACTTCCAATGCAGCTTTAGGAGACAAAGATCAACAATGGATCATGTGGTCAGATTAGAAACCTCCATACGAAAGGCAATCATACAAAAAAACATTTTGTAGCAATATTCTTTGACCTAGAGAAGGCATACGAGACTCCTTGAAGGTATGGTATGATGAATGACCAACATAACATGGGATTATAAAAGCTTTTCTTTCGGATAGGAAATTCTAAATCCGTATTGTTTCAACCTTATCAAACATCCAAAATCAAGAAGAGGGGGTCCCTCAGCGAGTATACTATCAGTAACCCTCTTCAACATAAAAATCATAGTATCACCAATTACCTGAATCCTGGAGTTGATATGTATTTATTCGTTGTTGACTTCTGCATCACCTCTACATCCAAATATATATGTACAGCAGAACGTCAACTGCAACAGGGCATCAGCAAATGGGCAATGATAAACGGCTTTAAAATTTCCCCCCAAATAACTCAGTGCATGCATTTTTGTCAATTAAGAAAAATGCACAACAGCCCTACATTAAATCTGCATGGATCAGAAATTCCAGTCGTTGACCAGTACAAATTCCTTGGCGTTATTTTTGATAAAAAGCTCTCTTTGATTCCACACATTCAATACTTAAAAAAAGAAATGTAGCAAAACATTAAAACCCCTTCGTGTAATAGCCCACAAGTACTGGGGTGCAGACTGGCACAATCTTATACAATCTTATCCACTCAAAAATTGACTATGGCTGTTTCATATAGGAAGCAGCCAGAAAATCATACCTCAAATCATTACAGACAGTCCATCATGAGGGCTTTGAGATCATCCCCAGTCAGAGCCTTGATTCTGAAGCCTACAAACCACCTCTAAAACTTAGATTCACAAAATTAGGTCTACAATACAACAGTAAACTTGCCCAGTCAGCTGGGGCTGTAGAATACACTGACTGCACCTCTGCAGAGGGGTTAGACCCCCCTAACGAGTGTCCTGGATATGACACTAAACAATCTGATGGTGAGGTTCCAGCAGTGCTGGAGCTTTGGGGAATGCGGAGTACCCCTTCATTGCCATCGCTCCCAGGTCCACTCTGACCCGGCGCGGTAGCACCTGATAGGACCCTATCTATGGGTTAAATAGAACTAACAGCATACTTATGCTAAAATGAATTGAGAAAACTGAATAGCTCAAATAGAAACGTTTTTGACAATTAAACCGTACTTACACTTAAACTGCGTGCTTATGCTTAACTGAATTATTTCAAATAGAACTGTTTTTCAACATAAAAACTGTATTTACACTTAACTGAATTATTACATATAACTGCTTGAATAGTTTGAAATGGAAATGTTTTTGACAATTAAACTGTGTACTTATGCTAAACTGAACTGTTTTCAATAGAACAGATTATTTACATAAAAATGGATTTGGCGTTAAATAACCTACAAAGGTTGATATGCCATAAAACCAAACAAACCAAACCAAACAACAGTAAACTGAAATCACTAGAATCCAATCCGGCTTATGACTGCACTTTCAATCTCAAAAAGCAAAATCTATTTGAGCAGAGAGAAAAGACCATAAAAACATTTGGTCTTTGCATGGAACACATACTGATCGACACAGACATTTCACTAACAAACATTCATGATACCATACAACTAAGCTCCCCTCTCTGACTACTGAAGCAACCTGTGGTTATCCTTGATTTAAACAAGCTTCCTAAAAATAAAACTTATCCCCTGCCCTACCAAAAGAAACTAAACGTTCCCAATCACTTGTGACAATCCCAATCACTTACACATTTTCACGGATGGCTCCAAAAACAACAATGGAACCAGATGTGGAGCAGTTCTTCACAAGAAAATCTTGAAAAAACACCTCCCAAAAGAGGCCTCCATATTTTCTGCCAAAATCTGTGCAATAAATTTGGCACTTGTTTCAACAAGCAACAAGGAAAAATTCATCACTCAGACTCTATCTGTTCTACAATCTCTTAAAAATACAAAAATTGATAATCCCTACTAAACAAACCTCAAGTCCATGAACCATAGCAAAAAGGTGATATTCTGCTAGATCGCAAACCATGTAGGAATCTAGGGAAACGATAAAACAGAGATTTATTTGCTAAAGCTGTTCTCAATACGGTACCCAATAAAAAAAATCAAAAATACCTTATACTAACCTCAAACCAAAAATCAGGCAAATAATTACTAATAAATGGCCACAATAATGGGAGAAAAATCCCCACAACAAGCTCTTCCAAGTACAGCCCATTTTAAAAGAAAGAAAAATGGATCCGAATAATACCAGAAGAGAAGAAACCACCCTTGCTCGGCTCTTGAACATATGAGGATCATTAAATAAGTTTCCAGACTTTTTCGTATGGGCACTTTTATTGATAGTACACACATGAAACTCTAGTCCCCTTCGAACTAATCTCCTCCTGTTGCAATGCACTGGTTGTACCATTCTAACAACTTCTGGAAGGCCCCATGGAAGTCCTCTTGTGTGAGCGTATTAATGACCTTCGTCACAGCCTCTTTCATCTCCTCAATTGTCTCATAATAACAGCCTGTGAGCTTAGGGAATAAGCAAAAGTCACAGGGAGCAAGGTCAGGAATATAGGGAGGCTGAGGAACTGTCTTGATGCCCATCTTGGTCAAATAGTCTGTGACAATAACAGACTATTTGGATGGAGTTGTGGACTGGTGTATTGTCCTACTGGAAATGCCACTGACCCGATTTGAAGAGTGCTGGCCTCTTTCGACGGAATCTCTTCCTGAACTCCCTTAAAACCTCAACATAGTAACCCTAACCCTAACCCTTTGGCCAATCAACTCTGGTCTATTGACTTCCTTACTCCTGCCACACCTCTCATCATTGCTCACAGACTCCCTGCCTTCCTTGAATCTCTTATGCCACTCAAACACTGATGCTCGATTCATGCAAGATGGTCGAAAAGCAGTCTGAAGTATTCCATATGTTTCTGTGGCATTTTTTCCAAGTTTAAAACAGAATTTTATTGCATATCGTTCTTCTAAAGTGTACTGATGTCCAGATTGCATTTCTGAAATTCCCCAGCTGTGACAATCAGGCTTTAGTAGGGTGTATTCCAATTGCTGCTGTAGCTGTTCATTTGAAGCTGAAATCATAAAAATTGGTCAGTCATCTCATAAGATGTCTAGCAATAACAGAGTGAATTTTCAAGAGTCTACGACAATTTTAAATGCATGTACAAAAAAGTCTGGAAACTTATTGAATGCACCATGTACTAGAATAACTCTAAAAGATGAGCCTCCCCGCCTAAATGTCCTCATGGAAACCAGTACACTATAAAACACATCTTGATTGAATGCACAACACTAACCAACATTCAACAAAGATTTTATAATGTTGACAACATGAACAAACTATTTAGAAAAATAGACTCTAAAGAATATTGAACTTTTTGTCAAAAAAATCAACCTTCTATCAAAGATGTAGGCTGATGTATTTTCCATACTCACAATCACTTAACAGCGTGGAAACAAATTACCAACATGAGATGGAAGTACGAGTGTTAGTTATACTTGGAACTCTTTTTGCTGCGTACAAATAAATGAGCTCTGGCTTGTTTAAAAATGTTCTACTACAAAATAACGCTACTATTTAATACCTTATAATTCCCTGGCTGACGTGGTACGCTTGTTGGCTGAGCAGTCTGATACTAAGTCTAATGCAAATTTGGGCGTGTTTCGATCCCAGCTTCAAGCGTCCTACGTGTCTAGCCACACTGAAAAGTCATGATACAACAAAAGTCTGTCTGTGGATGACAATATATATATATATATATATATATATATATATATATATATATATTTACCAACCCCTCCGCTCAGGCAGGATTTGACACAAGGTCAATTTTTTAAATGGAGTTTAACAGGTTTGAATTAAGAGTTTTCCTTCTCCTAGACTAGTTGCCTCATCAAGGCTGAAGAACCCAGTCTACCCTACTATTTACCCATAGCTGGAGGGAGAATAATTAGATTCATACCTTTCCCAAGGGTATTAGTGCTATGTGAAATGCAATCAGTCTCGTTCAGGATTTGAACTCATGTCGCTGTGTCCATTTCCTACGATGATAACCATTACACCACGGGCACATCCATATATATATATATATATATATATATATATATATATATATATATATATATAAACAAAATTTGGCAAGAAATAACCCAGAAGAGGTTGATATACCATAAAACCCAATCAAGTTTCTCTTTAGTTTTTTATATTTTTATCATACAATATGTGAAAAATATAAACGAAAACCTATCCATCAGTGAGTACCCCAGTATTATGGCCTTGTGCTAAACTAGGCTTAACTGTGTACTTTCTACCCCTAATGTTGGTCAGGTTTCCAGCCCAAATGCATGCCAGAATTTTGAACGTTGATTTTGATTCTGTAAAATGCTTTTGGAGGAGATGGGAACTGTCAAATCAATCTTGGAATGAGTTGGTCAGTTGTACTCTGTAAAATTGCTGTTTTTTAATTGGATATTTTTGTTGTGTATCATTTTTTTTTTGATAAATTGTCTATATCTAAACTTTTTGTTTTTTCTCCTTTTCAGCTGCCGGGTTATATTATCTTGCTGAATTAGTTGAGGAATACACAGTCTTCACAGCAAAAGTGATCAAATACCTTATTTTGTTTTTTCTCCTTTTCAGCTGCCGGGTTATATTATCTTGCTGAATTAGTTGAGGAATACACAGTCTTCACAGTAAAAGTGATCAAATACCTTATTTTGTTTTTTCTCCTTTTCAGCTGCCGGGTTATATTATCTTGCTGAATTAGTTGAGGAATACACAGTCTTCACAGCAAAAGTGATCAAATACCTTATTTTGTTTTTTCTCCTTTTCAGCTGCCGGGTTATATTATCTTGCTGAATTAGTTGAGGAATACACAGTCTTCACAGCAAAAGTGATCAAATACCTTATTTTGTTTTTTCTCCTTTTCAGCTGCCGGGTTATATTATCTTGCTGAATTAGTTGAGGAATACACAGTCTTCACAGCAAAAGTGATCAAATACCTTATTTTGTTTTTTCTCCTTTTCAGCTGCCGGGTTATATTATCTTGCTGAATTAGTTGAGGAATACACAGTCTTCACAGCAAAAGTGATCAAATACCTTATTTTCGTAAGTTGCTTTATGTTGACACTAATAAAAAAATTCATTACTCTTTACCAAAAATTAAACAGAGAATTACCAACAGGTATTAATCCAATCAGATGGGGCTGTAGAATAAATCGTCTTAATCTCTACAGAAGGTTAAGAACCCCCACCAACAGGTGTCCTGGATATGATACTTAACAGTCTGATTGTGAGGCACCAATAATGCTGGAGCTTTGGGGAATGCAGAGTACTCTTTCATTACCATCACTCCCATTTCCACTATGGCACAGAGTGATAGGGTCCTATCTATGGGTCAAATAGAACTAAACTGTGTACTTATGCTAAACTGAATTGTTTGAAATAATACTGTTTGTACTGTGAATTGAATTACCACAACCAGAAAATCTGCCAAACACCTGCGCATAATATACAGGACACTGAACAGCTTTTTCGGCTTTATTAGGTCTCATCAGCAGTGTATACCATAGTCTCCACCACTGGAGATCGAACCAGTGACCACAGATTGCAGTGCCGAAACTCTACAACTGAGCTACCAGTTCATATCGCACAAAGGTGACGCCAAATCAAATAGTCATGGTAATTGCGCAGCCAAATAACCTGAATGTGTCTTGCAAGTTACATCTGTACTCTTTCCAGAGGACACAGTCACCCCCCAAGGCCGCGTCTTCCCAAGAAGCTTAGAAATACACATCCGCATAATTATTATACCTCAGGGGCCAGGGAATAGATGTACCTATTTTTTTTATTTTAGTAGAGGAATTAATATTGTGAATTGAATTATCACAACCAGAAAATCCACTGAACACCAGTGCATGATATACGGGACTCCTGTATATCGTGTGCAGGTGTTCAGCGGATTTTCTGGTCGTGATAATTCAATTCACAATATTAATTCCTCTACTTGAACAATAAAAGTATGTACATACTGTTTCTACATTAAACTATGTGTAAATAAATGACTGATATTTAATTGAATTGTTAGTGATACTTGGAATCATTTAACTTTGTTGACTTTACTGAATAGCTTGAAATAGAGCTGTTTTGACTTTTAACTGTGTAAAATTGGCCTAGTCAGCTCGGGCTGAAGCATACACTGACTGCATCTCTGCAAAGGATGGAAGACTCCCTCTACAAGTGTCCTGGATATGACACTAAACAATCTGATGGTGAGGTTCCAGTAATGCTGGAGCTTTGTGGAATGCAGAGTAACCCTTCATTGCAACCACTCCCAAGTCCACTATGGCCTGCAATGATAGCATATGACCGGGTCAAATAAAACTGTTTGACATTTAAACTGTGTACTTATGCTAAATTGAATTGTTTTAAATAGAACTGTTTTTATATTTAAACAAATGTATAAAGAAATGTCTGATGTTTAATTGAATTGTTAGTGATACATAGCTGTATTTGGAACCATTTAACTTTGACATGCTAAATTGAATTGTTTGAAATAGAACTGTTTTTGCATTCAACTGTGTGTAAACAAAAAACTGTATTTAAAGAAATCACTGTGTACTTATAATAAGCTGTATTGTTTGAAATTAATTGAAGCCTTTTAACTGTGTGGTAAAAAACTGAGCTCTAGCTTGTTTTTCATCTGTTGGTGTTGCAGTGCTAGGATCCCATTGTTAAAAATGTCATCAACTGCAGATATGATGCCTAATTTGAAAAGAAAGGATGAACTCTTGAGTGTGATATTCTCCTACATCAGTTTTTGCCTATCAGCTCTGTGTGGACACTGGATGCCATCCAGAGGACTAACAATTGTGATAATTGATAGGGACGGATGGTGAGAGATAGTAAATTGAATCTGTGCTGTTGGTACAATTTGTTAATGATTTGTATCTGTATATAAAAAAAATTGTGATATTATTTGTAATTAGGAACGCCATCTTTGTTTTTTTTTATTTTCCAGACAATTACCGCTGTCCATGTCTGCCTGGCATTATTCGAAGACTTGCCCCTGATGATGATTATTTGTGGATTCCTGGGATGTTTGACACACTTCTTCCTCTTGCAGAATTTCCCATATTTTGTCTTAACTTCACCATCGTTTATGGCATCAGTCGGTCAGTGATGCGAATTTTCAGACTTTTTTTAAGAAACAATGTTTCGGTCATCTTGATATCTTGTATGTTTTTTTGTCAAACTATGACAGTAAGTTTTCTTCCCAAATTTTGGAGATCAAGGATGTGGGGAGTATTCTGTTCCCAGGCCAGTGCATGTATAAAGAGGATTTGGCATTTAATAACCTACAATGGTTGATATGCGATAAAACCCAACCAAACCAAATCATATATATTTAATATATATGTATAAAGAGGATTTGGCATTAAATAACCTACAATGGTTGATATGCCATAAAACACAACCAAACCAAATCATATATATTAAATATATATGTATAAAGAGGATTTGGCATTAAATAACCTACAATGGTTGATATGCCATAAAACCCAACCAAACCAAATCATATATATTTAATATATATGTGTAAAGAGGATTTGGCATTAAATAACCTACAATGGTTGATATGCCATAAAACCCAACCCAACCAAATCATATATATTTAATATATATGTATAAAGAGGATTTGGCATTAAATAACCTACAATGGTTGATATGCCATAAAACCCAACCAAACCAAATCATATATATTTAATATATATGTATAAAGAGGATTTGGCATTTATTAACCTACAATGGTTGATATGCCATAAAACCCAACCAAACCAAATCATATATATTTAATATATATGTATAAAGAGAATTTGGCATTAAATAACCTACAATGGTTGATATGCCATTAAACCAAACCAAACCAAATCCTATATATTCAATATATATGTATAAAGACAATTTGGCATTAAAAACCACATGCATCTATATGGCCCTTTGGGTCAGAGTGGACCTGGGAGTAATAGCAATGAAGGTCTACTCCACACTTCCTAGTGCTCTAGAACAGGAACCCCACCACTCAAGCAGTATAGTGTATATAAATTATTATTATTGGATAAGAATACCTGAAACCATGTAACTATATGTATACAAATTATTGATATTTGATCAGAATACTTAAAACCATACAGCTGTGTGCAAATTATTTGTATTAGAAAAGAATACTTGAGATCATACAAATGGATAAAAAAAACTGTTAAAAAAACTCTGCAAATAATGTGAATATGAACATAGAATGAATGTTATTCCCTAATCACTCTGCATAAGATAAGCCGAAGCTTTTGAAATGCCGTTAAAATCAATCTAATTCCTAATAAGATCTAAAACTGATCTAACCTAATCTCAGATAATCTTTTCTTACATATCTAACAACCTGCTTGTATATATTTATAGCTGTCTCCAAACATTTACATTAGATAATCCTAAACTTTCTTCTCTCATATAAGAGTGATTATGTATTTTGTATACGTGGTGCCTTCAATAAGTTTCCAGACTTTTAAAATTGCCGTAGACTCTTGAAAATTCAGTATGTTATTGCTATACATCTTATGAGATGACTGACCAATTTTTATGATTTCAGTTTCAAATGAACAGCTACAGCAGGAATTGGAATACACCCTATTAAAGCCTGATTGTCACAGCTGGTGAATTTCAAAAATGCCATGAGGACACTTTAGAAGAACGATATGCAATAAAATTGTGTTTTAAACTTGGAAAAAATGATGCCACAGAAACATATGGAATGCTTCAGACTGCTTTTCGACCATCTTGCATGAATTGAGCATCAGTTTTTGAGTAGCATAAGAGATTCAAGGAAGGTAGAGAGTCTGTGAGGGATGATGAGATGTGTGGCAGGAGTAAGGAAGTCAATACACCAGAGTTGATTGGCCAAACGGTTAGGGTTACTATGTTGAGGTTTTAAGGAAGTTCAGCAAGAGATTCCTAGGGAAGAGGCGAGCACTCTTCAAATCGGGTCAGTGGCATTTCCAGCAGGACAATACACCAGTCCACAACTTCATCCTTGTCACAGACTATTTGACCAAGATGGGCATCAAGACAGTTCCTCACCCTCCCTATAGTCCAAACCTTGCTCCCTGTGACTTTTGCTTATTCCCTAAGCTCACAGGCTGTCGTTATGAGACAATTGAGGAGATGAAAGAGGCTGTAACAAAGGTCATTACATACTCACTCAAGAGGACTTCCATGGGGTCTTCCAGAAGTTGTTGGAACGGTAGAACAAGTGCATTGCAGCCGGAGGAGATTACTTAGAAGGGGACAAGAGTTTCATGTGTGTACTATCAATAAAAGTGCCCATACAAAAAAAGTCTGGAAACTTATTTAATGATCCTCATATATAACTAATTTTTTTTGTTTTTGTCTTTTCAGTTTTACTGTGTATAAACCACTACATGGCTTTTTCGTATTTTGCGTCAGTGTATTATTCGTTTGGGGAGGTAAGTATAAAGTTTTCTTGTATACACCCTATTTCTTTGGGTATGTCATGGGGTTATCTTGGTCTCCCATGTCCTTTTCTGTTAGTGGTACAAAATAAAATGTTGTAAAGTTACACACCAAATGTACAGTTGTAGCACTACGTGCTCAAACAAGTCGATGCATGTATTGTTATGTCTTAATAGTCAGACCCTGTTGTAAGCTCACTGTGTGAAAAGTTGACAAACTGACAAAATGCCATCTTAGTTCACAGACACTAAAGTTTTTTAACTACTAAGTTGTTGTTGGAAGAAATTAAGAAAGCTGAGTTGACTGCATTGGCTGGACCAAAAGAAACTACATGTCATGAGGAAAGAGAGAAAGCAGGAATGGACCTTGAATTATCTTCCATGTTTCATCTTTTAGTTCTCACATGTGCTTCCTCACTGGGTTGGGCCTCACAACTGTGCATCTGGACTCCAACTTTTTTACGACTTTCACATTATCTTCGCTAGTGTTCACCACTCACCTCTTCGCATCTGGCTGCTAACTGGCTTTCAAACTCAAGCAGGACTTTATTCCTTATTTTTTTAAAACTAGTCTCTTTATCTTAGTTGTTTTTAACTTTTTGGTTGATGTATTCTTCAGCCTTCCACAGTGGTTTGTTGTATCTGTTTGTCTTTAAAAGTAGGTTGCTTTTTTTTTCTTTTGTATTTACTTAATTTCAAGAGCAGAATCACAGGACTGTGTGTTTGGGTTTTATATTAATAATCTTATTCTGAGATAAGTCTTTCTGCCTTTTTATTTAATTTTTTTTTTATTTGTTTTTTGTTTTGGTTTGTTTTTTTTTTTTTGTTTTTTCATAGAAATATTTGTTATGAAGAGCCTCACTTTTTTATTGACCACTGTGATCAGCGTTGTTAAAGAATTCCTAGTGCTATAAGGTTTTAATGTCTTAAACCTGATTCCCAGTTGGTTACGTCATAGTTAATAGAAGAAGGTTTTCTACAGTCCCACTATCATGTCGATATGAACACATGATCTTAACACCGTCCTGTGATTCTATCTTGTTTGACTGTTAAAAAAACTAGAAAAGATACAACGATGGCCAAAGACTGTATCAATCTGAAACGTGTTTAAAACAACAAAGATGAAGATGATCATCTGAAAAATCTTGAATGACAAAGAACAAGAGAAAAAAAAATGGATTTTTATTGGTACTTAATTCTGAAGCCCCCACCATCCACTATTTGATTTGGCCAATCAGAAGACTTCAACTTATTTTTAAAAAAAAAAAAAAAAATAAAGAAGTTCAGACAGACTATATACAAATGTTATTTTTAAAATTTTGCCGTGTTCCTATCTCCATTATTTACATATTTCGGACTATTGTCCTCATCTTTGTCACCATGTTTATCACAACATTTCGGCCGTTGTATGCTCCAGCCTTCTTCAGGTGTTTGGAATGTCGAACTTAACCCTCTATTTCGCTTACCCGGATAGATTGTTCTAGTTCCACAAGTCATGTTTAATGGATATCAGTTATCTCCTGTTAATTTCCCCTCTGAAAGTTCTCCACTGCCTTCACTGGGTATTGAACTCACACTCTTTTGGGTATGTCACTGGATCTAACCAATGCCTTTATCCACTGTGCCATTTGTCCTTGAGAACGAAAACATGGCAACAAAGATGAGGACAATTGTCCGAAAAATGTAAATAACGTACATAATACCTCGTCTCAGAAATATAGACAGATGGGGTCCTATCTATGGGTCAAATAGAAGTAAACTGCATACTTCTGCTAAACTGAATTGTTTGAAATTTAATTTGGCATTAAATAACCCAAAAAGGGTTTATATGCCATAAAACAAACAACCAACTTGACAGAAAATGAATGAATAGTGTTAAATAGACTTATTTGAGTTAGATAACAGTACTTGAAGCCATTTAACTGTGCGCAAACAATAGCAGTACTCAACTGTGTGCTAACAAATTTCTCTTTTTCAAAAATTAAATTACCTACAAACTATTCAATTAGAAATCAAATATGTATATTCATTGACCTAGTGGGTAGAGTGTTCGCCTAATGGTCCGGGAGACCAGGGTTCAATCCCAGGCCAAATCCTATCAAAGACCTTAAAAATGGTACTTGATACCTCCTTGCTTAACACTCAGCAATATATGGTATGTGTCAAGGGTAAAGTGGAGCAATCCTGGGAAAGGAGTAGCACCCTCCCTTACACCTCGGTGTAGTAGCTATTGAAAAGGGGGGAGCCTTCTGGTCACCTTCGACTAAGGGAGACAACTTTACTTTTTATGTGTATATGTTCTGTGTAAAGATTTTATTTTAAGGTTGATGTGAGATGATGACAAAAAGTTGAGATGCCCAAATAGACATAACTAAATAATAATAATAATGATAGACTAATTTGGTGACAATAAGCCTTCGTTAGCCTGTGTCTACCTGGGTTCAATCCCAGGTTGAGTCATACCAAAGACTTTAAAAATGGTACTTGATACCTCCTTGTTTAACACTCAGCAATATTAGGTAAATATCAAGAGTAAAGTGGAGCAATCCAGGGAAAGGAGTAGTACCCTCCCTTACACCTCGGTGTAGTAGCTATTGAAAAGGGAGCCTTCAGGTTGCCAACTTTACTTATATTCATTTTACTATGCTAATCCATGACTGATTTCAGATTTAATTGCAGAGGACACGGTCACCTCCAGGGCCACATTTTCCCAGGAGGATTGGAGATAAGGATCCATATAATTATTATAACCTCAAGGGCTAGGAAATAGATGTACATTTTCGTTTTTAAGTTGAGGAATTATATTATAAATAGAATTAGCATGACCAGAAAATCCAGCGAACACCCATGCACGACATACAGAACCCCTGTAAAGCTGTTTCAACCTTATTAGGTCTCATCAGCAGTGTATACCATGATGTCCACCACCACTCTACCACTGAGCTACTGGTCCACATTGCGCACAAGCGATGCCAAATTAACTAGTCATCGTAAATATGTACAGTGCTTACCAGACTTTCTGGTCATAGTAGTTTGATTCATAATTCTTCCATTTAGAAATGAAAAATATGTGTCTATTTCCTTGCCCACTCAGATGCGTATCTCCAATCCTTTTGAGAAGACAAGACCCTGGAGGTGACTGTGTCCTCTGTAAAGAGTACCGATTTAAATTACAAGACATATTCAGGTTAATTGGCCTCACAATTGCCTGGACTGATTAATTTTGCATTGTTTGTGTGCGGTGTGGACCGTTGGCTCAGTGGTAGAGTTTCGGCTCTGCATTTTGTGTTTGCTGGTTCGATCTCCAATGGGAGAGATCACAGTATACACTGCTGATGTAACATAGTAAAGTCAAAACAATTGTCCAACGTTTGTTGGATTTTCCAGTCATGGTAATTTAATTTATAAGATTTAATTTTTTATTTATTGCAGACTTTTTATCCTCATCTTGGTAGTTTTTGTGTTGTTTCTTCTTTCACTACATTTCAGCCGTATTTCACCTCTGGCCTTGTTCAGGTGATTTACCGTGACCTCGGATAGGAATGCTGAGTCTTGTAACCGTATCCCCAGTAATTACTGCCTTCCATAGTTGTTGTCTATTGCACCATCTGGCTGGCTTGGGTAGGATTTGAAACCGCTATCTTCTGACAAAGACACCAAGACACCAACTATACGGCCACTTGCTTCCCATCACGAAAACTATACAAGTTAGACGAACCAGACACATAGGACACTGCTGGAGAAGCAAGGACGAACTCATCAGTGATGTACTCCTATAGACCCCCACATATGGCCAAGCAAAAGCAGGACAACCAGCTTGATCATACATACAGCAGCTATGTGAGGATATGGGATGTAACCCTGAAGACCTGACAAAAGCAATGAATGATAGGGAGAAGTGGCGAGAGAGGGTCAGGGATATCCGTGCTGGCGGCACGACATGATGATGATGATCTTCTGACAATGCTCACCTGGAACCGTAGAGACTCAACGCCTCTATCCGCAGCGGCACAGGTCCCGAAGAAGGCCTGAGGTGAAATTTGGCCGAAACGTGGGGAAAGAAGAAACAACACAAAAACTACCATGATGAGGACAAACAGTCCGCAATAAATAAAAAATTAATTCTCAGATTAAGAAGCCTCATCTCAAAATGATTCTAATTAAAGACAATTAAAAAATTCGGTATGGACCCGACTATGGAAGACCAGATAAGGAGAACAAATAATTGGATTTATAAGACTAAAAAATCCATCCTTGATCGCCCTTCGCCCATGGCGCAGCGGATAGAGGCGTTGAGTCTCTATGGTTCCAGGTGAGCATTGTCAGAAGATAGCGGTTTCAAATCCTACCCAAGCCGGCCAGAGGTTTACTTGGTCAAAAACGTGGTACGATAGACAACAACTATAGAAGGCAGTAATTACTGGGGATACGGTTACAAGACTCGGCATTCCTATCCGAGGTTGCGGTAAATCACCCGAAGAAGGCCAGAGGTGAAATTTGGCCGAAACGTGAAAGAAGAAACAACACAAAAACTACCAAGATGAGGACAAACAGTCCGCAATAAATAAAAAATGAATTCTCAGATTAAGAAGCTTCATCTCAAAATGATTCCAATAAAAGACAAGATTTAATTTATGTTAAATACTTTAAATCAATCTGTTTACAAATCGTATTTATTTGATATATGTATAAAGAGGATTTCGTATTAGATAACCCACTAGGGTTGATATGCCATGAAATGTAACCAACTGTACTCCTTTTTTTCACAGGTTCTTGGTTATTTCACAATTTGTTTGTGGCTCATCCCGTTCGCCTTCTTTGTATCACTCTCAGCCAACGAATATGTCCTGCCTACCGTCTCAGAGACTCGACCATTAAACCCAAGAGGTGAGAATTAATGTTTTCAACTATAAGTTGTTCGACTACTCTGATTTATTCAAAGCAAATTCTTTCTTAATCCTTAGAACCAGTATCTGTACCTGGCCTGCATCACTCTCATATCTAACAGTATAGATTCCTCTAAGCAAGTCCTCTAGACAATACCCAGTGTTTGCACAGAGCTGATAAATGTCAGTTTTTCCTGGTTGGCCGATACTGGCGTGTTCATGTGTAGGAGTCCATAAGAGAAAGTCGTTTACATGTTCATCCTTACCTTCCAGCATGTGTTGCTCATCTTACTTGGATGGATTGCAAGATGAGAGGTAAGTGGCCATACAGATGCTGTTTCATAGGGTGTTGCTTCCAGGATTTGTTCAAAACAGCATGCAGCATTCTTGTGTAGTTCCCAACTAGCTTTTTCTCTAGGCTTTTCATTTAAGTCCTTGTGGTGCAACCATACAGTAGTACTGGCACAACTGCCGCTTAGAAGAATTCTCATTTTGTTTTATCAGATCAGATTTCCCTGTGGGTTTGTTTGCAAACACTACATGCAAAAAAAATCACTTGAGAATCAACTACACAAAAATAAATGTTGATATGAAGTACAACGAATGCTATTCCCTAACCTCTATGCATAAAATAACCCTAGACAGTTGGACATGCTGTTAAAGTCAATCAATCATTTGCGATAAAATAACAAAAGATAATGCAACGAATGGTTTTTCTTTGATCGATGGTTAGCTCAGTCGGGTGAAGCTGTAGAATTTGACTGCATCTCTGCAAAGGGATAAGACTCTCCCAACAAGTGTCCCGGACACAACACTCAACAATCTGATGATGAGGTTCCAGTAATGCTGGAACTTTGGGGAATGCAGAGTAGCCCTTCATTGCCATTGCTTCCAGGTTCACTCTGACCCGGAGTGGTAGCACCTGATAGGGTCCTATCTATGAGTCAAATTAAACTGAACTGTGTTCTTATGCTAAACTGAATTGCTTGAAATAGGATTGTTTCACATTTAAAGTGTGTGCAAACAAATGACTTATGCTAAATTGAATTGTTAGAAATAGAACTGTTGGGTTATTTAACTGTGTGTATACAAAAGATGTTTAATTGAATTGTTAGTGATACATAACAATACTAGGAACCATTAACTGTGTGCCAACAAATAAGTAATGCTGAATAGACTTGTTAGTGTTACATAGCAATACTTGAAACTCTTTAACTGTGTGCAAATAAAACTATTTATGTTAGGTAGCAATGTTTCAAAACATTTAAGGGCAAACAAAGGATTAATACAAAACAGAACTATTCATGTTAAAATATTTTCGGCAGCCAAATCGGCCTTAGATCTAAACCCTGAAGTTATCTCCATTCCATATACCGATTTGAAACCGACAATCAGTAAATTCCTTCACACAAAATGGCAACAACGATGGGACATGAACATCCATAATAAACTCTTCCAAATTCAGCCCACCTTGGGAGAATTGAGACCAGCTTTTAGAAAATCAAGAAGAGAACAAGTCGTTATATCCCGATTGCGCATTGGTCATACAAGGCTTACTCTCGCTTTCATACTGAAACAGGAACCACAACCACAGTGTTTGACATGTCCGACAACTTGCATGGTTAAACACATTCTTATAGAATGGAGACTTTCGCTGTTATCAGAAAGCGATTTTTCAAAATGAATAATGTAACCGATTTGTTTGAAAATGTCAAAATAGATGATGTTCTGTCCTTCTTGAGAGAGGCAGGGTTGTACAAAAAAAAAATGACGAATTAAAACTGGTAAATTGTGTGCAAACAAATGAAATCCTGCTCGTAGAAAATTTTACCTACTAAGTATTCGTTCAGAAATCTTTGGTTGAATATATATACATATAGACAGAATTTGGCATTAAATAACCTACAAAGGTTGATATGCCATAAAACCCAAACAACCATCTGACTAATTTAAAAATAAAATTACCTACAAACTATTGACCTACCTGCTCATTGGCCTAGTGGTTAGAATGTTTGCCAGTGGCCCGGGAGGCTGGGGTTCAATCCCAGGATGAATCGTACCAAAGACTCAAAAAATGGTACTCAATGCCACCTTCCTTTAAACTCAGCATTATAAGGTGTGGATCAAGGGTAAAGTGATGAAATCCAAGGAAAAGGGTGATGCCCTCCACTACACCTCAGTGTTGTAGCAAATGGAAACGGTTGCCCTTGACGACGGTCGCTAACTTTTGTTACTTTAACTGTACGCAAATAAATAAGCTATGGGCCGTTTAAAAATGTTTTCGACAAAATATGTTTACAAATCATATATGTATAAAGAGGATTTGGCATTAAATAACCTACAATAGTTGATATGCCATAAAACCCAACCAAACCAAATCATATATATTTAATATATATGTATAAAGAGGATTTGGCATTAAATATCCTACAATGGTTGATATGCCATAAAACCCAACCAAACTAAATCATATATATTTAATATATATGTATAAAGAGGATTTGGCATTAAATAACCTACAATGGTTGATATGCCATAAAACCCAACCAAAGCAAATCATATATATTTAATATATATGTATAAAGAGGATTTGGCATTAAATATCCTACAATGGTTGATATGCCATAAAACCCAACCAAACTAAATCCTATATATTTAATATATATGTATTATGAGGATTTGGCATTAAATAACCTACAATGGTTGATATGCCATAAAACCCAACCAAACCAAATCATATATATTTAATATATATGTATAAAGAGGATTTGGCATTAAATATCCTACAATGGTTGATATGCCATAAAACCCAACCCAACTAAATCATATATATTTAATATATATGTATAAAGAGGATTTGGCATTAAATAACCTACAATGGTTGATATGCCATAAAACCCAACCAAACCAAATCCTATATATTTAATATATATGTATAAAGAGAATTTGGCATTAAATAACCTACAATGGTTGATATGCCATAAAACCCAACCCAACTAAATCCTATATATTTAATATATATGTATAAAGAGGATTTGGCATTAAATAACCTACAATGGTTGATATGCCATAAAACCCAACCAAACCAAATCATATATATTTAATATATATGTATAAAGAGAATTTGGCATTAAATAACCTACAATGGTTGATATGCCATAAAACCCAACCCAACTAAATCCTATATATTTAATATATATGTATAAAGAGGATTTGGCATTAAATAACCTACAATAATTGATATGCCATAAAATTCAACACAACCAAATCACATATATTTAATGTATGAAGAGGATTTGGCATTAAATAACCCACAATGGTTGATATGCCATAAAACCCAACCAAACTAAATCCTATATATTTAATATATATGTATTATGAGGATTTGGCATTAAATAACCTACAATGGTTGATATGCCATAAAACCCAACCAAACCAAATCATATATATTTAATATATATGTATAAAGAGGATTTGGCATTAAATATCCTACAATGGTTGATATGCCATAAAACCCAACCCAACTAAATCATATATATTTAATATATATGTATAAAGAGGATTTGGCATTAAATAACCTACAATGGTTGATATGCCATAAAACCCAACCAAACCAAATCCTATATATTTAATATATATGTATAAAGAGAATTTGGCATTAAATAACCTACAATGGTTGATATGCCATAAAACCCAACCCAACTAAATCCTATATATTTAATATATATGTATAAAGAGGATTTGGCATTAAATAACCTACAATGGTTGATATGCCATAAAACCCAACCAAACCAAATCATATATATTTAATATATATGTATAAAGAGAATTTGGCATTAAATAACCTACAATGGTTGATATGCCATAAAACCCAACCCAACTAAATCCTATATATTTAATATATATGTATAAAGAGGATTTGGCATTAAATAACCTACAATAATTGATATGCCATAAAATTCAACACAACCAAATCACATATATTTAATGTATGAAGAGGATTTGGCATTAAATAACCCACAATGGTTGATATGCCATAAAACCCAACCAAACTAAATCCTATATATTTAATATATATGTATAAAGAGGATTTGGCATTAAATAACCTACAATGGTTGATATGCCATAAAACCCAATCCAACCTGAACCAAATTCAATCGATGGTGACCCCAAACTTTTTCATAGTTTATGGAAATATTATTAATCCACTGTAAATTGATCTGCTTGAAAGTTGAAAGCACTGCACAATTTTTCATCATTAATTGCTTCATATATTTTATTCATTTTTTTTTTTTAGCAGACATGGACAAAGACATGGATGTCGTAAGCAACTATTTCAAACGTCGAGGAAAACGCTACGGCCTTCTGTCATTCTTCAAATATGCTCAAGAAAGTATTTTACCCCAACGAGTCAAGAAACAGTTCTAAATATATCCTCCCCCAATTTTGACACATTTTGGCACCTCTCTGGCCTTCCTCTGAGGACTCCCTGTTTGCTGGTCAGTCAGTTAGTTCAAATGGAATTGACGACTGTTCTCTTGAAACAAGTTTTGAAAACTTGGGGGGAGGGGACTTAAAAAAAGAAAGCAACAACAAAAAAATAACTCTTATTATCTGCAATACCATAAGCTGGATAATTATTTTTTTTATTCCATATATTTTTAAAACTAGTCTCTTTATCTTTGTTGTTTTTAACTTTTTGGTTGATGTATTCTTCAGCCTTCCACAGTGGTTTGTTGTATCTGTTTGTCTTTAAAATAGGTTGCTTTTTTTTTCTTTTGTATTTACTTAATTTCAAGAGCAGAATCACAGGACTGTGTGTTTGGGTTTTATATTAATAATCTTATTCTGAGATAAGTCTTTCTGCCTTTTTATTTAATTTTTTTTTTATTTGTTTTTTGTTTTGGTTTGTTTTTTTTTTTTTGTTTTTTCATAGAAATATTTGTTATGAAGAGCCTCACTTTTTTATTGACCACTGTGATCAGCGTTGTTAAAGAATTCCTAGTACTATAAGGTTTTAATTGTCTTGAACCTGATTCCCAGTTGGTTACGTCATAGGGAATAGAAGAAGGTTTTCTACAGTCCCACTATCATGTCGATATGAACACATGATCTTAACACCGTCCTGTGATTCTATCTTGTTTGACTTTTAAAAAAACTAGAAAAGATACAACGATGGCCGAAGACTGTATCAATCTGAAACGTGTTTAAAACAACGAAGATGAAGATGATCATCTGAAAAATCTTGAATGACAAAGAACAAGAGAAAGAAAAAAGGAATTTTATTGGTACTTAATTCTGAAGCCCCCCACCATCCACTATTTGATTTGGCCAATCAGAAGACTTCAACTTATTTAAAAAAAAAAATTTTTAAAAAGTTCAGACAGACTATATATAAATTAACTGTACAAAGTTTGTTTTTTGGGTTTTTTTTTCTAAACTAGAAGGAAAAGAACTGTCAAATTTTTCTTAAAAGCAATACCCATTTTTTCATACTGTCAACTATGTCACTTATTTAAGTAAAATTGATTTTTCATTTTATTTTTACGGTAAACTGCAGCGGACAAGTCAATTTTTTTAAGCTTGAAAAACAATCTACGAAAGTAGAGTTTAACTAACCCCAACCTTTACCGCGTAATGATCAACTAGTGGGAGAGTACTCCTAACAATTGCCACACACCATTTACCGTAACTCCCGCAAGCTGCAACTAACATTTCCAATTTGTGTTCAGTGAACATTATCGACAAATTCACATTTATATAAAATGATAATACTTTATTCGTATTATAGTTTTGTTAATGCTTCATCACAAGATCTGCAGGGAGTTTCTGTGCAATTTTAATGTTTTGCTGTACCACCCAAAACTTTCTTCTTTATGTGAGAACACCAGTTGCTTTAAGATCTTTGCTTTCAACTAAATTTGTTTTTGTCCGCTTAAATGCTTCAGTCGGTCTGCCAATTCTGTTAACTGTAGAGCCATTTTTACAGTTGTCGCTGGCCCAAACTTTGAAGTAGTTTTCCAATTCAAGCCAGTAAGAAATGCCAGTTCTTGAAGTACGTTTTTTCTCCAAAGAGACTTCTCTTTTCTTCCAATCATACACCAGCTTTTCATCTTATCCCGACATCTTCATTGCAGCTCGGTTGTTTAAAGAGACTGCGTTCACAATAATTTTCAGTTTGAAACTAATATTATATTTCATTCTTCTAGGAATAAGATATTTGCTGCCATAATATTTAGCAATTGACTACCACGGATGTTGCATGGTGACAATCGTATATATAACAACCTGTATAAAGTAAGTTATTAAAGTTTATCATTGCCTATCCTCATTTAGGCCTATTGGGTAAGTTTTGGCCTACTAGTAGTGTTTTGGGGGGTCGATCTTTAAAGCAGATATAAGTCTAACATAGAATTTTGGGCTAAAGATCTTGAGATCAATTTATATGCCACATTGACTTGTGTACATGTGTGTATAGGGATTTGCTTGGTGGCCAAGATAGTTGCATATTTAACAGGTTAAAAAAGATTCGCCAAGGGTCCGGGAGACCTGGGTTCAATCCCAGGTCGTGTCATACCAAAGACTTTAAAAATGGTACTTGATACCTCCTTGCTTAACACTCAGCAATAAAAGATACGTATCAAGGGCAAAGGGGAGCAATCCAGGGAAAAAAGTAGCACCCTTCCCTACACCTCGATGTAGTAGCTATTGAAAAGGGAGCCTTCTGGTCGTCCATGACTAAGGTCGCCAACTTTACTTATTTCAATTGCTAAATTTTGTGGTTAACAGGTTCTTATCTAATTGAATGGTGCGACATGATATTCCTTCCCTCATTCCACTCCCTGATGCATTTAGTCCTGAACAGGGCTGAACTGAGATTGGTAGATTTTCAAATATCGCTTAGGTTTTTCTTAGCTGTCTCTCCCTCTTCATCTCTGTTAGCATCTCTCTCTCACTTTGTTGTATCCCGGTCAACATCTCCCTCTTGCTTGCTAATTTTCAAGGCACTGAAATCTTTTTACAGGACACAATACAATTTTCTTCTCTCCGTCCCTGCGTATCGGGCTTTTCACCTCGTCTAAATGTCTGTATCAGGTGTCAATTGAAATTTTTCTTTTATTATTGTTGGGTGACCAGTTAATATCGGTTATGTTGATATTTAAAATGTGCGAAAAGCCTTCAGAACTTTTTACTTAGCAATAAGTTTTATTTGGGTTTCTCATTAAAAAAACAGCTTATCTGTTAGAAGCCTGTTTCGATTTTTTAAAATATAAAGTCATTGTAACCTAACAAAAACGTTCCTGAATAAGAAATAACCAAAATGGTTGTTTGAAATGAAATTGAAATCTTTATGACATCAACAAAATACAATACTTGCCAGTGGTGTGAAGAAGGTAACCGCTGCTTATGGTGACTACTTACTATATTTTTCACACCCTCATAATAGTGTCCAACGTATTTACGAGGAATGGGATATACCTGTTAATGTTTATAGGTAGGGAATATAACAGAAATATTTTAACTCTGTGGTAGATAAGAAAAGTTTTTAAATTCTTTAATTATTTTACATACAAAAGACATGTCAATCGACTTGCACCGTTAACAAATTCTCATAGAATGTAGAGCTTTCACTCTCATCAGAAAGTGATTTTTTTTTCCTGGTGAATATTTTGACGGATCTGTTTGATAACATCAAAATAGAAGACGTTCTGTCCTTCTCAAGAGAGGGAGACAAGAATATACCAAAAAATATGATGAACTGAAATCCTTTAATCCTCCGCAAATAAATGAGATCCTGCTTATCTAAAACGTTATCTACAAAGTATTCATTTAGAAATCTTTAGTTAAACATATATATATATATATATATATATATATATATATACTCTTTAAGAAAAACAACAAACTGGTCACATTAGGATTATAAATTTATTTCCATCCTGTTACGCGTTTTTGAAAATTTCAAAAACACGAAAAAAATTTAACATGACTTCTTCAGATCCTATGGGTAAAATAAATCAGAATAGACACAGAAAAAGGTGGGAGGGGTGAAGAGTTATCTCCTCATTTAGCCCACTTCCATTTTTATTTTAAATTTCGGTTAGAAATGTAGTAAATTTATTTTAAAAAATTTCTATAATTTGGCATTAAATAAACTATGAAGTTTGATATGCCATAAAACCCTAACCACAAACCAACAAACATCTCGATCTATTGAGATTATCCGAAAAATTTGTATTTCTATGCTTTTAATCATATATCTGCTTCTTCATGGTGTAATGCCTACCGTCATCAGAAACGGACACAACGATACAAGCTCAAATCCTGGTCTGTTTGTATATCACATAGCACTAATGACCTTGGGAAAGGCATGAATCCAATTATTTTCCCTTCAGCTCAGAGTAAATAGTAGGCAGACTGGGCTTTTTAAACCTGGTGTGGCAACCAGTCTAGGAGAAGGAAAACTCTAAATTCAAACCTGTTAAATTCCGCTTAAAATTGACCTTGTGTTGAAACCTGCTCGTGCGGAAGGGTAGCTAAATATATTCATTTGGTTCTTTTTAAGGTCATGGAAAAATTGGACACTTTTTTTTTTTTTTTCCAAATTTTGAATCCTTTCATGTCAATATCCAGAAGCTGCTTAAAATCATTCAAACATAAATTTGAATAATATTTGCTTTTGTTAAATTGAGACGTGCTTCCCCAAAAGATCATCGCATTCAAATTCAGTACGTGGCTGAATGTGCTTCATTTTGTGCTAATGCCCTTTGCAAAGACAGGAATTCATCTGTTTTCCCTCTGAAGATTAGGGCAGACCAGGTTCTTTAGCCTTGGTTAGGCAACCAGTCTAGGAGAAGAAAAACTCTAAATTCAAACCAGCTGTATTCCACTTAGAAATTGACCTTGTCTCACGCCCTGCAGAGAGGACATTGGATAAATACAAATGTTAGTTTAAAAAGGGTTCTCTTTTATAGTTTTAATCTTTAATCAAACACGTTATATATATATATATATATATATATATATATATATATATATATAGACCAGATCATTAATTTAGTGGGTTGAGTGTTTGCCAACGGTCCAGGAGACATGGGTTCATTCACAGGTTGCGTCATACCAAAGACTTAAAAAATGGTACTTGATACCTCCTTGCTTAACACTCAGCAATATAAGGTACATATCAAGGGTAAAATGGAACAATCCAGGGAAAGGAGTAGTGCCCTCCTCTACACCTCGGTGTTGTAGCTATAGAAAAGGGAGCCTTCGGGTCACCCTCGACTAAAGGGAGACAACTTTACTTTTACTTATATATTTATGTATTTTTTTTTTTTTTTTTTTTTTTTTTTTTTTTTGGGTCCAAAGAGAGAAAAAAGTAGATATTTCAAAATGTATAGGTCCACTAAGAGATTAATATTTTCAAAGAATTATTCATTTCATTCTTACATACATGTTTCCAGTTTGTTGCTTTCATCAGAGAATGTTTAGAAATTTACCAGGTTTTCTTTTTGCTTGGGTGTGGCTCAGGGCAATACGAATGGAGCACCCAATGAGACTCAAACTCACTTATGTAGGTTTGTTAGTCAAAATCGTTAGTCAATTCAAGTCTCATTGAGTGCCCCATTCATATGGCCTTGTGCCACATCCCAGCAAAAATCTTGTAAATTACTAAATGTTCTCTAGCAACAAGCTAGAAACACACATGTAAGAACAAAATAGATAAATAATTCTTTAAAAATATAAATCTCTCAGTGGATCTATTTGTAACATAGGACCAAAATACGTTGTGTCTGAAAGAAAGGAGTTTGCAGGAAAGAAACACTCAAAACTCGAAATTTAAGTCGTTTTTATTCATGGGGACTACAGTGGGTGGTTGTTAAAAAAAGTTTGTTCGATAGCGTTCTTCCTCCTTCCTCTTCTTGGGGTGACGGCAGCGTCATTATAGCGGGTTTGTTGATATTTTCCTATCAGTTGTATTGTTGACAGGCTGGGTATGGCATGGGTCAGGGTGTCCTGGACCTCTGTTGAACCTGTTTAGAAACCTGCCTTGAACTGCCAAAATCTCGCGACTTGATTTCTTATATAGAGATTTGATGGATCAATTCGAAGGTTCCAGAAGGCTCGGTGATCACCAGTGAAAACAATAGTGTAGCACGTGAAAGTTCATGCGTGATTATATCAAAATCACACTTGAACTCTACAGGTCACTCTGCCCGCATGCACTAGGTTCGTGACATTTTTCAATGATTGATGACAGCCGATGTGCATGCGCGTTCTCAACGACAGCACCTGTCCGTAATATTACATATATATTTTGAAATATTTATAATGAGTGCTTAATATCATAGGGTATGTATATCTAAGTTAGGGTTGCGTAGACACAATCAACAACACTTGGTAATTGTGGTTGGTTGGTTGGATTTAATGGCATATCAAGCTTTATAGGTTATTTAATGCCAGAGCCTTTTTACACATATATATGATTTGTAAATGTATATTTTTTGGTTGGTTGTTTGGGTTTTATGGCATATTAACCTCTTATGGGTCATTGAATATCAAATTCTGATATATATATATATATATATATATATATATATATATATATATCTATGAATATTAATTGTAAATAAATAGTCCGGAATTAGTATTTTAAAATAGGTCAAAGCTTTTTGTTTGTATAAACTTGATGGTCGAAGGTGTTGGTAACACAGCTTATATCTTTAATAGGAGGCCAATTGTTTTTAAGAAGTTGATTATGTTTTTGAGAGAAATTTTTTAAATAGTTCCTTCATGCTGTTCGCCATATAAAACTTTTTTCCTGGTGTGGTTGAGTTTTGTGCATTCTATCAAAATGTGCTTGATTGAGTATTGGTTTCCACATGGACATTGTGAGTAATATATATATATGTATGTGTGTGTGTGTGTGTGTGTGTGTGATGTTTTGGGTCATTGATTGCCAAAAATCAATAAGATTGAATTTTTACTTAATTCTCCTATATGTATTTGAAATATTAAAATGACTATGACAGATACTGCCAACTATTTCCAATAGCAGAAACAAAAAATACTCAAGCAGCCTGAAGAGACTTTAGTGTAAACTTCGAAATAGGTACCTTGAAGTGAGTGTGTACTCCAGTCACACTATTACATTCACTTTTGGACTGATACCCATGGGGAAAGGCATGAACCCTCTTATTCCCCCAGCTATAGGTTAAATAGTATCACTGTTCATTTAGAAGGATGGCTTTGGCACTAGATATCCCACAATGGTTGATATGCCATTAAACATGTACATCATTTTCTCATTTTGATAACTTTTTAATAAATTTAAAGCAACTTGAAGAACAAATTATATTCGAACTTGTTTTTTCTTTTTTTTTTTTTTTTTTTTTCAAGTTAGAAATGTGTTGTTTCAAAATTTTATTACTTTAATTTAAAAAAAAATATATATTTTTTACTTCAAATGAGGGTTGTAGAACACACTGAATAAATCTCTGCAGAGGGGTAACACTCTCCTAATGAGTGTCCTGTATATGACACAAAATGATCTGGCGCATTGGGGAATGCAGAGCACCCCTTTATTGCCATCACTACCAGGTCCACTCTGGCCAGGAATGGTAGCACCTGAAAGAGTCCTATCTATGGGTCAAATAGAACTAAATGGTGTACTTACACTAAACTGAATTATTTGAAATAGAACTATTTTGACATTTAAACTGTATACTTATCTTAAACTGAATTAGTTGAAATAGAACTGTTTATATGTATAAAAATGGATTTAGCATTAAATAATCTACAATGGTTGATATGCGATAAAACCAAACCAAACCAATCCTTCAAATGAAATTCTAAAAATATTTAAGAAACAAATTACTGTTCCAAATGATATTTAGAGCATGATTTTGATATCTCGGATTAATTTTCTTTTTAAATCACTAACTCATGATTAGGTTTGAACATGTGTATGCTGGGTTTTTTTTTTATTTTTATTTTCGTGTTGTTTTATATCTTTTAACTTTGCTCCATAGCTATTACTGTTTTCTCTTCTCTCTCTGTAAATTATCTGCGATATTTGATTCTAGTATTGTGGAAATGAAAATCACACTCGGGTGAGTCAAATGTTTTGCAATATTTTAGTTACTTATTTGCTTTATTCTTCAAGTTACAACAAAAACAACTGACCATTTAACGTAGAAGCCATCATGCTGCAATGTCTGAAGTCACCTTTTTGCCAGTTTTTGTTTCTGAGGCAAAGAACTCTTTCACTGAAGCTTCTACCTCCTGTTGAAATATTGCAAGAACAGGAAGTGAGCCATGGATTAGAACAAGTAATAATCTGAAGCAGCTGGGTCTGGACTATGTGCTGAGGTGGGGGTTCTTTGGTTCATTTCACTAAAGTTCCTGGAGGTTATTCTCAAAACTAGAATTTTTACAAATATTGTGAAACATTTGACTCCCTTGCTTCCAAGTATTTGATAGGAAAAACTTTTCATCACTAAAAGGCTTGAATATAGCTTGTTCTTTTAAAGTTGTATTCATTTTTTTTTAAGATAGTGTAGGTGGTGTCTTCTTGGTGTAATGGTTAAAGCGCTGAACTGTGGAACCGTTGTAAACAAGTTCATATTCCAATCGCGCTATTACATTCACTTTCGGACAAATACCCTTGTGTTATATAGCCATAATATAACTATACGTATACAACTATAAATATATACAGAGCATAAACATAATGATGCCTTCAATGAACGAACGAACACACTTCTTTATAAAAATAATCTCTAACACTTTATTCTCGCAAGGGTTGATGTTGGTTGTGTGTGAGAGATGAGTTGGAGACGGGGACAGACTGCTACATATTGACCCCAAGTTCTTCTGAACGTAGCAGCACTTCTTTCGCATTCTGGCTGGGCTGCTCAACCGTGGGTCACTGAGGGCCCAAGCCCTCTGTCTGGAGCTGGTTCTCACTCCACTGGCATCCTATCTCCAACTGACTCAAGCCGTCTGTGTCCTGGTTATATCTTTGTTTGACACCCACCTGCTTCTGCTTATTTACACAGGTGCATCTCTTGATTGATGGCTTGGTCGAGGGTCAATATGTAATACTTGAAAATAGTATGAACCCCCTTATCCTCCCAGCTACAGGTTAAATAGCATCACTGCTGTTCTTCTATAAGGATGGCTTTGGCATTAAATAACCCATGAAGGTTGATATGCCATTAAACAAAAAAAAACTTAAAGTTTGTATATGAAGCTTATATGTCACTCAACCCTAAAGGAATATTTTTGGATCCATAATATTTCAAAATTTTCCGGAGACGAATAAAGATTATCAAGAACTCATCTGCTCAAGTATATATGACATGAAACGACATCTGATAGTGGGGCTCCTGTTCTAGGGTGTGTGGAGAACCTCTTCATTGCTATTACTCTATTTTGACTTAGAGTGGCCATGCTTGTGCGGGTTCTATATAAGAGTCAATTCAATCCGTTTGGAAAATTATTACTATTTGGCCTAGTGGGTAGGGTGTTTGCCAATGGTTTGGGAGACCTGGGTTCAATCCCAGGTCATGTCATGCCAAAACTTTAAAAATGGGACTTGATACCTCCTTGCTTAACACTCTGCAATATAAGGTACGTACCAAGGGTAAAGTGGAGCAATCCAGGGAAAGGCGTAGCACCCTCCCCTACACCTTGGTGTAGTAGCTATTAAAAATGGAGCCTTCTGGTTGCCGTCGACTACAGTCGCCATCTTTACTTACTTACTTATTTAACAAAACTTAACTATGTGCAAATAAATTAGCTGGAAAAATATGCAAACATTAAAAGTATACTAATGATTGCAGTCAAACATGGCCAAGTTGTCTGGAGCTGTTGAAAACACCGACTGCATCTCTGCAGAGGGGTAAAACTCCTCCAACAAGTGTCCTGTATATGACACTAAACAATCAGATACTCAGGATGCAGTAATGCTGGAGCTTTGGGGAATGCAGAGTACCCCTTCATTGCCATCACTCCCAGGTCCACTCTGGCCTGGAGTGGTAGCACCTGATTGGATCCTACCTATGAGTGAAATCTAACTGATTGACCATTAAACTGTATATTTATGCTAAACTGAATTGTTTGAAATAGAACTGTTTTGATATTTAACTGTGTTTAAATGAATTGTTAGTGATACATAGCAATACTTGGAACCATTTAACTTTGTTGACTAAACTGAATTGTTTGAAATAGAACTGTTTATATGTATAAAATTGGATTTGGCATTAAATAACCTACAATGGTTGATATGCCATAAAACCCAACCGAACCAAATTATATATATTTAATATATATGTATAAAGCGGATTTGGCATTAAATAACCTACAATGGTTGATATGCCATAAAATCCAACCAAACCAAACCTTTAGAAATGAATAAATTTCACACCTTGAATAACCCATAAGAAGTTGATATGCCCTTAAATAAATCCCAAATCAATTTATACAAAAATATCAGTGAATGATACACTTTAACAAACACATGTGGAAAATATGGAGAAAATATTAAATATGTTGATTGATCAAATCCTAAGAACGAAAAACAAATTAAAACTCTAATTTTCATTATTTAAGTTATTAATGTGCATCTTTTTTCCCGTACCTTGGCAAGAAAGGTCATTATCTGTGTGCTTTTTTCTTTTAACGTTCTTCCATAGTTGTTGTATTGTCCTCTCCCTTCATATATGATCAGCTATACCTGATTCTAATGTGTGTGTGTGTGGTGGTGGCAATAAAAATCATATTTGATAGAAAATATAACCTTCCTTGGACTTGTCCTTTAAAAATTGTATTTGGCCATTTCCTTGGCAAAAAAAAAAGATAAATGTACCAGTCTTTTATAATGAAGAGATGGTCCACAAATTTTGACTCTAACAGTTGATTTATTAAATAGTCTGTCTTTTGGGGTTTTTGATTAATCAGAAAATATTTCAAAGATAAAAATGTTTTATCTGTAAACAGTATTCTGGATTCTTCTGTTTGGTTTTTTTTTTTTTTTTTTTACTGTTTTAATCTGAAAATGAGAGACTAGAAAATACTGAGAGGTCTAAAAAATGGCTACCCTTGTAGAAAATGGCCATTGTGGTCATCAGACAGCATAAATCTTTGTCCTTTCTATTGGTCGATCTAACTAATGTGGAACTATACAAAAATAGCGACCATGGTGGTTGTCTTTTCTTAAATGTGACTAATAATTATTAGTTGATATTCAATGCTTTAAAATAAAAACGAAGAATAATAAAGATGAGCATTCTTCGACAGTATTAGTGTCTCAATACTCAGCATTTAATATGACGAACCATCTCAGAATAAAAGTGACACCCCATATTAACATCCAAGATGATTGCTTCGAAATATCTGCCAATACCCCAGTTGGTTCTAACTTGGTATACAAGACAACTGTCAAGATTCAAAATGGTCACTTACATCAATAACCGAGATATTGGCCTTTTCATCAGAAATCATTAATTGTTGTCATCTAAAAAAGGTCACTGATGTCACAGTTGTAAACCGCAAATGCCAACATTCACCTGATTTTTGTATTCAAAATGGTCATCAACAAATATTGTCACTGATATTGATACTGAAGATAACGGTTTTTATACTAGCGTTCAAGTTGCTAAAATGACCGCCCAGTTCTAACATCCAAGATGGCTAGCAATGTCGACACCCGATATAATCAGTGGCTTTTACATCTAAGATAGACACAAGTCAAAAACTGAGATATCTGCTAATGTCAACACCGGATATGGTCAATGGCTTTTTCATCTAAGATGGACACGAGTCAAAAACTGAGATGTCTGCCCATGTCAACACTGGATATGGTCAGTGGTTTTTGCATCTAAGATGGACATGAGTCAAAAACTGAGATGTCTGCCCATGTCAGCACCGGATATAGTCAGTGGCTTTTGTATCTAAGATGGACACTGTCTTTAACATCCAAGATGGTTGCCAATATCAAGATAAAAGAAAATTTCACAAACCATCTAAAACTGCTATCCCTATCGTCATGCAAGATATCTCTGGGTAAGCCCAATGTTTGTTGCTAATCAACTAATTCTAAGAGGCTGATGAATTCAAAATTAAAAGATAATGTCGTTATGAAGAACAATTTTCAACAAAATGGACAATTGAACAAATTTTAGCATTCTTTTTATTTGACATACGTCTTTTGGTTCCCACACTTTGAAGAAAGAAAAAAAAAATTAAGCAACTGGGTTTTTTTTAATTATTGATATGTGAGGTGGGGAGAATGTGTATAAAAAAAGAAAAAATAATAAAGATAAAATTTAAATACTAAGCCACCTCCAAATTATTCTTAATTCCACCCCCATTTTCTACCCTGAATGACACTTCTCAGACTTAAACAAAGTTTCATGTATAAAAGAAAAACAAAAAAGCTTTTGATAAAAATATGAAAAAACTTGTAAAAAAAATATTTTACACTTAAAGTTAAATTCTAAATATTTGTTGTTTTTTGTTTTTTTGTTTTTTAATTATGACTATCAACCATGTTTTTTTTTTGTTTTGTTTTTTGTTGTTTTTTTTTTTGGGTTTGGGGTCATGACTTTTTCTCATCAATAGATGCCATCCTTATCAATGGGTAGCAGTAGTTTCCTTTCTGAACTATTTAATCCTGACTGTTGACCAATTAGGTCATTCTGCACAGCATCAGATGAAGCATGCTGTTAACCTGTTTTTGGATTTATCTGCCTTGCTTTACATCCACCCTGCTGCATTCTATGGTTTCCAATGTTAAATGTCTGTACAACTCTCTTCCACCAGAATCTGATATCCAATGATAACCTGTGGCAAGGTCTTGAAGGGGTTAATCAAATAATTAAAAGTTAGTGGAGCATGTGAAAGGGCTAAGTTGTACTCTTTTAAAAGGCTAGGGTACAGGATGAAGAAAATATTTGGAAACCCAGAAGGTAAAATGACTTATATGAATAACCAACCTCAAAAAAAGCCATCTGAACTATCTCTGAAATTATCTAAGAGGGACAGGATTATTTGCATTTGAAGATATATGGGTGGAAAAACTGATCTGAAAATTTGGGGTTGTAGAATACACTGACTGCACCACTGCAGAGGGGTAAGACCCCCCCCCACCGAGTGTCCTGGATATGACACTAAACAGTCTGATGGTGAAGTTCCAATAAAGCTGGAGCTTTGGGGAATGTGGACTACCCCTTTATTGCCATCGCTCCCAGGTCCACTCTGGCCTGGTGTGGTAGCACTTGATATGGCCCTATCTATGGGTTAAATAGAACTAATGGCATACTTATGCTAAACTGAATTGTTTGATTAAACTGAATAGCTTAAAATAAAAATGTTTTTGACAATTAAACCATACTTACTTTTGAACTGCGTGCTAATGCTAAACTGAATTATTTCAAATAGAACTGTTTTTTGACATTGAAACTGTACTCACACTAAACTGAATTGTTTGATATAGAACTGTTTTGAGGTATAACTGTGTGTAAAACAAATTTGTACTTATACTAAACTGAATTAGTTGATTTAGAACTACTTGATTAAACTGAATAGTTTGAAATAGAAATGTTTTTCATAAACTGTACTTACATTTAAACTGTGTTATCATGCTAAACTGAATTATTTGAAATTGAACTATTTTTGACATTCAGTATTGACAATCATGAAGGACCATAATTATTTTGTCCGTAAAATTCTGCCACTAGTTGTGCTGGTTTTATATAGCTACCGTATCACCCTTCTGAAAAGAGCAGAGTTTATGGGTGTATAGTGTTCATCAATAGTCCAGGAGACCTGGGGTTCAATCCCAGGTTGAGTCATACCTAAGACTCAAAAAATGGTACTTGATGCCACCTTGTTTAACACTCAGCATTATAAGGTACGGATCGAGGATAAAGTGGAGCGATCCAGGGAAAGGAGTAGCGCCCTCCCCAACACCTCGGTGTAGTAGCTATTGTATCAAACCAGGAGGGGGAAAGCCAGGTTGAATACAGAAAGAGTGGGAGAAACAATTTAAAGTAGGTTGGAGTTGAGAAGGATGATAAAGCCCTCTGACCACTAAAAAGGAGTTGGACAATCCCCCAAATTTGGATTGGCCAGTCGGCTGGGGCTGTAGAATACACAAACTGCACCTCTGCACAGGGGTAAGACCCACCCCCAACAAGTGTCCTGGATATGACACTAAACAGTCTGATGGTGAGGTCCCAGTAATGCTGGAGCCTTGGGGAATTCAGAGCACCCCTTCATTGCCATTCCTGCCAGGTCCACTCTTGCCCAGAATGGTAGTACCTGATAGAGCCCTATCTATGGGTTAAATAGAACTAATGGCATACTCATGCTAAACTGAATTGTTTGATTAAACTGAATAGCTTGAAATAGAAATGTTTTTGGCAATTAATGTACTCATGCTAAACTGAATTATTTGAAATAGAACTGATTATTTACATAAAAATGGATTTGGCATTAAATTACCTACAAAGGTTGATATGCCATAAAAACCAACCAACCAACCAAGCAACCCAAATTCGGAAAGTTGGTTGGTTGGTTGATTGTTTTGTTTTACAGCATATCAGTTCATTTAACATCGAATTAAATTTCAAATAATTCAGTTTTGTATAATTATAGTTTTTGTTTACAAACAGTGAATGTCTAAACAGTTCAATTAAATATCAAAAACAGTTCTATTTCAAACAATTCAGTTTAGCAGAAGTTAAGTTCTATTTGACCCATAGATAGAACCCTATCAGTTGCTACCACTCTGGGCCGGAGTGGAACTGGGAATAATGGCAATGAAGGGGTACTCTGCATTCCCCAAAACTCCAGTATCACTGGAACCTCACCATCAGATTGTTCAGTGTCATATCAGGACTCTCATTTGGGGATGAAAATATAACTCGGCTATAGAATATGCCAACTGCGTTTTTGTTTTTTCAGAAGAGTAAGAAACCCCCCTCTCCAGTGAATGTCCTAGATATGACACTAAACTGCATCTGATAGGCTTCAGTCTTAGAGCACTGAAAACTGCAGAGTGCCATTACTCCCAGGTCCACTCTGACCCAGAACCTGTTAGGGGTCCCATCTATGGATCAAATAGAACTGTTTAACCGTGTGCAAACAAATGACTGATGTTAAAATGAATTTTAGAGTTACATTGCGATGTTTAAAACTGTACGAAAATATAATTATTGGTGTTAGATAGCAGTACTTGAAACCCAAGACTGAGTACAAACAAATGATTAACAGTATATACAATTATTCATGTTTGGAATACTAAAAACCATTTAACTGTGCAAAAATTGAATTATTGGAGTTACTCTGCTGCACTTGGAATAATTTAATTGTGTGCAAATGAAACGGTTTGGCTCTTGCCCAGTTGGCAGGGGGTGGCTGTAGAATATACCAACTGCGCCTCTGCAGAGGGCTAAATCCCCTCCCAATGAGTGTCTTCAATATAACACTAAACAATCTGATGGTGAGGTTCCAGTAATGCTGGGGCTTTGGGGGATACAAAGTACCCCTTCATTGCCATTGCTCCCAGGTCCACTCTGGCGCGGCGTGGTAGCACCTGATCGGGCCCTATCTATGGGTTAAATAGAACTAAACTGCATACTTATGCTAAACTGAATTGTTTGAATTAAAACTGTTTGAGTAAACTGAATAGCTTGAAATAGAAATGTTTTTGACAATTAAACTGTACTTACATTTAAACTGCGTGCTTACGCCAAACTGAATTGTTTGAAATGGAACTGTTTTTGACATTGAAACTCTACTTACTCTAAACTGAATTGTTTAGTATAGAACTCTTTTGACATTTAACTGTGTGTAAACAAAATCTATACTTATACTAAACTGAATTAGCTGAATTAGCTATGTTTGACTAAACTGAATTGTTTGAAATAGAAGTGTTTTTGACAATTAAACTGTGTACTCATGCCAAATTGAATTTTTTGCAATAGAACTGTTCATTTGTATAAAAATGGATTTGGCATTAAATAACCTACAAAGGTTGATATGCCATAAAACCCAACCAACCAACCCCACAAACATTAATGGGCCCAGGTAGAGACATTTGTGTGGGAATCATTTATTCAGCCCTGTTCGTTTAAAATGCAGATCTCAGATAAAAGTAGATAACTTAAAAAATATATTATCACGCCTTTTAGGGGCTCCTAGAGACCTGTTGTCTGCCAGTACATTTACGTGGTGAATTCAATAAGTTTCCAGACTTGTTTTGTACCGGCATTTAAAATTGTAGACTCTTGTAAATATTGCTATACATCTGAGATGACTGACCAATTTTTATGATTTCAGCTTAAAATGAACAGCTACAGCAGCAATTGGAATACACCCTTCTAAAGTCTGATTGTCACAGCTAGTGAATTTCAAAAATGCAATCTGGTTGTCAGGACACTTTAGAAGAACTATATGCAATAAAATTCTGTTTTAAACTTGGAAAAAAATGCCACAGAAACATATGGAATACTTCAGACTGCTTTTCGACCATCTTGCATGAATCGAGCATCAGTTTTAATGTGGCATAAGAGATTCAAGGAAGGCACGGAGTCTGTGAGGGATGATGAGAGGTGTGGTAGGAGTAAGGAAGTCAATACACCAGAGTTGATTATCCAAAGGGTTAGGGTTAGGGTTACTATGTTGAGGTTTTAAGGGAGTTCAGGAAGAGATTCCTAGGGAAGAGGCCAGCACTCTTCAAGTCGGGTCAGTGGCATTTCCACCAGGACAATGCACCAGTCCACAACTTCATCCTTGTCATAAATTATTTCAGCAAGATGGGTATCAAGACAGTTCCTCAGCCTCCCTATAGGCGAGACTTTTTTCCCTGTAACTTCTAGTCATTCCCTAAGCTCATAGGCTGTCGTTATGAGACAATTGAAGAGATGAAAGAGGCTGGGATGAAGGTCATTGACATGCTCACACAAGAGGACTTCGATGGGACCTTCTCGAAGTTGTTGGAACAGTACAACAAATGCATTGCAGCCGGAGGAGATTATTTCGAAGGGAACTAGAGTTTCATGTGTGTACTATCAATTAAAGTGCCCATACGAAAATGTCTGGAAACTTATTTAATGATCTTTGTAGTTATCGGTCCCGCAACAATCTAAGTGTGCCCTTCGTTATATATATATATATATATATATATATATATATATATATACCTGCATCAATGGCTCACTCGCAAACTTACACATATATCTAAATTTATATATATATTTTTTTCATCATACAACGTGTGAAAGCACGTGTGATACTCTGCCCTCATCAGCCGCCAACCAGGGTTAGGGTTAGGTTAAGGGTGATTATACAGTTTCAGTAGCTCAGGGCGCTACTGCCGTTCCTGGCGCTACCAAGCAGCTTTTGCTACCGGACAAGGTATTTAAAAGAAATATATATATATATATATATATATATATATATATATATATATATATATATATGTATATATATATATATATATATACGCCAGATCAATTAAAAGCAGAGATTACATTGAACATTCATCTTCATTTTTAGCGTGTATGTTGTGATTTTTAAAAAAAAATGCGTTTACTTTCGGCCGTTGATGTTGTTACGCGTTTACAGTAACCGTTTTCTGATGTTACGCAATCTCACGGGAATGGTGGCTTTTCATTCAGGCTGAAAACTTCTCGCTTTCGATCAAATCCAACTTGATGCATGTTGCGCCGTGGTCTGAAGACGATCACGGCGCAATATGCATCAAGTTGGATTTATATATATATATATATATATACACATACACACACACACACCTGAATCAATGTCTCATTAACCTATAAGACTCTCATCATCATCTTGTCGTACCATCAGCACGGATATCCCTGACCCTCTCTCGCCACCCGTCCCTATTGTTCATCGCTTTCGGCAGGTCCTCAGGGCTACACCCCGTATCCTCACAAAGCTGATGTATGTAGGTTCGAGCTGGTCGCCCTGCTTTTGCTCGGCCATGTATTCTAGTGATACAATTAATTTAGAGGGTTATTGCAATACGAAACAATAATTGAGTCTAATTAATTTCAATGTAAAAACTTCATCGTTATAGACTTTTTTTTTAATAAATGAACATAATATTATAGGTTCAATTTTTTTTAACGTTATAAACATGGTGTCACCCAACATGGCGTTCTAACAAAGTCATGTTGGGGTGTGTTTAGACGGCTTGCGAAAAAGACGTGACTTTAGCTGTCTTAATTTTATTTTATTTTATTTTTATTTTCAACTTAAACTTAAATATGTATTTAAAATGTGCATGTTAATATGTTTAGAATTTAATTCTAACCTTCAGATAATCTGAAGGTGTAACTTAGCTATTAATGAAGCCTCCTTAATTCTAAGATTACCAACATTATGAAACGTGGATGCACGTGTTGAGGTGCTCCATAATTCTGATGTGAAGAGGTCTGATTGTACTCCCAATGTAAAAATCATAGCATTTTAAGCAAATTAAACAATAATTTTTTTTTTGGCATATATATGTATCCCTGATTGGGCTGTTGGCTAGAGTGCATACTGTGATAGTATTGTTATTTTTTTCGTTAGGTATTGGTGTAGTGAGGCTCCAGAGTGGAAAAGTTGTATATTTAGCCCTTCCTTGTAAATAGCTCGACGTATTTCTTTGGAGATAACTTTACTGAAATAAAGTAGTTTCAGGAAACAGATGTTAGAAGGTCTACATGGAGCATTCAATAAGGTTCCAGACTTTTTTTGTACAGGTATTTAAAATTGTCGTAGACTCTTAAAAATTCATTATGTTATTGCTATATATCTTATGAGATGAGTGACTAATTTTTATGATTTCAGGGTTAAATGAACAGCTACAGCAGCAATTGGAATACAACCTACTAAAACCTGATTGTCACTGCTGGTAAATTTCAAAAATACAATCTGACACTTTAGAAGAACGATATGCAATAAAATTCTGTTTTAAACTTGGAAAAAATGCCACAGAAACATATGGAATGCTTCGGACTACTTTTCGACCATCTTGCATGAATCGAGCATGAGTTTTCGAGTAGCATAAGAGATTCAAGGAAGGCAGAGAGTCTGTGAGGGGTGATGAGAGGTATGGGAGGAGTAAGGAAGTCAATAGACCAGAGTTGATTGGCCAAAGGGTTAGGGTTAGGGTTACTATGTTGAGGTTTTAAGGGAGTTCATGAAGAGATTTCGTCGGAAGAGGCGAGCACTCTTCAAATCGAGTCAGTGGCATTTCCAGCAGGATAATGCACCAGTCCACAACTCCATACATTTACAGACTATTTAACCAAGGTGGGCATCAAGACAGTTCCTCAGCCTCCCAATAGCCCAGACCTTGCTGCTCCCTGTGACTTTTGGTTATTCCCTAAGCTCATAGGCTGTCGTTATGAGACAATTGAGGAGATGAAAGAGGCTGTGACGAAGGTCATTGACACGCTCACACAAGACGACTTCTATGGGACCTTCTCGAAGTTGTTGGAACAGTACAACAAGTGCATTGCAGCCGGAGGAGATTATTTCGAAGGGGACTAGAGTTTCATGTGTGTACTATCAATAAAAGTGCCCATATGAAAAAATTCTGGAAACTTATTTAATGATCCTCTTATATATATATATGCAGCGGACAAAGGTGTAAATGATTAAATAAAACACAAATCTACAAATGAATAAATCTTTATTGAGTTAAAAGTTTGTTAAAAAAAAAAAAAAAAGAGGTTACAAAGAATTTCCAACTAAAAAAAGTTAATATTTGTCCGTGTGTAAATATCTTAAGAGAGAAAAATTCATGTAACAGTTTTCATTGCTCTCGCCGAGTCGATGTGTTGAGTGTTAATTTACTAAGCTTTTTGCTTAGATGTAGCACAAGGCCGCATGAATGGGGCACCCAATGAGAATCAAACTCACTCGTGTAGGTTTGCTAGTCTACTTTGCTAACCATTACTCCACACGAGGGAGTCGATGTGTTGAGTGTGTGTGTGCCAAAGTTCGTTGTGTGAATATATCACTATATAAGAGAGAAGATGTATTTACGCGTTCAATATGTATGCTGACGCAACTGATATTTTCATCAGCAAGCATAGGCTGTAGTAGCATTAAAAACAGATCTGTGTAGACGATATTTTCATTCAGTTTAAGAGAGTTAAATGCATACTTGAAGGTACAGAATGTTACATTATTAAAGAATAAAACCGGATGTCAAACCTTTCTCAAACGTATTAGTTAGAAAGGGGACCTGATTTCAAGTCCAGCACGTTAGCAACTACACCACAGGGACTCTTCTGGTGCGGTATGTAACAATGACTATATATATATATATATATATATATACATACAGTATAACCCTTATATAAGAGAAACCCGGATATAAGAGAGATTTAATCTGAACCAAAATTAGAGTCTACGTTACCTGAACAAAATAGATCAAACCCTGATATAAGAGACTTATTCTCCGGTCCTGACAACTCTCTTATATCCGGGTTACATATATATATATATATATATATATATATTCAGGGAATGGAGTAGCTATTGAAATGCTATTGAAAAGGTCGCTAACTTTACTTACTTATATATATATACATATATATAATCTTCTCTCCCGCCGTTGGTCACCGGGGTTTAGTTTGCTTTGGTTGGGTTTTATGGCATATCAACCGTTGTAGGTTATTTAATGCCAAATCTTCTTTATACATATATATTAAATATATAGGATTTGGTTTGGTTGGGTTTTATGGCATATCAACCATTGTAGGTTATTTAATGCCAAATCTTCTTTATACATATATATTAAATATATATGATTTAGTTTGGTTGGGTTTTATGGCATATCAACCATTGTAGGTTATTTAATGCCAAATCCTCTTTATACATATATATTAAATATATAGGATTTGCTTTGGTTGGGTTTTATGGCATATCAACCATTGTAGATTATTTAATGCCAAATCTTCTTTATACATATATATTAAATATATATGATTTGGTTTGGTTGGGTTTTATGGCATATCAACCATTGTAGGTTATTTAATGCCAAATCCTCTTTATACATATATATTAAATATATAGGATTTGGTTTGGTTGGGTTTTATGGCATATCAACCATTGTACGTTATTTAATGCCAAATCCTCTTTATACATATATATTAAATATATAGGATTTGCTTTGGTTGAGTTTTATGGCATATCAACCATTGTAGGTTATTTAATGCCAAATCTTCTTTATACATATATATTAAATATATAGGATTTGGTTTGGTTAGGTTTTATGGCATATCAACCATTGTAGGTTATTTAATGCCAAATCCTCTTTATACATATATATTAAATATATAGGGTTTGCTTTGGTTGGGTTTTATGGCATATCAACCATTGTAGGTTATTTAATGCCAAATCTTCTTTATACATATATATTAAATATACAGGATTTGGTTTGGTTGTGTTTTATGGCAGATCAACCATTGTAGGTTATTTAATGCCAAATCCTCTTTATACATATATATTGATCAAATAGTTCTTCAAACAATTTAATTTAGCATAAGTCCACAAAGTTAAATGGTTCCAAGTATTGCTAGGTATCGCTAACAGTTCAATGAAACATCAGTCATTTATTTACACACGGTTGAATGTAAAAACAGCTCTATTTCAAACAATTTAATTTAGCATTAGTAATTCGTTTGCACTCATTTTAAATGTCAAACAGTTCTATTTTACCAATAGATAGAACCCTATCGGGTGCTACCACACCGGGCCAGCATTACAGGAGCTTCAACCACAGTTTGTTTATTGTCATATACAGGACACTCGTTGTGGGGCGGGGTTCTTACCCGCTGCAGAGATGCAATCGGTGCATTCTACAACCCAAGCCAAATGAGCTGCAAAGCTTAGACTAGGCTGACTGTTTCCTCACCCACAAAAAGATGTATCCTGTGTCTGACACTAAACTGCGTCTGATGGTGAGGTTTCAGTTCTGGAGTGAGGAGTACTCATTTATTGACATTACTCCCAGACCCACTCTGATTCGGAGTGGTAGTACCAGTTAAAGTCCTATCTATCACTCAAATAGACATATTTTCAAATTATTTGATCGGAATTCTTGATAGCTATGCAGAAAGAAACTTTCTGAAACAGCGCAGAAAATGTACGCAATTCTTTTACCCCTTGGCAGGTTGACATGCCATTAGAATCAATCAGTTAGAATTATTTGTTCATGAAGTAAAATCGACTCTTTAAAAACTTAACAGAATCCATCAAACAGACTTTTTTTTATAAACTATTTGAACTCTGTAGACCAGAATAACATTAGTTGTTGATAGCCCAATCTGCAACAAAAACCTTTCTCGTTCAGTCATACCCAATTTGTTGAGAATAGAATATTATGGTTTGGTTCGGTTGTTTGGGTTTTATGACATATCAACCTCTGCAGGTTATTTAATGCCAAATCCATTTTTATACAAATAGTTCTATTTCAAACAATTCAGTCCAGCATAAGTATGCAGTTCAAATGTGAAAAACATTTCTATTTCAAGCCATTCAGTTGAGTCAAGCAGTTCTACAGTTAAATGTCAAAATAGTTCCATATTAAACAATTCAGCTTAGTGTAAGTATAGTTTCAATGTCACAAAACAGTTCCATTTCAAATAATTCAGTTTAGCATAAGTACGCAGTTTAAATGTAAGTACACAGTTTAATTATCAAAAACATTTCTATTTCAAGCTATTCAGTTTAGTCAAACAATTCAGTTTAGCATAAGTATGCCGTTAGTTCTATTTAACCCATAGATAGGGCCCGATCAGGTGCTACCATGCTGGGCCAGAATGGACCTGGGAGCAATGACAATAAAGGGGTACTCTGCATTCCCTAAAGCTCCAGTGTTGCTGGAACCTCAACATCAGATTGTTTAGTGTCAAATCCAGGACATTCATTGTGGTGGTGGTGGTGGTGGTGGTGATGGGGTTCTTACCCCGCTGCAAAGGTGCAGATAGTGTATTCTACAGCCCCAGCCGACTGGGCAAGAAAATATTATGGAAATTTTGTATTTGTCTTTTATGCATTTAAAAAAATGATAGGCGAAATATGTTCATCCTTAGAAAATTACATAGCAAGCACAGTATAAAGGCAAGGATGCTAAAATGAGGTTAGCACATGATAGAATAAAATTTACTGTTTTATTAAGTTCTCTCTTTTTATCCTTAGGATAGCATCTTCCACAAAGCAAGATTTTTTTGGCGGGGGGAGATCAGGGAGATGAGACTTAAAACAAAAACTTCGTCTTGAAAATTCATAAAATAGTTTCGCAGTGAATTTATGCATACACAGATATGCACAATATTTCAACCATAAAATTAAATGAAACAGGATAAGAATAAAACCATGATTCTGAGTTTCACGTAGTATTTACACGTCTTGATACTGATACGCCTCAGGATCTAAAATCATAATCATTCACACACACTCACACACACACTTGCATATATATATATATATATATATGCTAAGATATCAGAGAGAGAGATCAACGAGACTTAATGAGTGTCAGTTTTTCGCCCATGGGATTATTGGACCAAATCATACACACACACACACACACAAACACACACACACACATATATATATATATTTACTAACTTACTAACAGCATTTACGGTGGCAAAGAAGAAGAAAAAACTGCCAAAATTCAGAGATAACAATATATCTCGAATCACTGCCCGGGGAAAAAAAGGTTATCGGGAGAAAAAAAAGAAAAGGTCAGCCTTGTCACACCAATTGAAAAAAAATCAAGAGATACGCAATCAGTTTGTCAAAAAAACAAAAACCCACCGCAAAATGCTGCAATGCTACAATTACAAAAAGTGCTCAATACTAGGTAGAGCAAAATAGTTACAAAAATTACTTCGTGACGGAATTAGATACCCTGAGGAGCCGTTTTAGGCGAAACTGTTGTAGGATAGTCCCGACTCACGAATTAGTTTATATATATATATATATATATTAATTGGCAGCATATCTTCATTGATACATATTTGATTGAACATAATAGACATTTTTTGTCTATATATTTTTTTGTTAATCCTTTCGAATTGCCATATTGATCTTATGATATTCAGCGGGAATTGGTTGATAAACCTTCCATAATTAGTTATTTCCCAAGTACTTTCTGCTTAACCTTCGGCCATCATCAGGGGAGGATGTATTACAAAAGGGATGTAACTTTTGTATATACATTACTACTTTATAAGAATGGGTGTTTGTACTGTTGTATTGTGTAGCGTTTATTTTTCGAATATGTTTCTATAAATAGCGTCTGTAGCTAAAGACATTTAAGTACATTAGCACTGGTTTCAAAATTAATTCTATTAAGTTTGGGTTGTAACTTCCTAATATGTAGTGCCTCGAGAATCTGTAGTTTTTGCTTGTTATTTTGTTGTTTTAATATTGTTGTGTTTTCGGTAATAATTTTCCCAAATTCAGTTATTGGCCATGAATTTTTTTTATATGCTGTGCTATGGGACTTGTATCAGAAAGGTGCACTGTAAGTCTTTTCGATAGGTTAAACCGACATATATATTGTTATTTTCAGAGATACAATCTCCTAAAGAACATTTAAATTGATATATTTTTTGCAAAACTCCTATCGAGGAATCGAAAAAAGCTAAAAATACTGGCGAATGTTTGCGTTGTGATTTACATAAGTTGTTTGTGTGTGTTTGGAGGGGTGTAGGTGTGTTTGTGTGTGATGAAACCAGTGGTTGCAGATGAGCACCAATGCTATTAAATATACATAAAAACTAATATATATATATATATATATATATATATATATATATATATATATTATCATAAAATAGCTCTATCACAGATATTGAACATTCTTCAAATTGTACCCCATTTGGCCTGCCACAAACCCACCAAGTGAGATAGTGACAACTATACAGTGTTATAATACATATATATAAATATATATATATAATTCTCTTGTTTTTTTTTTCTCTCTTTCTTTTTCTCCATATTTCCTTATATACGATAATATATATATATATATATATATATATATATGTTGCTACATAAATATCTTCGCCAAACGTGGTACGCTTGCTGACCGAGCGGTCTGAGATTTACTCTAACGTAAAGTTGGATGGGTTTCGATTCCGGCTTCGAGCGTCCTACGTGTCTAGCTACACTGAGGGGTTCTGATAGAACGAAACAGTATGTCTGTGGATGACAATATATATATATATATATATATATATATATATAACTGTGTCTAAGATTGCTAACACATTACTTTTACTAACAGATTGAACTTTATTGAAAATATTATAATATATGAACATTTTACGAAATAATTCTCACGTAGCATTTCATTTATATATATATATATATATATATATATATATGTGTGTGTGTGTGTGTGTGTGTGTGTTTGTGTTCCTTTAGAATTCGTATAAATCTAATACGCTTGCAGAATTTATTTTTTCCAAAATCATTATTCTTTTGAGGGATGTGCAGAACCATTTCATTATATATATATATATATATATATATATATATATATGTGTGTGTGTGTGTGTGTGTGTGTGTGAATATATATATATATATAATTCTTTCTCTCATTTTCTTACATTTTTCTCTCACTCACTTTCTCCATATTTCTTTATATATATATATATATATATATATATATATACATATATATATATATATATATATTCAGCTCAGTTTTCAATGGAATGTCAAATTTAAATCAAAATCTTCACAAGTTTCCCTGAAATATTTTTTTAGTCGTAAGTTGGACTGTTCCTAAGCAGCAGTTTTAGATATCTTCTGGGGGCAGCTTCAGTTTTACAGATCCAGCGTCAATTAATAGCAAAGGTTTTACCATAAAATGTTCCACCAGTTTAATGACCGAAGGAAACTTCTGCCAAAATAAGAGAAAAGAATTTTTTGTTTAATTTTAAATTTTAGCAATTCAACAATATATATATATATATAATTAAGTAAAACTCAACAGATGTAATCCATTATAAATTTATTTCAACAATTTGCTTACGAAATTGTTTCTTCAGATTGCAAAGGAAACAATTTTCGATGAAGTTTGATAATATATATATATATATATATATATATATATATATGTGTGTGTGTGTGTGTGTGTGTGTGTGTGTGTGTGTGTGTGTGTGTGTGTGTGTGTGTATGCGCGTCTGTGTGTGTTAGTAGTAGACACATTTTGTCTATATAATTTTATTAAGATCCTTTCAAGGTTCAGGTTGGAATTGGATGAATTTTCCAAAATTGTCCCGAGCGCTTTTGGACCTTTCATAGACCATCATCAGGGGTTGCTTGCATGTATAAAGAATATTTTTTAAAAGAGTTTTTTGAAAGAATTTTTTTTAGGTTTTTTATAACAGAACGTTATCAATGGAAATAGAATATTATCAATATGTTGGTCTTACAAATACAACTCTTTCAAGACGGCTTACGATGCACCTTAATTATTCGAGCTCCCTGTTCTTATATTCTAAAATCAATTCTATTCCCAAATCAAAGTTATTTCTTTAAATTCATCAACGTTTCAGTTTTATCCAGCTTTGCGTTTACGCAATTTCGAAAGCGTTTGGGAAGAAAAATTTGATGAATTTACCTACCAATTCAAACCTGACATTAGAACACTTGTCAAGTAGTTGGAAAGGATCTAGATAAAATTATACTGATAACGTGTGTCTATATCATTGAAACAAACTTTTTTGAACGAGGAAATACTGCTTGATTATACGTCGTACATTCAATAAGTTTCCAGACGTTTTTGTACAGGCATTTAAAATTGTCGTAACGTTTGAAAATTTAGTATGTTATTGCTATACATCTTATGAGATGACTGACCAATTTTTATGATTTCACGTTCAAATAAAAAGCTACAGCAGCAATTGGAATACACCATACTAAAGCCTGATTGTCACAGCTGGTGAATTTCAAAAATGCAATCTGGACGTGAGGACACCTTAGAAGAACGATATGCAATAAAATTCTGCTTTAAACTTGGAAAAGATAATGCCACAGAAACGTATGGAATGCTTCAGACTGCTTTTGAAGCATATTGCATAAATCGAACATCAGTTTTTGAGTGGCATAAGAGATTCAAGGAAGGTAGAGAGTCTGTGAGAGATGATGAGAGGTGTGGGAGGGGTAAGGAAGTCAATAGACCAGAATTGATTGGCCAAACGGTTAGGGTTAGGGTTACTATGTTGAGGTTTTAAGGGAGTTCAGCAAGAGATTCCGTCGGAAGAGGCCAGCACTCTTCAAATCAGGACAGTGGCATTTCCAGCCGGATAATGCACCAGTCCCCAACTCCATCCTTGTCACAGACTATTTGACCAAGATGGGCATCAAGACAGTTCCTCAGCCTCCCTAGAGTCCAGACCTTGTTGCTCCCTGTGACTTTTGGTTATTCCCTAAGCACATAGGCTGTCGTTATGAGACAATTGAGGAGATGAAAGAGGCTGTGACGAAGGTCATTGACACGCTCACACAAGAGAACTTCCATCGGGCTTTCGAGAAGTTGTTAGAACGGTACAATCAATGCATTGCAGCCGGAGGAGATTACTTCGAAGGATACTAGAGTTTCATGTGTGTACTATCAATAAAAGTGCCCATACGAAAAAAAGTCGGGAAACTTATTTAATGATCCTCGTAAATTGACCGACCGTAGCTACTATACCAAAGGTTCTATTTCTTTCTCTGGACTGCTCCACTTTACCCTTGATCCATACCTTATAATGCTGAGTGTTAAGCAAGGAGGCATCAAATACCATTTTTTGAGTCTTTGATGTGACTCGACCTGGGATTGAACCCTGGTTTCCCTGACCACTGGTGAACACTCTAAACATTTATTTTGTTTGGGTCGTATAGCGTTGTCAATTTTATAGTCTAAAGTGGCATTATATTAGAAAAAGAAGTGGACAGAATCAAAAAGGGGATAGAAAATTTTAACTGAAGCGACATTGTTATCGATATTGGTGTAATAAAGATTATAGTTTTTTCGTCTTTAATTGGAATCATTTTGAGATGTGGCTTCTTAATCTGAGAATTATTTTTTTATTTATTGCGGACGTTTTTCCTCATCTTGGTAAGTTTTTTTTGTGTTGATTCATCTGTCACTACGTTTCGGCCAAATTTCACCTCTGGCCGTCTTCAGGTGATTATAACCGCGTCCTCGGATAGGAATGCTGAGTCTTGTAACCGTATCCCCAGTAATTACTACCTTCCATAGTTGTTGTCTATCGCATCACGTTTTTGACTACGATGAGGACAAAAAGAACGGACCGACTATGGAAGATCAGATAAGGAGAACAAATAATTGGATTTATATGACCAAAAAATCGAACCTTGATCGCCCTTCGGGGCCCGTGTCTCAGCGGATAGAAGCGTTGAGTCTCTACGGTTCCGGGTGAGCATTGTCAGAAGATAGCGGTTTCAATTCCTGCCCAAGCCGACCAGATGTTTACTTCGTCAAAAACGTGGTGACAAAAAACAATACAAAGTTGTTGCTCAGAAGTTGAGGAAAAGAAAGAAAGAAAAACGCACAAAGTGGAAAAAAATTACTGGGTGGAACGATAAAATTGTCGCCCTAGAAAAGACATGATTCCATTTCCGTTTAATGAAAACCGGTTTTCTTTTTTTGTTGCTGACCATCTACTAGTTGGCCAGTTGTGTACAAATCCCAAGAGCGATAGGAGCCTTCTATCATGTCTGAAAGTGACACAATGTTCAACGAGCGAGATCGGAGATGCGCCGCTGTACAACTCATGCTCTCTACCGATCCAAGTTATGACAACAGGACCATTACCAGCACCCTCGAAAATGCAAATCTGGATTGCCACGAATAACAGGGACGTGCCCAGGGTGATGAAAACAAAGTTTCCAGCTACGATTATGGTCTTTGGTGTGGTTTCAAGTGAGGGCCACATCATGCCACCTCACATCTTCGAAGTCGGCTTGAAAGTCAACACCAAAGTGTACCTGGATATGCTGAAGAGTGTGGTGATCCCCTGGTGCAATCAGGTGGCCGGTGGCAGACCCTGTGTGTGGCAGCAGGACTCAGCGCCGGCCCACAAGTCCAAAGAGATCCAGGCTTGGCTTCAGAAGGAGTGCTACGACTTTGTACCCTTCTCTCACTGGCCCCCTTCTTACCCCGATCTGAACCCGCTGGACTACTTTGTTTGGTCATACGTCGAGAACATCACCAACATGACCTCCCAAAACACCAAAGCCAGCCTGATCACCGCCATCCACCGAGTATTCACCAAGCTCCCGCCGGCGCTTGTGGAAAAGGCATGCTCCCAGTTCCGGATCCGTATAGAGGCGGTGATTGAAGCTGAAGGCGGCTACATTGAATAGATGTCAACTCTACAACATAATCACGTTACCTCAATTGATTTTTTCAATAAAAGTTTTAAAATAAAGCTATAGTGTTGTTTTCTTTAGGACGACAATTTTATCGTTTCACCCTGTAGATATAAAGAATAGAACAATTTTTAGTGTTCGCCAATGATCTGAGAGACCGGGGTTCAATCCCAGACCGAGTCATACCAAAGACTAAAAAAATGGTACTTGATGCCTCCTTGCTTAACACAGCATTATAAGGTATGGATCAAGTGTAAGTGGAACAATCAAGGGAGAGGAGTTGTGCCTCCCCTACACCTAGGTGTAGTAGCTATTGAAAAGGGAGCTTTCGGTTCACTCTCGACTTTGGTCAACCAACTTAACTTATTACTTGTATAAGATTCCACCCTAGTGTCGGGTTAACAGCTAGTAGGAAAAATAAAGATATCATCAGAGGTCAGGAAATGATAAAGGTCTTAGTTACAGAATAGAGCTATAGGCATTATGGTTAGAGTGTTCGCCAATAGTCCGGAGGACCTGAGTTCAATCTCAGGTCGAGTTATACCAAAGTCACAAAAATGGTACTTGATGTCTCCTTGCTTAACACTCAGCATTATAAGGTACGGATCAAGGGTAAAGTGGAACAGTCCAGGGAAAGGAGTAGTGCCTTCTCTTACAATCGAAAAGTCGGACAACTTACTATAATTAATAAAAGAATAAAAAAAACTTACTTTTTCGTCGGCTTTCTTTTCTCCAATTGCGTAGTTATCATCTTCAAATCGAATTTTGAGTCGATATGTTCGAGTTTCATAAAAAACAAGCATAGTGTATGGATGATTACTTTTTGTCTTGCTTTTTCTGATTACAAAAGTTCCATTCTAAAAAAAACCCCAAAAAAACGAAAATGTCCTTTTAGTAATCAATCGACCCTCATAGACTTAAAAGATAGCATCTATATGTACCATAGCCAGATACGGCTATGAGTGAAACGTACATCGAATGTCCATAAAAATAGAACTTAGGAATCTCGAAATTCGAAAAACAAATAACGACTTCTCAGTTCAGGTACGAAACCTTTTATTACCTTTGAGTTAAATGTTTCGACGTAAGGAAGAGAGATACACATTCTTTCTATTCTGGCTTTTTCATCTGCCCCTCCCCGCGCCCCATCTCGTGCGGCACCCGCCACAAGGCCTCGTGAGCTAGCGAAAGCCAACCGTCTTCTCCCGAGGCAGGTCTCAACTCCACACACTGACTTTTTCAAAATCTCCCAAAATCCTCCGCGCGCTTTCGGTGCGTGACGTCATTCGCACTTGCTAGCCCCGTTTCCCATCTCAGGCTATTGTGACATCTCTGAGTGACACGTCCGCTTCACCCGCACGCGCGCACGTGAACTCCTGCGTTAATGTTGCACCTAAGTAACCCATGCACTGAGCCGAAAGGTTCTCAGCCTAACTAACCCCCCCAAAAAAATACCTCGGCTATTATATTACGTATAAACATCGGACTAGTATTGTATCAAAGAAAAATAACGCCAATGCCAAGCATTGGAATTGAACCCCTTTCATAAAAGCTGCTTTTCATTTTTTTTTATTCGTTTAATTAACAAATTAATTACAATTGCTTTCACTTCGTATTACAATTTATTCTAGGGTAGTCGGCTGGGGTTGCAGAATACACCAACTGCTTCTCCCCAGGGGGGTAAGACTGCCCCCCCTACGAATGTCCTGGATATGACACTAAACAATCTGAAGGGAAGGTTCTACTAATGCTGGAGCATTGGTGAATGCAGAGTACTCCTTTATTGCAATAGCCCGGACTGGTTGTACTTGATAGAGTTCTATCTATGGGTCAAATAGAACTAAACAGTAAACATGCTAAACCTCGGCACCTTGGATGGTATAATGGCTTCACAAGTGAGTTCGAGTCTCACTGGGTGCCCCATTCATTCGGCTGTGTGCCACATCGAAGCAAAGAGCTTCGTAAATTACTACTTATGCTAAACTGAATTGTTTGAAATAGAACTGTTTTTAGATTTAACTGTGTGTAAAGAAAAAAACTGTAGTTTTGCTAAACTGAATAGTTAAGATATATCGATATAAAAATGGATTTGGCATTAAATAACCTACAATGGTTGATATAACATAAAACCCAACCTAACCAAATCATATATATTCAATATATATGTATAAAGAGGATTTGGTATTAAATAACCAACAATGGTTGATATGCCATAAAACCCAACCAAACCAAATCCTATATATTTAATATATATGTATAAAGAGGATTTGGCATTAAGTAACCTACAATGGTTGATATGCCATAAAACCCAACCAAACTAAATCATATATATTTAATATATATGTATCAAGAGGATTTGGCATTAAATAACCTACAATGGTTGAGATGCCATTTTTTACAAAATTCCTTAGACGAATTTCGCCAAAATCTGTTATTTTAGTTTCTTCTCTGTTAGTAGACGATTGAGATATATTTTTGACATTAATATATTTATTCAGCCCCACTCCGCACAAGCTAGGATAAGACACAAGGTCAATTTTTTATGCAGACTTTAACAGATTTTTCATTCTTCTCGTCCAGACAGCTGTAAAGAATATTTAAACTCTGATATTCGCCAAAGGAAGTTAACCCTGCTACATTAGAATGAGCGGCTGAAAACCCCAGACCAATAGTCAACCCAATCGTCACTGATCGGCATAACACCTTTCAGCCTATTTCCTTGAATATATGCGGTCCAGACATCCGGAAAAGAAAACCGTTTTTTCCACGCGGATTTTTCAAAACATTTTTTTTAAATGAAACCTTTGTCTAGTGACCTCTAACCGTATTAGCGCCGTTTGGTATCACCCCAGGTATGGGTTAAATTGTACCACTACTGTTCTTCTAGGAGAATAGCTTTGGCATTAAATAACCAACAAAAGTTGATATGCTATCAAACAAAGAAATCAAACTACCGCTGAATTGTCAAACAGTTCTATTTCTAACAATTTAATTTAGCTTAAGTCAACAAAGTTAAATATTTCCAAGTATTGCTATGTACCACAATCAATTCAATTGAACATCAGTTAAATGATCAAACAGTTCTATTTCAAACAATTCAGTTTAGCATACGTCATTTGTTTGCATAGAATTTAAAAGTCAAGCAGTTCTATTTGACCCATAGATAGGTTCCTATCAGGTGCCTACTACTCCGAGCCAGAGTGAAACCCAGTAGCAATGAAGGGGTACTCTGCATTCTCCAACGCCTCAGGATTACTGAAGCTTCATCATCAGATTGTTTAGCGTTATATCCAGGACACTCGTTGGAAGAGATGCAGTCTGTGTATTCTGCAGCTGCAGCCGACTGGGTTTTAAGCATATCAAGGCCTCTGCCGGTATTTGTTTTAAGAATCTACAATATTATTTCATTTTTTTTTTTTTTTTTTCGATATTGGGTTACTGTAGACTTAAATCTGTGTGGCTTGGGAAAAAACTATATTTTTAATTGAATAGTTTAATCAACTTTACTTTCTGAAGTCAGGATATTCAGCTATTAAACAAAATGTTTTACGTCTTAATTTTTATTAGCTTATTTACGTCTAAACAAAATTATAAGATAATATTTTCTAATTCTTCTAATCCTGTAATTTCTTATTATATGTATTGTTACCGTCTAAGGACCCTTTTTCAACTTGTCGTTGGGAGCAGACTTCATGTCTCCTCTGGGAACTAGGAATAGAATTTTCGGTACATCTGGGTCCTTTTGAATACTATTATGCATGGCCCTTCTCCCAACCCCCTTTGACTTTGCCGCCAGGGTTTCAAACTGCTGCTGTTGGTCTTGTGACCCCACGCTCTACAGTTTACTGTTGACAGATGAAGACGTGCTTAAGTTATTCTCCCAGTCATGCTATATTCAACCATTTATTCAGGTCTTGTTGCGTCTGTTTTCGATGGCCAAACTTTAGGAAATATTTTAAACTTTAATCCAAATAGATTTCATGAAATATAATTCTCTTCATAACATTAATAGATTTCATGTTGATTTTAGCCCATGCATTACATTCACGCCTCTTGCTTACATGTTCTGTCTATTTTACATGGTGCCTTCAATAAGTTTCCAGACGTTTGTTGTACAGACATTTAAAAATGTTATAGACTCTTGAAAATTCACTGTTATTGCTATACATCTTATGAGATGACTGACCAATTTTTATCATTTCACGTTCAAATGAACAGCTACAGCAGCAATTGGAATACACCCTACTAAAGCCTGATTGTCACAAATGGTGAATTTCAAAATGCAATCTGGACGTCAGGACACTTTAGAAGAACGATATGCGATAAAATTCTGTTTTAAACTTGGAAAAAATGATGCCACAGAAACGTATGGAACTCTTCCGACTGCTTTTGGACCATCTTGCATGAATCGAGCATCAGCTTTTGAGTGGCATAAGAGATTCAAGGAAGGCAGGGAGTCTGTGAGGTATGATGAGAGGTGTGGGAGGAGTAAGGAAGTCAATACATCAGAGTTGATTGGCCAAAGGGTTAGGGTTAGTGTTACTATGTTGAGGTTTTAAGGGAGTTCAGTAAGAGATTCCTTGGGAAGAGGCTAGCACTCTCCAAATCGGGTCAGTAGCATTTCCACCAGGACAATGCACCAGTCCACAACTCCATCCTTGTCACAGACTATTTGACCAAGATGGGCATCAGGACAGTTCCTCAGCCTCCCTACAGTCCAGACCTTGCTCACTGTGACTTTTGCTTATTCCCTAAGCTCAGAGGCTGTTGTTATGAGACAATTGAGGAGATGAAAGAGGCTGTGACACGCTCACGCAAGACGACTTCCATGGGGCCTTTGAGAAGATGTTGGAACGGTACAATAAATGCATTGCAGCCGGAGGAGATTAATTCGAAGGGGCCTAGAGTTTCATGTGTGTACTATCAATAAAAGTGCCATACGAAAAAAAGTCCGGAAACTTATTTAATGATCCTCGTATGATTGTTGGGGACCAGATATACTTCTAGGCCCTTACCCTAAATTCGCTGTAATCTATCATCGTTTACGTTATAAAACCGATAACTTTCCTAATTTTTTTCTTCGGCCTAGAATTCCTCTTCTCGACCTTCAGACAGCATAAATTCCTTTGACACACACACACACACACACACACACACTCTCTCTCTCTCTCTCTCTCTCTCTCTATCAGCCATCACATTTGGAAAATTCTCTAGACGTCACCCAGTGTCTGCATAAATGTTAGTTTTTGTTAGTCAGCCAACACTGGTGTATCCATGTACACGAGAGTCCATAGGATAACATTGCTTATGTGTTCTTTACTTCAACAGCAGCATTAAGTATATCTTAACGGGTTTGTGAGATGGGAGGTAAGTGACCGTATAATTGGTTTTTATTTAAAATAATGACAATCAGAATTCAAGTTACATTATTTTCTGAGGGTTAGAAAAATATCTGTTAAAAAAGATACACAACCTTACACCAGCGATAATATTTTTGTTCTTACCTCTGTATCTTTATGAAAAATCTTATTTTCCACTGGCTTTGTCAATATTTCGTAATAGTAAGGCTGATAATGAAGAGACTGCAATAAAAGTAAGAGATAGTGAATTGAAAAAAAATTGTAAACATATAATATAATTGAGGATGGTAATTATATTAGTAAATTATCTTATTTGTAGAAATAAATTTTGAGTAAGCTAAAAACTTTGAGTTCAAGTGTAGGTCGCATAGAAAGGTCGTACGTATACGTGTACACCTGATAGGGTCCAATCTATCGGGCAAATAGAACTAAACTGTGTAATTACGCTAAAATGAATTGTCTGAAGTTAACTGTTTTACATTTTAACTATGTGGTTAAACTACTCAACTGAATTGTTTGAAATAGAACTGCTTTGGCATTTAACTGTGTGCAAACGAAAAACACGATTATCATACTTAACTGATTTGTTTAAAACTTTTTTTCTGAATGACTTAATCCGAAAAGGGTTAATATACCGTAAAACAAAACAACCAACCCACCAACCTTTGTTGACATCACTTCCAGGTCCACTCAATCCCAGAGTATTAGTACCTGATAGTGCCCTACTTATGGATCAAATAGAACTGTTTGACATTTAAACTGTGTACTTATGCTAAAAATAGAACTGTTTATGTGTATAAAAATGGATCAGGCATTAAATAACCTATAATAGTTGATATGCCATTAAACCAAACTCATTGCCTTTCTTTGAACTAAAATGACTCTGCTTATACAATATATTATCTCTTCCTTTACTAATGATGATAAGAACACGTGTCATTGAATTTCTAGAGTTACGTCATCTTCCTACATCCGCCGTCAGTATATTTCCTATTTAATATCCAGCTTTCAACCCTGATTTGAAAATAAATCTTTAATCTGCCATCCCAGTTTCATTTCCAAAACAACCTGTCAAATTGATATCCTACCATATGTGCAACAAGTGCACCATTTGACCTTTGCATGTGACTTACACTTCATTCAAAAATTTTAATTAACTGAGCGTTTATCACAACATTTTCTAGTGATGTAAGGTGTTTTTTTTTATTTATGATTATCATATTTTTTCAACTTACTTTAATATCAGCAGCGTCTGCATATTCTTCCCCACTACTGCAACTTTCATCTGAAATATCTTCCTGTAAGGCAAAAGATTATTATACAATCAAATGGCACAAAGAAAAGAAAGAAAGAAAGAAAGAAAGAAAGAGAGAGAGAAAGAAAGAAAGAATTTTACTATGAAAAAACACTGAAAATCGAACAGGTATTGTCAATGGTCATGTAAATACCATTGACATACCTGGACTTGATGCACAGAAAATAATTTACTTTAGACATGCATAAATTATGTAAATATGTAATGATGTAGTGACAATCAAAGCGAGCATTGTCAATGGTCAGGAATCAGGTCAAATGGTATATGAATACTTACACTGGCCACCGATGTGAAACTATTACTTAGAGACAATTTTTTCTGTGTTGGTTTCGGCTTTGGAATAAAAATGAATATATTTGAAAATAAATTATGACCTGCTTTTCAGAAGAAATGTACGCGCGTACACACACACATGCACACACACACACACACACACACACACACACACACATGCACATATATATATATATACATATTGACTGGATAGGCCTATTATATTGATACTGTAAATGCTTCGTCTATATTTCTGAGATGAGGTACGATGTACATTATTTACATTTTTCAGACTATTGTCGCCATATTTATCACAACGTTTCGGTCGTTGTACGCTCCGGCCTTCTTCAGGTGGTTGGAAATGTCGAACTTAGCCTTTTATTTCGTTTACCCGGGTAGACTGTTCTAGTTCCACGAGCCATGTTTAATGGATGTCAGTTATCAGTTATCTCTTGTTAATTTCCCTTCTGAAAGTTCTCCACTGTCTTCACCGGGTATTGAGCTCACACTCTTTTGGGTAGATCACTGGATCTAACCAACACCTTTATTCCCTGTGCCATGTGTCCTTGAGGACATCTGTGTATGAATTTCTGGGTATTATAAACCTAATGACTTCAGCAACCATTTTTACCTGTGCTCATATTGCAATTGTGATGTTATCATTGCATTTTTTTTACCAGAGCTCATATTGCGACTTTTTTGTTATTATTGATTTTCTCTAGCACTCCTTATGACTGGTTCCCATATCGTATTAATTTCTATGCTTGGTCGGCTCAGGAGATTTTTGTGGCCTAACATATGTGCTGATTCTTTAAGTTTACGAATTTCATCCGAAAAATGTAAATAATGTACTATAACTGATTTGCAAATAATTTTACAATATAAAAATATAACATTTAAAAATCGGGAAGGTATTGTCAGTGATCATGAATAAATGCAAGTGTTACTGACAGAATAGTACTATCATATTTATCATTTTACTGTTTAAAAAAAGACATTGAAAAATGAAAAGGTATTTTCAATGGTCAGGAATAAATGTAAATACCATTGACATAACAGAACTTGCATATGCATAATATAAATCCATTGCAAATGATTTTATCATTGGAGTTTTACTTGCACAGAAAATAATTTACTGCGGACATGCAAAAATATGTTAATATATAATGATGTAGTGAAAATCAAAGCTAGTATTGTCAATAGACAGGAATCAGCTCAAATGGTAAAATAGGAATACTTACACTGCTTTTTGGTGTTAAACTGTCACGGGGAGACAAATTTGCCTTTGTAAGTTTCGGCTTTGATATATAAAAAAAGAATATATCTGAATATACATAATAGCTCGTTTTGATAATAAACGCACGTGTATACACACTCACACACACATATATATGTATATGGGTGTGTGTGCGCCTGCGTGTGTGTGTATATACATATTGACCGGATAGTGCTATTATTGTGATGTAATTGAACGGTTCATAGAAAATTGAAATTAGAAAAAAAACATGAATTAAAAAGATATCTCCCAACTACCAGGCCAAAGCTCTTGTTGTAGTTAAAAATGACAAAGGAAAACTGGAGGTCCCAAAAATAAGTTTGTGCATGGGTGTGGAATCGGCGGAAGCTGATGTTTCTCTCGCCTACACCTTGTGAAAGGGAGGGGATGACTCGTAGCTTTTGGGGAGCTGTGGCTAGACTTGATGACGTAAAGACATACAGTTGAATATCAGCCTCAAAAATATAAGGAAACGAAAGTTTACGAACACCAATATTTGTGGGGGGTGCTCCAGAGGTGGGGAGCTTTAGACTAGACGTTACCTAGCGAAAGAGCATGTTAGAAATACAACAGAAAAACAGGGCAAGAGTTTCAAGGTCTGTGTCTGATCTGTTATTTCACCATGACATGTTACCTAGCTTACACGGTCAACCCAGTTTCCATACTCTCTTTTTTTCTCCCGGCGACTATCTATAAGTTGTAGTAGTCAATAAACCTTCGAGTTGTTAAACAGATTTTCTTGCCTTCGTCAACTTTTACCACAGGAGGGTCTAAATTCTCTTTGGTGCCACAACGGCATATTATATAGATAATGTTAATGCTTCTTAATCATTTCACCATAAAAAAGACGTTGAAAGACGAAAAGGTATTTTCAGTGGTCAGAAATAAATGCGAGTGTTACTGACAGAATAGTGCTATTATATGGACAATGAATTTTTTTTTATAGAAAATGGCACTGAGAACCGGGAAAGTATTGTTAGTGGTCAGAGATGAATGCAAGTGTTACTGACAGAATAGTGTTATAATACTGATAATGAATCTTTCTATAGAAAGTGGCATTGAGAACCGGGAAAGTATTGTTAGTGGTCAGAGATGAATGCAAGTGTTACTGACAGAATAGTGCTATAATACTGATAATGAATCTTTCTATAGAAAATGGCACTGAGAACCGGGAAAGTATTGTCAGTGGTCAGAGATGAATGCAAGTGTTACTGACAGAATAGTGCTATTATATGAATCATTTTACAATAAAAAAAAGGCATTGAAAAAATGCAGGTATTGTCAATGGTCAGAAACAAGTGTAAATACCATTGACATAACAGAACTTGTATATGCATAATATAAATCCATTGCAAATGATTTTATCATGGAATTTTACTTGCACAGAAAATGAATTCTCTGCCGACATGCAAAAATATGTTAATATGTAATGATGTAGTGAAAATCAAAGCTAGCATAGTCAATAGTCAGAAATCAACTTAAATGGTAAAATAGGCATACTTACACTGCTTTTTGGTGTTAAACTGTCACGTGGAGGCAATTTGGTCGGTGTGATTTTCGGCTTTGAAATGAAAAAAAAAATGAATATATCTGAATATACATAATAGCTCGTTTTGATAATAAACGCACGTGTATACACACTCACACACACATATATATGTATGTGTGTATGTGTGCGCCTGCGTGTGTGTGTGTATACATATTGACCGGATAGTGCTATTATTGTGATGTAATTGAATGGTTAATAGAAAATTGAAATAGGAAAAAAAACATGAATTAAAAAGATATCTCCCAACTACCAGGCCAAAGCTCTTGTTGTAGTTAAAAATGACAAAGGAAAACTGGAGGTCCCAAAAATAAGTTTGTGCACGGGTGTAGAATCGGCGGAAGCTGATGTTTCTCTCGCCGACACCTGGTGGAAGGGAGGGGATAACTCGTGGCTCAGGGGGAGCGGTGTCTAGACTTGATGACATAAAACATACAGTTGAATATCAGCCTCAAAAATATAAGGAAACGAAAGTTTATGAACACCAACATTTATGGGGGGTGCTCCAGAGGTGGGGAGCTTTAGACTAGACGTTACCTAGCGAAAGAGCATGTTAGAAATACAACAGAAAAACAGGGCAAGAGTTTCAAGGTCTGTGTCTGATCTGTTATTTCACCATGACATGTTACCTAGCTAACACGGTCAACCCAGTTTCCATACTCTCTTTTTTTCTCCCGGCGACTATCTATAAGTTGTAGTAGTCAATAAACCTTCGAGTTGTTAAACAGATTTTCTTGCCTTCGTCAACTTTTACCACAGGAGTGTCTAAATTCTTTTTGGTGCCACAACGGCATATCATATTGATAATTTTAATGCTTATTAATCATTCCACCATAAAAAAAGACGTTGAAAAACGAAAAGGTATTTTCAGTTGTCAGAAATAAATGCGAGTGTTACTGACAGAATAGTGCTATCATATAGATAATGAATTTTTCTATAGAAAACGGCATTGAGAATCGGGAAAGTATTGTCAGTGGTCAGAAATGAATGCTAGTGTTACTGGCAGAATAGTGCTATTATATGGTTATCCATATAATAGCACTATTCTGTCTATAGAAAATGGCATTGAGAATCGGGAAAGTATTGTCAGTGGTCAGAGAAATGAATGCGAGTGTTACTGATAGAATAGTGCTATTATATGGATAATGAATTATTCTATATAAATGGCATTGAGAACCGGGAAAGTATTGTCAGTGGTCAGAGATGAATGCAAGTGTTACAGACAGAATAGTGCTATTATATGGATAATGAATTTTTCTATAGAGAATGGCATTGGGGACCGGGAAAGTATTGTTAGTGGTCAGAAATGAATGCAAGTGTTACAGACAGAATAGTGTTATTATATGGATAATGAATTTTTCTTTAGGAAATAGCATTGAAAACCGGGGAAGTATTGTGAGGGTCAGGAATAAATGCAAGTGTTACTGACGGAATAGTGCTATTATATAGATAATATAAATCCATTGTGAATGATTTTATCATTGAAGTTTTACTTGCACAGAAAATAATTTACTGCGGACATGCATAAATATGTTAATATATAATGATGTAGTGAAAATCAAAGCGAGCATTGTCAGTGGTCAGGAATCAGGTCAAGTGGTAATGAATACTTACACTGCTTCTTGATGAGAAACTATTGCTTTGAGACAATTTTGTCTGTATTGGTTTCGGCTTTGGATAAAAATGAATATATTTGAAAATAAATTCTGACCTGTTTTTAAGAATAAACGCACATTCACACACACACACACACACACACTCATTATATACATATAGAGAGAGAGCGAGAGAAATTGAAAAGCAAGGTAACGTTTGAACGTTGACTTTTACGTTAAATTCTTCTGTTCAAACGTTACGTTTCTAATGAACCATCATCAGGACTAGGAACGGATGATATCGAATGACGTTAGGGTGAGGTGCCCGTGGTGTAATGGTTAACGAGTTCAAATCCTGGACGAGACTGATTACATTTCACATAGCACTAATACCATTGGAAAAGGTATAAATCCAATTATTCTCTCTCCAGCTATGGGTAAATAGTAGGGCAGACTGGGTTCTTTAGCCTTGGTGAGGCAACTTGTCTAAGAGAAGGAAAATTCAGTATGTTATTACTATACATCTTATGAGATGACTGACCAATTTTTATGATTTCACGTTCAAATGAACAGCTACAGCAGCAATTAGAATACACCCTAATAAAGCCTGATTGTCACAGCTGGTGAATTTCAAAAATGCAATCTGGACGTCTGGACACTTTAGAAGAATGATATGCAATAAAATTGTATTTTAAACTTGGAAAAAATCATGCTAGAGAAACCCTGATTTATTGACGAAAATGCTACCCCTATGACCTTGTTTTATATTTTTATTTAAGTATCCATTGGTGATTTTACGTCGTTCGATATCATCTGTCCAAGTCCTGATGATGGTTCCTTAGAACCGAAACGTTTGAACGTTAACTTTCTTTTACGTTAAATTCTTCTCTTTGGATTATTTTGTTTTCAATTTTTCTCTGTGGCGCCGGATTTATTAACATTATATATATATATATATATATATATATATATATATATTCACTGAATAGTGCTATCATATGAATAATGGAAATACTTTGCTAATAATTCTACAATAAAAAAAAGTATTGGAAATCGGAAAGGTATTGTCAACAGTCAAGAATAAATGCAAGTGCTACTGAAAGAATAGTGCTATTATATAGATAATGTAAATCCATTGTGAATGATTTTATCATTAAAGTTTTACATGCACAGAAAATAATTTACTGCGGACATGCATAAATTATGTTACGATATAATGATGAGGTGAAAATCAAGGCGAGCATTGTCAATGGTCAGGAATCAGGTCAAATGGTAATGAATACTTACAAAGCTTTTTGTTGTGAAACTATTGCTTTGAGACAATTTTGTCTGTATTGGTTTCGGCTTTGGATAAAAATGAATATATTTGAAAATAAATTATGACCTGTTTTTAAGAATAAACGCACATTCACACACACACACACACACACACACTCATTATATACATATATAGAGAGAGAGAAATTGAAAAACAAGATAATCCAAACAGAAGAATTTAACGTAAAAGAATGTCAACGTTCAAACGTTTCGGTTCTACTGAATCATCTTCAGGAAAGGAACGGATGATATCGAATGATGCTAGGAGGAGGTGCCCCTGGTGTAATAGTTATCGTCGTAGGAAATGGACACGGCGACACGAGTTTAAATCCTGGACGAGACTGATTACATTTCACATAGCACTTGGAAAACGTATGAATCCAATTATTCTCCCTTCAGCTATGGGTAAATAGTAGGGCAGAATGGGTTCTTTAGCCTTGGTTAGGCAACTAGTCTAGGAGAAAGAAAACTCTGAATTGAAACCTGTTAAACTCCGCTTAAAAATTGACCTTGTGTCATATCCTGCCCGAGCGGAGGGGTTGGTAAGTAAGGATATCGAATGACGTTAAATAACCCATACATTTTTTAGTGATACAAAACAAAGAAGAAATAATATGTATAAAAAGAAAGTGATAACCGTTTAGTCAATCAGCGTTAGTATTTCGAAAATATGTCACGTGATTGTTTAAAACAATGATGTAGAAGAAATAGAATCAAGTGAAAGTATGAATTAAACGGGGAAAGAAGAAAGGAAATAGAAGCGAGCGACGGCAGAATGAAAGGAAAAGAAAAGGGAAGAAAAAGGAAACATGCTAACATATCATACGTAAATAAGTAATCATTGTTAAATCAATAATCGAAAATCAAACCTATATCAATTGATACGAGGATCATTAAATAAGTTTCCAGACTTTTTTCGTATGGGCACTTTTACTGATATTACACACATGAAACTCTAGTCTCCTTCGAAGTAATCTCCTCCGGCTGCAATGCAATTGTTCTACCGTTCCAACAACTTCTTCAAGGCCCCATGGAAGTCGTCTTGTGTGAGCGTGTCAATGACCTTCGTCATAGCCCCTTTCATCTACTCAGTTGTCTCATAACAACAGCTTCTGAGATTAGGGAATAACCAAAAGTCACAGGGAGCAAGGTCTGAACTATAGGAAGGCTGAGGAAGTGTCTTGATGCCCATCTTGCTCAAATAGTCTGTGACAAGGATGGAGTGGTGGATTGGTGTATTGTCCTACTGGAAATGCCACTGACCCGATTTGAAGAGTGCTAGCCTCTTCCCTCGGAATCTCCCTTAAAACCTCAACATAGTAACACTAACGCAAACCCTTTAGCCAATCAACTCTGGTGTAGTGACTTCCTTACTCCTCCCACACCTCTCATCATCCCTCACAGACTCCCTGCCTTCCTTGAATCTCTTATGCCACTAAAAAACTGATGCTCGATTCATGCAAGATGCTCCAAAAGCTTCTTGTTTTTTTCTTTTAATTAATTATTTCTCTTGATGGTTCTATTTGTTCTACATTATTATCTTAAACAATCACGTAAGATATTTTGAATACAAACCCTGATGTATTGACGAAAATGCTACCCCTATGTCCTTGTTTTATATTTTTATTTAAGTATCCATTGGTGATTTTACGTCGTTCGATATCATCTGTCCAAGTCCTGATGATGGTTCATTAGAACCGAAACGTTTGAACGTTGACTTTCTTTTACGTTAAATTCTTCTCTTTGGATTATTTTGTTTTCAATTTTTCTCTGTGGCGCCGGATTTATTAACATTATATATATATATATTCACTGAATAGTGCTATCATATGAATAATGGAAATACTTTGCTAATAATTCTACAATAAAAAAAAGTATTGGAAATCGGAAAGGTATTGTCAACAGTCAGGAATAAATGCAAGTGCTACTGAAAGAATAGTGCTATTATATAGATAATGTAAATCCATTGTGAATGATTTTATCATTAAAGTTTTACATGCACAGAAAATAATTTACTGCGGACATGCATAAATTATGTTACGATATAATGATGAGGTGAAAATCAAGGCGAGCATTGTCAATGGTCAGGAATCAGGTCAAATGGTAATGAATACTTACAAAGCTTTTTGTTGTGAAACTATTGCTTTGAGACAATTTTGTCTGTATTGGTTTCGGCTTTGGATAAAAATGAATATATTTGAAAATAAATTATGACCCATTTTTAAGAACAAACACACACACACACACACACACACACACACACATATATATATATATATATATATATATATTCTAATTTCTGTTGATTGTCCTATTTATGCAATGACAGGTAATTCATCCACCAGCGGAGCGTTCCAAGTTCTTTGATATACATGGTGTCTTATGGGCATATATGGTTTGGTTTGTTGGGTTTTATGGCATATCAATCTTTGTAGGTTATTTAAGCCAAATACATTTTTATGTAAATAATCAGTTCCACTCAGTTTAGCATGAGTACACAGTTTAATTGTCAAAAACATTTCTATTTCAAACTATTCAAGCAGTTATATAAAAATAATTCAGTTTAGTGTAAGTACAGTTTGAATGTCAAAAACAGTTCAATATTAGCAGAGGGGTTGGGTAAATAGGATAAACGGATTGTAAGATAAGACACCCTCATTTTCACATACAGAAGTGTTTAACATTTTTATAATATACATACAAGTAGCATTTAAAAGAAATGAATTCTTACAACAAGAAATATATTCATATTGTTTTGTGAACAAAAGATACAAAGACGAATGATGAATTTAAAAAATAATCCTATTTACCCAACCCCTCCGCTCGGGCAGGATATGACACAAGGTCAAGTTTTAAAGCGGAGTTTAGCAGGTTTCAATTCAGAGTTTTCCTTCTCCTAGACTAGTTGCCTCACCAAGGCTGAAGAACCTAGTCTGCCCTACTATTTACCCATAGCTGGAGGGAGAATAATTGAATTCATACCTTTCCCAAGGGTATTAGTGCTATGTGAAATGCAATCAGTCTTGTCCAGGAATTGAACTCGTATCGCCGAGTCCATTTCCTACGACGATAACCATTACACCACGGGCACCTCCTTTTTTTTTTTACCCAACCCCTCCGCTTGGGCAGGATATGACACAAGGTCAATTTCAAAAAATAATAGCCATGACAGGGAACGATACAACGTCTGTACTATCCTAAAAAGAATGGTTTTCTTTGACTGTTCTGTGACATCCCATGGACATGCCTATTCTCTCGAAGAGATCATTATTTATTGTCTCCTACATTAATAATGTAGGAGACAATAAAAAAGAAAATCCTCTTGATTTTCGGCTACTCCAACAGTTGTTATATAGTCATTTACACGTTCATTCAGCATCACAACGACACCATAATTAAGACGCATGAAGGAAGGAAGACGCAAGAAGAATTAAGATGCAGGAAGGAAGACACAAGAAGACTTCTTTAGAAAAATATTCACCTCTCACTTTATTGCAAGGGTTTGCGTGTGAGAGGATGCTGGAGACCGAACATAAACATCATATTTTGACCCCACTGTTATGACCGTCACGTTGAGTCTTTCTTGTTCTCCTGATGTTGGGGTCCACTCCATCGGGGCTTTTCCGAGGACCCCCTCGGTCGGGTGTGGCCTTCCCTACCACATGTGGTCTCTGGCTGTCTGGAATTCTGCTGGCAACTGCTTCGGGGGTTTTCCGAGGTCCCCCTCGGTCGGGTGTGGCCTTCCCTACCACATCTCGTCTCTAACTCTCTGGGATTCGACTGGCAACTGCATCGGGGGTTTCCGAGGACCCCCTCGGTCGGGTGTGGCTTTCCCTACCACATCTGGTCTCTAACTCTCTGGGAGTCTGCTGGCAACTGCTTTGGCACCCCAAACTCAACTGAGTTAAATAATAACTCAACGCCCACACGATCGCCTACTGGATCTTTGAATCGGATGTTTAATCGTCATCAAGCGGAAATAACTGTCATGCAGTTCAGAGGTTACTCTCTTCCGGTACATCACAATGGAACCTTCACCTTGTCCCACCTCATAAGCCTTAATCCGCCCACGCGATCTCTTCCGATATCTGGCCATTCGAATGTGTCACTTCCTTCCGGTGTATCACCTTGGAATAGCATTTTTAGGCCGGGGCGAAGGGTCAAAATATAACACAGTCTCCATTCCCATAAACGTATTAAGATTTATCATTATATCAATGACAGTAATTGGCCACTTTATAAAAAAAATACTTACTTTTATTGCGTCTGTTGAATCTAAATTCAGAGAAGTAATTTTTTCCAATACGGTTGATGTTTTCACGTTTGCTGTAAAAAAATTAAGAAATGCGTGTTATACAAGGATATATTCAATTCATTGTTACCATTAGTCGTATACGTGGTGCCTTCAATGTTTTAAACTTGGAAAAAATGCCAGAGAAACATATGGAATTCTTCAGACTGTTTTTCGACCATCTTGCATGAATCGAGCATCAGTTTTTGAGTGGCATAAAAGATTCAAGAAAGGCAGGGAGTCTGTGAGGGATGATGAGAGATGTGGAAAGAGTAAGGAAGTCACTACACCAGATTTGATTGGCCAAAGGGTTAGGGTTAGGGTTACTATGTTGAGGTTTTAAGGGAGTTCAGGAAGAGATTCCGAGGGAAGAGGCCAGCACTCTTCAAATCGGGTCAGTGGCATTTCCAGTAGGACAATTCACCAGTCCACAACTCCATCCTTGTCACAGCCTATTTGACCAAGATGGGCATCAAGACACTTCCTCAGCCTCCCTATAGTCGAGACCTTGCTCCCTGTGACTTTTGGTTATTTCCTAAGCTCAGAGGCTGTCGTTATGAGACAATTGAGGAGATGAAAGGGGATGTGACGAAGGTCATTGACACGCTCACACAAGAGGAATTCCATGGGGCGTTCCAGAAGATGTTGGAACGGTAGAACAAGTGCATTGCAGCCGGGGGAGATTACTTCGAAGGGGACTCGAGTTTCATGTGTGTACTATAAAAGTGCCCATACGAAAATTTCATTTTCACTTTTGATAAATTCCCATATTTTTTTCAATTTGATTTTATTTCATGAGTAAATTGCAATAGTACCATATTTACCCAACCCCTCCGCCCGGGTAGGATATGACACAAGGTCAATTTTTAAGCGGAGTTTAACAGGTTTGAATTCAGACTTTTCCTTCTCCTAGACTAGTTGCCTAACCAAGGCTGAAGAACCTAGTCTGCCCTACTATTTACCCATAGCTGGAGGGAGAATAATTGGATTCATACCTTTCCCAAGAGGATTAGTGCTATCTGAAATGCAATCAGTCTCGTCCAGGATTTGAACTCGTGTCGCCCTGTCCATTTCCTACGACGATAACCATTACAGCACGCGCACCTCCATATTTACCCAACCCCTACGCTCGGGCAGGATATGACACAAGGTCAATTTTTTTAAAGCGGGGTTTAACAGGTTTGAATTCAGAGTTTTCCTTCTCCTAGACTACTTTCCTCACCAAGGCTGAAGAACCCATTCTGCCCTACTATTTACCCATAGCTAGAGGGAGAATAATTGGATTCATACCTTTCCCAAGGGTATTAGTGCTATGTGAAATGCAATCAGTCTCGTCCAGGATTTGAACTCGTGTCACCGTGTCCATTTCCTACGACGATAACCATTACACCAAGGGCAAACCCATTATTTAAAAAAAAAAAAAATGCAATAGTACGATTAAAAAAAAGCCTTATCGGCTATTAAAGAAATAGCAGATATATTTTCTGATTATTCAACAATCTGCTCTCTAGAATATTTTCTACGGTTTCCTATATGTGCGCATTGTCTGTCATCTTAGGTACACCTTTCGCACGCCAGTATGAGTTGTTTAAGAAACCCATTCTCGTGTTCAATTGAGTGAGTTCATATATTTATTTATTTTTCATCAAAATAAATACACTTATGAAAGTGGGACATGTAAATCAGTGCAAAATGTAATGATATGGCTACGTGCGAAACGTACATAGATATGTTCAATATCTTTTTTTAGTAATAATAATCATTGTATTGAAATAATCTAACTGCAGTTTCAAGTATTCGAATCAAATACAAATAATTTGTACATAATTATATGGCTTCAAGTATTTCAAGCAATAATATTGTTTCAAGTATTATTATCTAATACTAGGTGCCCGTGGTGTAATGGTTATCGTCGCAGGAATTGGACACGGAAACACGAGTTCAAATCCTGGACTGAATGTATTTCACATTGCACTAATACCCTTGGGAAAGGTATGAATCCTTTTATTCTCCCTCCAGCTATGGGTAAATAGTAGGGCAGACTAGGTTCTTCAGCCTTGGCGAGGCAACTAGTCTAGGAGAAGGAAAACTCTGAATTCAAACCTGTTAAACTCCGCTTAAAAATATTGACCTTGTGTCATATCCTGCCCGAGCGGAGGGGTTGGGTAAATATGATTATTATCTAATACTAATAATTTTAAGGTTTCAAGTAACAAATAATAATCCTTTATAAATAATTATAACTTCGAGAAACAATTCTTATCGTGCCGGATGAAGTATCAAGATCAGTGATGGATTCGAGACCGAATGGCTCCAGGCCCCGGCAGGGACACCTTCGAATGGGCGTAGAACTAATGACAAACATACCACTAGACCTCTCCCTCCATTAAATTTCTTCTATAAAAAAGACTGCATCAAATCGTACCTGGTGGGAGGCAGAGATAAATATCTTATTACAAAAAAATATTGCCCATTATTATATCGTTTAGAATATTCCTTAAACCAAACAGTTAGATTATTCAAATTAATGATATAATGTTTCCCAAGCCATGCTAAGAGGAATATTGTTGTTAAACTTGGTGATATTGTATCACAGCCCGATATGGATATGCGAAATGGACATATAATGTTCATATATATAGAACATAGAACGTAGGAATCTCGAAACACGAAAAACACTTACGACTTCTCAGTTCACGTACGAAACTTTTTATTACCTTTGAGTTTAAAGGTTCTTCGACATAAGGAGAGAGATACACATTCTTTCTATTCTGGCTTTTTCATCTGCAACACCTGCCCAAGGCCTCCTCGAGCAAGCGAGAGTCAACCTTTCTTGTCTGGTGTCTAGTCTCAACTCTACTAAATGACTTTTTCAAAATTCCCAAAATCCTCCGCGCGCTTCTGGTGCGTGACGTCACCCGCACTCTGTAGCCCCCGTTTTCCATCTGGGCTATTGTGACATCTCTGAATGACACGACCACTCTGCGAGTGCGCGAACACCTGTTTTAATGTTGCACCTAAGTAACCTATGCACTGAGCCGAAAGGTTCTTAGCCTAACTAAACCCAAAGGCATAAAACGAAATCCCTCGGCCATTATATTACAGTAGGGTGACGAATTTTTTTTTATTCCGTTTTCAATTTTAATCAATTTCCTTTACTTCCATATTAATGCCGGATTTTAATTAATTATTAAGTTGGCCAACCGTAGTCGAGGGTGACTCGAAGGCTTTATCTTCAATAGCTACTACACCAAGGTGTAGAAGAAGGTGCTACTCCTTTCTCTGGATTGTTCCACTTACCCTTGATCCATACCTTATAAGGCTGAGTGTTAAGCAAGGCAGCATCAAGTAACATTCTTGAATCTTTGGTATGACTCGACTCGGGATTGAACCCCGGTCTCCCGGGCCGTTGGCCTACACTCTACCCACTAGTTATTCAAATTATCATCATTATGTCATGCCACCGGCAAGGATATCCCTAACCCTCTCTCGCCACTTCTCCCTATCGTTCATCGCTTCTGGCAGGTCTTCAGGGCTACATCCCCAATCCTCACATAGCTGCTGTAGGTATGTTCGAGCTAGCCATCCTGCTTTTGCTCGGCCATATGTGGGGGTCCATAGGAGCACATCACTTATGAGCTCGTCCTTGCTTCTCCAGCAGTGTCCTGCATGTTTGGTTCGTCTAACTTGGATAGTTTTCGTGATGGGCGGTAGGTGGCCGTATAGTTGGTGCTTTTTGGGGTGTTGCCTCCAAGATTTGTTCAATGTTGCTCGCAGCATTCTTGTGTAATTGCCGTCTAGCTTTTTCTCCAGACGTTTTGTTAGCGTCCAAGTAGTGCATCCATATAGCAGTATCGATACGACCGCTGCTTGGAAGAAACTGCGTTTCATTTTATCGGTCAGGTCTGACTTCCATATGATCGATAGCTTATCGATAGCTGTCCATGCCTTTGTTAGCCGCGTGTCGGTGGGTTTTTTTTCTATTGGTAAGACATTGCTTCCTAGGAAGGTGAACTTGTCTACTAGTTTCAGATTCAAATTATAATAAATTGTAATTCGTAAGTTTTTATGCAAACATTCCTGTCATTAATTTTGGTTCGTATTTCTAGCATTAGTTTTCAGTTGCTCGTCCATATTGTCAGTTTACAATCTCAGTACTTACTAGCAACAGTAGAATTACTGTAGTTTTCGGGTCGCACATTACCCGCTGGTCGTGTGTTTGAGATTTCCGGATTAAAAGGTGTCAGTGCGCAATTACTTACCGAGATTTGGAGTGAAAGGTTTTTTTGGTAACTCAGGTTTCTTATATAATGGTGGCTTGACTGAAGATAATTGGGTTTGGGAGCGTATTTCCGGTTGAACCGGAGCTTGAGGTTTAGGGTTGTTGACTGGAGGACGAGAGTCTGTTTTCTTAAGATTCTTTAGCGTTGAAATCAGAATGTTGTCGTCCACCTGGAAAAGAAGGGTATATTTTTTATGATAATCGTACAAGATTTTCTTCAGTAATAAATCTTTGGAAATATTTCCAGAGCTTCACTGATTTTGACATAAACGCCCAAAGATTTATCTATCACAATCTGTTCATATCCATCTATCTATCTATCTATGACAGAATCTATTTATTGCTGATAAATCCCTCTTTTATTTTAGAAAATCTCTGGAAATATTTCCAGAGCTTTACTAATTTTGACATAAACGCCCAAAGATTTATTAATCTCCAACTGTTCATATCTATCTATCTATGACTCTGGAAAAATTCCCAGAGCTTAGATAATTTTGACACAAAATTACTTCCGACTGCTCGGAACTGCAACAATGAAAATAAAAAAACGAAGCGAATTTATGTATTTTGAATACTTTTTATTCGTTCTCTGGTAAAAATTGCATAATCATGACCTACAGCTAAGTCACGTGAATAGGTTACGACTTTAGGTTTCACTAAATTACGCGTGTCTTTTCAACTGGGAATATATATTTAAAAAAAAATGAATGATTGAAAGAATAATAATGAAAATTTATCTGTTTCCTTTTTATCCAAATTCGAAAGTTTCTTTTTTTCTCTGTGTGTGTGTGTGTGTGTGTGAAATTCTGATGTTTAGGGTTTTAAAAATGTGCATTTTTCTTCCAAGCAGTGGCCGTGTAGGTACTACTGTATGGCTGCACCTCTTGAAACGCTTGGAGGGAAAGCTAGATGGGAAGCTGCATGCTGTTTCGAAGAAATTCTAGAAGCAACACCTTACAAAAAAAGCAGTTATACGGCCGCTCACCTCCCATCTCACAAACCAGCAAAGTAAATCGAACAAGACATGCTGGAGAAATAAGAAAGAACTTATAAGGAACTTTCTCCTTTAGAATCTTATGCATAGACACACCAGTGTTGGTTTCTTATCTGCGATCCCTGGTTTCATGCCGTCTTTATACGACAATCATCAGACACACAAAAAATATATATATATAAACTAATACATATCTATTCATTATTTATTATACTAAATAATGGCTCAATCACAAATATTAAGCACTCTCCAAATTATACCTCATTTGGTCTGCCACAAACCCACCAAGTAAGATAGTGTCAACTATATACTGTTGTAATATATATATATATATATATATATATATATATATTGTCATCCACAGACAGACTGTTTCGTTGTATCACAACTCTTCAGTGTGGCTAGACGCGTAGGACGCTTGAAGCTGGGATATATATCTATCTATCTATCTATATATATATATATATATATATATATATATATATATATATATATATATAAACTAATACATATTTATTTATTATTTATTATATTGAATAATGGCTCCAAATTATACCGCATTTGGTCTGCCACAAACCCACCAAGTGAGATAGTGTCAACTATATACTGTTGTAATATATATATATATATATATATATATATATATATATATAATATGTATATATATATATATTGTCATCTACAGACAGACTATTTCATTGTATCACAACTCTTCAGTGTGGCTAGACAAGTAGGACGCTTGAAGCTGGGATCGAAACCCGCCCAACTTTACGTTAGACTAAGTATCATACCACTCAGCCAACAAACGAACCACGTCAGGTTTTCTTCAATCCAGTAATTACGGAGTAATTTATTTCCATCCTGCTAAGGATGGAAATAAATCTATAATCCTAAAGTGACCGAATTTTGGTTTTTCTTAAAGGTATATATATATATATATATATAGAATAGGATAGTCCCGACTCGTGATTTAATTTTTGTAATTGGCTCTATTTTGTATTGAGCACTTTTTGTAATTGTAGCATTGCAGCCTTTTGCGGTGGGTTTTTGTTCTTTTGACCAACTGATTGCATATCTCTTGATTTTTTTCAACTGGTGAGACGAAGTTGGCCTTCTCTTTTTTTTTTTTTTTTTCTCCCGATAATGTTTTTCTTTTTTCCCCAGGCAGTGAGTCGAGATATTGTTATCTCTGAATTCTGGCAGGCTTTTTTTTTCTTTTTCTTTGTCACCATGAATGCTGGTAGAGAGTAAATTAATGAGTATATATATATATATATATATTAGTTTTTATATATATATTATAACATGGATGCTTATCAGTGACCCCTGGTGTCATGCACGTAATTTCACGGAAATCCTTAAATCAGTGATTGCAGATAAGCATCCTTGTTGTGAAATATGTATAAAATGTCATATATATACTTATTATTATTATTATTATTATTATTTAGCTCTATCACAAATATAGAGCACTCTCCAGATAATACCGCATTTGGTCTGCCACAAACCCACCAATGAGATAGTGATAACCGTAAATTGCTGTAACATATATCATTTCAAGAAAAAAACAATATTCGGTCACATTAGGAAAATGAATTTATTTCCATCTTGTTAAGAACATTGATATGAATCAAAAACTCTAAAATAATTTTTGTCAGGGCTTCGTCAGATCCAATAGGAAAATAATTTTTTTTTAATTTTTTATTTTCTTATTGGATCTGATGAAGTCCTGTTAAAAATTATTTTAGAGTTGTTGATTCATATCAATGCTCTCAACAGGATGGAAATAAATTTATTATCCTAATGAGACCGAATATTGTTTTTTTTTTCTTGAAATAATATTATTTGCCCTGTGAATTTATTTACATTGAGCTCTTTACCAGGAATATTCAAATATTCGAAATTTGAATAATTCATTTGTCCTGACAGAATTGTTCCCCAATTCGCATTTACTTGAGTGAAGAATACACACACACACACACACACACACACACATATATATATATATATATATATATATATATATATATATATTAGTTTTATCCCTATTCTATGATTCATTTATTATTTTAAATAATATTTATACCGCATTTGGTTTGCCACAAACCCACCAAGTGAGATAGTCCATGGAAAATATTGTTCTGCAACCTAAGGTTTCTTGAAGTTTATAACAACATTCATCAGGCAGTTAAGAAGATGGGATAGTGATTTACTGACGACCAACACTCTCATAATATATATATATATATATATATATATCATCAGATTGTTTAGTATCATATCCAGGACACTCACTGAGGTATTGGACACTCACTGGGGCCTTATCCCCCGGCAGAGATGCCCTTTGTGCATTCTACAGCCCCAGTTAACTGGACTTAAAGGAAATAAAAGGAAAAATTATAATTTTAAAGTTAGGAAACTTCTGACTGAACTTTGAATGGTGCCATTAAAGGATACTTACTTGTGAAACGCTTACATCCAGAATATTTCTTTTAGATTCCTTTTCCTATTGATAAAGTACATTTAACATTATACACGCCACAACAAAAAACACAAAAACAAATGACCATATTTAGTTTGATACGAGGTGCTTTCAATAAGTTTCCAGTCGAAGACTCTTGAAAATTCACTATCTTATTGCTATACAGCTTAAGAGATGATTGACCAATTTTTATGATTTCAGGTTCAAATGAACAGCTACAGCAACAATTGGAATACACCCTACTAAAGCCTGATTGTCACAGCTGGTGAATTTCAAAAATGCAATCTTGACGTGAGGACACTTTAGAAGAACGATATGCAATAAAATTCTGTTTTAAACTTGGAAAACACCACAGAAACGTATGGAATGCTTCAGACTGCTTTTCGACCATCTTGAATGAATCGAGCATCAGTTTTTGAGTGGCATAAGAGATTCAAGGAAGGCTGGAAGGCTGTGAGGGATGATGAGAGGTGTGGGAGGGGTAAGGAAGTCAGAACACAAGAGTTGGCTTCCCACTGGACAGACAGTTAACAAGGAATACTATGTTGAGGGAGTTCAGCAAGAGATTCACTGGGAAGAGACTAGCACTCTTCAAATCGGGTCAGTAGCATTTCCAGTAAGACAATGCACCAGTCCACAACTCCATCCTTGTCACAGACTATTTGACCAAGATGGGCATCAAGACAGCTCCTCAGCCTCTTTATAGTCCAGACCTTGCTGCTTCCTGTGACTTTTGCTTATTCCGTAAGCTCACATGCTGTCGTTATGAGACAATTGAGGAGATGAAGGAGGCTGTGACGAAGGTCATTGACACGCTCACTCAAGAGGACTTCCATTGAGCATTGAAAAAGTTGTTGGAACGGTACAATAAGTACATTGCAGCCGGAGGAGATTAGTTCGAAGGGGACTAGAGTTTCATGTGTGTACTATCAATAAAAGTGCCCATACGAAAAAAAAAAGTCTGGAAACTTATTGATGGCACCTCTACGTAAGACACCATATTCGGTAAATTCGTCGATTCTGATCAAGATTTTTTTAAAAAGGGAACCGGACTTTAGTATCATAGTAAATGAGTAACGCTATTTAATTTACTTTCAGAGTAATACCCTTAGCAAAGGCATGAACCCCCGTACCCCTCCAGCTATGGATTAAATAGTACCACAACTGTTCTTCAACAAGAATGTTTTTGGCATTAGGTAATTACATATGCCGCTCTTCGATCCGGTAGGTCTTATGCAGGTAGACTATTTAATGGTAAGAGTTAATTTAAAAAATATTATCAAAGCAGAAAGAGTTAAAATACACTTTTTTTTTGAGAGACCAGAGTGTATATGCCAAGATAAGTGGAAAAAAATATATGAATATTTTTTAAGGAAAATTGTCAAAATTTATAAAATCAATTGTCCTTAATCTGGTTTTGTTTAGAAGAAAAACTGTTGACGAGTCATTTCCGCAAAAGGGACAGAAGGTCAGGGAGAAAACGTTCGTCGGCCAGAAAAACAAATTTAGCCTGAAAAATTTGAAAATTTCTAGAGGTTGACAAATTCCGTGACGTACATCAGGTGGAAGTAACCGCCCCCTGAAAGGAATGAGGTTAGGTGATATACGGGAGAAGGAAAAGCTGTTTACTTAGTGTAAGCGAGTGAAGCTAATTAATGTAGGTTGAAGTCGGAGAAAAGGGGTGGAAATAAATTATCCATTTTCTAATTTATGAAGAAATTGATATTATCAGTTGGCGAAAAGCCTTGAATTTGAAATCGCCACCACCATGTTGAAAATGAGAACCGAACTGCATATAAGCTGAGACTTTTGGTTACTTTTCAGAAAGGCCATCAGAAATTCACCAGATTGAGAAGACTCTCTAAGCCGATACCTTGTGCCAGACTCCCGATTGGGGAGAACTTTGCGAAGAGATACACAGAGGAAACAGAAATAGTCGAGTAGAAGCCATCGAAGAAATCTCTAGAATGAGAAGAGCTCCTGAGCCCAGACCTTGTACCATCCTCCAATTGAGCTTCCAGATTGGTGAGAACTGAGCTTGCAGATAGAAAAATAGAGAAAGGAGAGAAAAGGAGAGAAACCACTAGATACGATTTTTGAGAAAACTTCCCGAGCCTAAACCTTGTACCAGACTTGCTGCAAGATTATACGAATAGACACCAATACCGCATCACTGAGGCAGATGAGGGAAAGGTTGAGATATATAATCGATGTAAGTAAAAGTAAAGTTGTCTCCCTTTAGTCGAGGGCGAATCGAAGCTCCCTTTTCAATAGCTACTACACCAAGGCATAGGGAAGGTCATTACTCCTTTCTCTGCTTTTCTTGCTTCACTTTGGCCTCGATACGTACCTTATATTGCTGAGTGTTAAGCAAGGAGGTATCAAGTACCATTTGTAAAGTCTTCGGTATGGCGCGACCTGGGACTGAACCCAGGTCTTGCGGACCATTGGCGAACACGCTACACGCTAGGCCAATGAACCGTATTTCTTTCTTTGCTGAGGTGTTTGTTTGTTTTGTTTTGTTTTGTTTGTAACCTGCAAACGGATGGAGCGACTTTGAACAAACGTCTAACTGGCTTTCCGGATCAAAGATCACTGCGTAGCCGAGTCAGACGACGAAGTCTAACTGTTCGGCCAGCGAGCAGAAACATTCACGGGCGAGGCCAGCAATGGAACGAAGGGGTGTGCGGTTGATTGTGGGAGCCAGAATCGATCCCCACTGGTCCCTCTAATTCTTCTTGCATTGGGTTTTTGGTATAAACTCAAAACTAAGCGATAAGAAGCAATACACACGGATACTACACTTTGACTCAGATAAAAGTGTCACTCCACATCCCAACGGATGCGATGACATTTTCATATTTTGAAATTAAAACCGAGCTGAGTTAACAAGATAATGGTGTCTTACTTGAAATAATATGAATTTATCTCAAAAGCGATTATTATTATTTGTATTAATGATGAAGGTTTTTAAAAAAATAGATATAATGATTCCAAAAATTTTGAACGTTTATTTATTTTAATTTTTTTTTTATCAAGATGGTTTCTTAAATATTTAAATAGAAGTGAAAGATTTTTTAAAATTAATTTTAAATATTTGGCTGGTTTCACTTTAAGTTTTAAGAGATTCCTGCCGTATTTTTTTTTTAAATACAAAATGTTCACAACAAATGCTTAGAAAAAGTTTGAATTTTGATGATAGATAGATAGATAGATAGATAGATAGATAGATAGATAGATAGATAGATAGAAAACCGGTTGATATAGAGAACATGCCAAATAAAGTTACGAACATGACAAAGACGCAAATTCGCTTAATAAAGATACGCAGTTGCTAAATAAAGAGGTGAACATGCTATGTACAAACATGCTAAAAAGATATAAGAAAACTTAGATGATACATATCAAGCCAAATAAAAATGAAGAACACAAACTGCTCCAAGTTGGGTAAACGGGTATGTTCAGAAAGTATCGAGATTGAAACTGTATTCACCAAGACGGAAATAAATGAAACTAATTTTTTTCAAAATGGTCCCCTCGGCATACAACTCACTTATTTTGACCTGGTGTAAAAGTGTGCTGTTGTATTTATTTTAAAGCCCTCAACGTCCTCAAATTTCTTCTCTGAGATGAATTTTAAACCTCTACTTAAAGAAGAAAAATATATACATCTATTCCCTTTCCCATGAGGTATAATAATTACGCGGATGTGTATTTCTAAGCTTCTTGGGAAGACGTGGCTCTGGAGGTGACCGTGTCCTCTGGAAAGAGTACGGATGTAACTTGCAAGACACATTTAGGTTATTTGGCCGCGCAATTACCATGACTAGTTGATTTGGCGTCACTTGTGTGCAATATGAACTAGTGGCTCAGTTGTAGAGACCTAATAAGGTCGAAACAGCAGTCCAGTGTTCCCGTATATCGCGCGTAGGTGTTCGGTTGGGTTTTCTGGTCGTGGTAATTCAATTCACAATATTAATTCCTCTACTTAAAAAAGAAAAATATGTATATTGTTGTTTGTAAGTTTTAACATTTCTATTTCGTTCTTAACTAAAAGGAAATATTGTTTTGGAATAAATAATATAAATTTCAATAATAATTTACCAGGGAAATTTAATCGTTCCTTCCTCCCCAGGATCCAATATTAGCATCAACTGACAATTATATTTTTTCTGCTGTATCGAGGATAAATGGAATGTTTGGCTGGATGGCTAGAAATTTTATTTCAAAAGAGATGAGTATTATTTTTAAAATTCATGAAGCCCAAAGAAGACTTCAAATAAAACATTGTCCTCAGGTCTTGGCTCCAATGTCGATACACGGAAATAAGGAATTGGATGGGTTACAAGAACTAATAGAGAAAATAAAAGATTACAGTTACTGAGAGAGATTAGGGAAATAAGGATTTACAAGAATATGTAGTACTTTACCTTCTGTTAAAATTCTGTAAAAGAAGCTCTTAAAAAGAGGTATGTTGAGTACATCGGAAACGGATACATTGTCACAGAATGAAATAAAAGAGGAGGGACAAACTTTTTCTACTTACGAAATCAAATTGAGAAACCCAAGATGTCCTCCTCTGTAATAATAATAAAAAAGAATTTAACATAAAGATATTTTTATAGAGAAAATTCTTATTGTTGTAGGTGACTCACCTATGACCAGAATAATGGACTTACCCAACGAGAATATTAATCAAGAACTAAGCTGGTAGAGCGGAGAGCAGCAGCAGCTAGGGTAGGTCCGGCTTGTTTTCGGTGTTTCCGGACACCGGAAAACAATCGGCCTCCATTTTCGTACACGGGGGGATGGGAGGGCAACCAAACGGGAAATTTTTTTCCTTGGTTTTCGTTTGTACATATTTCGGGGTTTTTCTCCCATTCCCATCATATGTATTCATTGTAAATAAATCATAAACTATAAATAAAATCATACATCACTTTCGGGGTTTTAAGTAGGTCTTTTTCATAAAGCAAATGTGGTATTTTGGTGGTTGCTGCGCGCATGGCGATGGATGAATGGATATATATTGTACTGTTGAAGGGGTCGGCGAATGTGGCTAGCTGGGTCCCCTTAGAATTCCTAGTTAAAGCAACACCGCTCCCTTTCCCCTCCCTCAAAACTTTAAGGCCTTGTGCCTTCATTGTATTTTTTACAATGAAATAAACGGAGAGCAGCAGCAGCTGTAGTAAGCACCTTGCCTGTTTTCGTGTACGTTGAACCAAGGAAACCCTCCTCAGAGTCTTGGATACATTTGTGTAGCACCTCATATCTCCGTGTTTAGTTCTTTATTTATTGCCCCTTAATATTCGGTCATAACACTTACATAAATTTATTTTTCTCTGATGTAATTTGGAGATTATTGTCGTGGAATAAACTGGTTTTAATGGCATGTCAACCCGTCGAAGGTTATTTTATGCATATAGGTTAGGAAATATATCGGTGAGATACATTTATATGCATATTTTAGTCTAATTTAGTTTCTTTGTTTAATGGCATATCAACCTTAGTAGGTTATTTAATGCCAAAGCCATTCTCCTAGAAGAACATTAGTGGTACTATTTAACCCATAGCTGGGAGGATAAGGGGGTTCATGCCTTTCCCAAGGGTATCTGCTCGAAAGTGAACATAATAGCGCGATTGGAGTTTGAACTCGCTTACTACGATTCTGCAGTCCATCGCTTTAACCATTACACCACGGGGACATTTCCTGACCCTTTCTCGCCACCCTTCTTCATCGTCCATTGCTTCCAGCAGGTCTTCAGGGTTACATCCTGTATCGGCACAGAGCTGTTGTGTGTAGGTTCGTATTAGTCGTCCTGCTTTTTCTCGTCCATGAGAATGGTCCACAGGAATACGTCACTTATGAGTTCGTCCCTACTTCTCCAGCAGTGTCCCGCATGTCTGGTTCACCTAACTTGGGTAGTTTTCATGATGGGTGGTAAGTAGCCGTACAGCTACTGCTTTGTGGGGTGCTGCCTCCAGGACTTGTTCAATATTGCTCGCAGCATTCTTGTGTAGTTGCCGTCAAGCTTTTTCACGCTAACTAAACGTATGGAGAAACTAATCTAAATAGAAATAATTTACAGTTATTATAATGTACGAATGTTCCCCAACTATTTATACATCCACCAACCTTTCTCTCGAAAAAATCATATGATGGGGGCGGGTGACACAGATACGTGGTACATTCAATAGGTTTCCAGACTTTTTTTTTTGTAGAGGCATTTAAAATTGGCGTAGACTCTTGAAAATTCAGTATGTTATTGCAATACATCTTATAAGATGACTGACCAATTTTTATCATTTCAGGTTTAATTAAACAGCTACAGCAGGAATTGGAATACACCTTACTAAAGCCTGGTTGTCACAAATGGTGAATTTCAAAAATGTAATCTGGACGTGAGGACACTTTAGAAGAACGATATGTAATAAAATTCTGTTTTAAACTTGGAAAAAATGATGCCACAGAAACGTATGGAATGCTTCAGACTGCTTTTCGACCATCTTGTATGAATCGAGCATGAGTTTTTGAGTGGCATAAGAGATTCAAGGAAGGCAGGGAGTCTGTTAGGGATGATGAGAGGTGTAGGAGGAGTAAGGAAGTCAATACACCAGAGTTGATTGGCCAAAAGGTTAAGGTTAGGGTTACTATGTTGAGGTGTTAAGGGAGTTCAGGAAGACATTCCTAGGGAAGAGGCCAACACTCTTCAAATCGGGTCAGTGGCATTTCCACCAAGACAATGCACCAGTCAACAACTCCATCCTGTCACAGTTCCTCAGCTTCCCTATAGTCCAGACCTTGCTCCCCGTGATTTTTGGTTATTCCCTCAGCTCACATGCTGTCGTTATGAGACAATTGAGGAGATGAAAGAGGCTGCAACGAAGGTCATTGACACGCTCACACAAGAGGACTTAAATGGGGCCTTGCAGAAGTTGTTGGAACGGTACAACAAGTACATTGCAGCCGGAGGAGATTTCTTTGAAGTGGAGTAGAGTTTCATGTGTGTACTATCAATAAAAGTGCCCATACGAAAAAAAGTCTGGAAACTTATTTAATGATCTTCGTACATTTGACCAGTTGTAGGTTTGCTTTTACATATCGACAAAAGAGTTCTTATCCTATCATTTTTCTTCTGTCCTCTAATGTGACGGACTGACCCCAGTGGAAAATCCGGTATCTTAACAGTCCCATTAAGGACTATATTATGGAGATAGAGGGATACTGATGGTAGGGGTGGTAGTAATCTGTGAATGATCATCGATATGTGTGTAAAGAAGTATATTATCATAAAAAAATTCAGTGAAACTTTTTCAAATTGATATAACCAAAATCTTCATAAATAGTATCCTTTCAGGTGCCTCCACTCTGGGCCATAGTGGACCCAGGAGCAATGGCAATAAAGATTTCTCCGCATTCCCCAAACCCCAGCATTACTGTCATATCCAGGACACTCGTCGGGGAGTATTGCCCTCGGCAGAGATGCCGTCGGTGTATTCGACAATCCCAGCCGATTGGGCCCAAAATATGTTCGCACATTATACATATATTTAATTTATATGTATAAACAGAATTTAGTTGATATGCCATAAAACCCAACCAAACCGAATCAAACAGTCTGGGGTTATTTTATGCCTAGAGGTTAAGGAATTGTGTACATTTTACTTATATATATATTGTGTAGTTTTTCCGGTAATATGGTATGGTATCAAGTATTCCAATCTAATACAAATAATTTGCAAACATACTTATTTGACTGACAGACGGAACTACCATTCCGGTTCAGAGTGGACCAGGGAATATTGACAATCAAGGAGTTCTCATCACTCCCCAGAGCACCGGAATTGGAACTTCACCATTTGATCTCTTTTTTTTTGGGGGGGGGGGTACCTTGTGCAGGGGGTGCACATAGCTTATTCTTAGCCCCACCGACAGAAATTTTAGGCTGTAAAAAATGCGTACACTTACCTGTGACTTATCTGGCACAGATGGTAGTGCTCTCTAAAAAGGAAAATAAAGGATATTAAAACCGGCTTAAATTGTGACCCCACCCCCACCCGCTGCCAAATACACACACCTTAAAAAAATATCTAAACACTCATGCGTCAAGATCTTGGATGTTTATTTTTCGTTATTTTTACATCAGTCTATTTTTAGCTGCGTTCGTTTGTTTTCTTTACGTGTTGCTAAAAACCTTTTAGTAAGAACTTGTTCTCATGTCGGCATTTTGAAATAACTTCGTTTTTTTCTTGTTTTACTGTAGTGAGTTTTTATTTTGTTTTTTCATCTGCCAAACTTGTAAAGAGAATTATTATTTTCGCATTCTTCTTGCTTTTTGTTTGTTTGTTTGTTTCTTACTTATGTTATGTAAAGAAAAATTGATAACAGGGTAATCCAAGTAGAAGGAGAGATTTATTGAGAAAAAAAAAGTCAACACTATAGTGTTTCGGTTCTACTGAACCATCATTAGGGCTATGAGGGGTTATATTAGTGATGTTAAATTAACGATGGATGTGTAAAAAGTGTAAAAATATATAAAAACTTTGCAAAATTTGTATAACAAGAAAAAGTTGACTGTTCATGACCAGAAAAAGTTGTTTGATCAAAGAATCAGCGTTTGTTGCTTTAAACTACGTCACCTGACTAATTAGAAACATAGTGCAGAATCTACGTTCCGTACGTTCATCGATAAAGGATTTCGAATCATTTCTCCTTTTCGACGAAGTTCAAATCCTATAAGTCTGGAACGGGGGGTTGTTTTTTTTTAAATGTCGATGCCTCGGAAAATCCTAAAATACGAATATTAGCCACAAGGCACAGACTTATGTAATTCAGGAAAATGTTGGGATGGACGAAGAACGCTGGACATACTGGTAGGTATGGTTTTTTGGTACTTATGCATCTATGTTACCGCGATAAAGCCGAACTTTCTCAAGCGTTTCCGGGCCGATAACGGAAAGAATCGGAAAGACCCAGCCAATCAAATTTAAGCGAGCAGACGATAAAATAATTCAATCAATTTGTTGACAAGAACAATATTATTCAAGCAAGTTTATTCAAGCAAGTTAAGCGACAAACTACAATCTGTGGAAAAGGTGATACAATTCTGCCAAGAAAAAAAATCTGGTGCTTATGCCCTTATTATACCTGGCTATTTTTAGATAGTATTTTCAAGTTAAATTCAAGTGTTATGATATCTTTTTTTTATTAAATTGTTAGGTGAAAGTACAGAATAGTTACAAAATACCCTCCCCTCCTCATGTTAAGAATGGGTTTCTAAATAATCACGTTATTATTTCAGCGCGGTACAATAAGTGCATAAGTACCAAAAAACTTATTGGCGAAATTAAAAGTTGCCGGACATGCGAGCATCCTTGCCATTTTAAAAAAATGAGAAAAAGCTATGCCTGAAGATGGTCTTCATGCTTTTTGTCGGCATATTCCGATTCTTTCCGTTATTGGTCCGGTGTATATGATGGCCGATGGATTTCGGTTTATGCCTTTGGGTTTAGTTAGGCTGAGAACCTTTCGGCTCAGCACATGGGTTACTTAGGTGCAACATTAACGCGAGTGTTCACGCGCGCGAACGTGTCACACAGAGATGTCACAATGGCCCAGGTGGGAAACGGGGTTACAGAGTGCAGGCGACGTCACGCACCGGAAGCGCGCGGGGGATTTGGGGAATTTGAAGAAAGTTAGTTGAGTTGAGACTAGATACCGAACGAGAAGGGTTGACTTTCGCTGGCTCGCGGAGGCCTTGGGCAGGTGTCGCACGAGATGGGGGCAGGCGGGGGGGTGCAGATGAAAAAGCCAGAATAAAAAGATTGTGCCTCTCTCTCCTTATGTCGAAGAACCTTTAAATTCAAAAGTAATAAAAGGTTTCGTGCCTGAACAAAGAAGTCGTAAGTGTTTTTCGTGTTTCGAGATTCCTATGTTCGATGTTATATATATATATATATATATATATATATATATATGAACATTCTATGTCCATTTCACACATAGCCATATCTGGCTATGGTATACCGGAAATACTCGTGAAAGTTCAGCTTTATCGCAGTAACACAGAGATGCATAAGTACCGATTTTTTCCTGTATATAGTTGTTTAGAAAAGTCTTCCTGTTTTTGAGTAGATCTTTGCATCTGCGAACCATCTTGACGCCATCGATATGAGATACTTATGTTATGTATATACATATATAACAATATATGGTTGTCACTATCTCACTTGGTAGGTTTGTGGCAGACCAAATGTGGTATAATTTGGAGAGTGCTCAATATCTGTGATAGAGCTATTATATAATATATATATATATATATATATATATATTAGACGGCATGAAACCAATGGTCGTAGATAATTATCCACGCTATTAAATATATTGAAAAAAATGATGCAAAGCTCTTCGAATGAATTGAGCACTCTGGTATCCGATAAGGCAAAATGTAAACTAGCGAAAGCTACTACATAATGCCTTATAATTCCTAAGCTAACTTATGTCAACTGATAGCTGAGTGGTATGATACTAAGTCTAACATAATCCCAGCTTGAAGCATTTTGCGTGTCTAGCCACACTGACGAGTTGTGATACAACGAAAGAGACTGTCTGTGGATGAGAATATAAAAACTAATATATATTTATTATTGTTATATAATGACTGTTGATATGGTTTTTGGGTTCGTTCCTGGTGACCCCGTGTGCTTTGACAAGCTGTCACGTTGTGATTAGTAAACAGGGAGATGGCGGTGCGTCAGGGTAGGCCAGTCGAGCAGGTGTGTAAACGGAAGGAGACCACGTGATATGAGAACCATGCGGTCAGATTTAGACAGTCAGTCCTGTGAGAATCGAGAGTCGAGCCAGGGATACGCAACCGATCTGAGGGTTAGTGTCGTCTCTGACGATACGGCTTACAAGGGGGTACAAGCGTTGGCACCCCCTGGCCCCAGGAAGAAGATTTGGGGCAAGAAGAAGTCTCCTCTCTAAGTATATATCTCTCCATCTCTCTCTCTCTCTCTCTCTTTCTCTCTCTCTCTCTCTCAAATTTACAACAAACAGTGTGCCCCTTTCGAGAATAAAATGAGAGAGATATATTTTCATAAAGAAGTGTGTTTCGTTTCGTTCATTGAAGTTCGTTCATTATCTTTGGTTATGTTCTTGGTTGGGTCTATGATAAGTATTCAACATTATTATTATTTACTCATTAGAGTTTTTCACATCAGCGTTAGTTGATGGTCTTTCACTGGAGCAAGTCTCCTCAAGTCTCCAGGACTCTTCTCAGTATTCTGGCCGTTCTCAATAGTGCTGTACTTTGGATGATCTCCACTCGTCCGCCAACTTCAAAGCCCCCCATTCCGTTTAGTAATCCTTTAGTTACTGTTCCAAACGCACCTATTACAATTGGTATAATTGTCCCCTTCATGTTCCACAGTTTTTTCAATTCCCTAATAAGGTCGACGTACTTATCCTTCTTTTCACATTTTTTCAGTTTTATTCTGTGGTCAGCCGGGACAGCAAAGTCGACAATTTTGCAAGTTATCTTTTTTTCTTTTTTGTTGATTATTATTAAGTCTGGTCTTCTGGCCGAGATTAGATGATCCGTGTGTATGTCAAAGTCCCATAGGAGTTTATGTGTGTTATTTTCTAGGGCAGCTGCTGGGTTGTGCATATACCATTTGTTGGTATGGTCAAATTTAAATTTCTTGCGCATCTCCCAGTGGATCACCTTGCCGATCCAGTCGTGTCTAGTCTTATAATTTGCTAATTTGCTGCATTCGCTTATTATATGATTGATGGTTTCATCTCTGTCACCGCATAGCCTACATTTGCTATTTTGTTGCGTCTTATCTATTCCCGCTTTGATATCATTGGTTCTTGTGCTGCTATTAGAAGAGATTCTGTTTCTCTCTTAAAATTTCCTTTTCTTAGCAATGTCCAGGTTTTGTTGTGTGAGATGCTTTTCATTAGTCGTTTAAAACGCCCTTAGAGTTGTTTTCCTTCCCATTTTTGTTTCCTAGTTATTATCATTCTGTTATCTATCGTGTCGTCAGTATTGTTTCTGATGGCCGTAATCAGTCCTCGTTCGTGTTTTTCTATGTAGTCTTCGAGTCGTATCGATGCGTCAATGCTGTCTTCACTACTAGCAAGTCCTCTTCCTCCCTCTTTTCTTGAAACATATAGTCTGTCAACGTCGTCTCCGGAATGTAATGCCTTGTACATGGTCATTAGTTTTCTAGTTCTTTGGTCCATTTGTCTAAGTTCATCTTTAGTCCACTTGAGAAAGGGTCCCGAGTATCTAACGAGAGTACAGCCCAAGTATTTATTCCTTTGATAAGGTTTCTGCTAGAAAGCTTTGTCTCGAGTAGTTTTCTAGTTCTCTTGAGATATTCTTTTTTAATTTTGTCTTTCATTTGCACTTATTATTATATGTTTAAGCAGGTTTGATTAAATAAAATGGAATCCTTGTTATTTTAAAGTTTTTTAATTATTCTTTCAAGAGTCCTAATGTTTTTTGTCTTTTGGGGGGTTATGCAACGATCTTAAACTTCATAAATGATTTCTCCAAAGGAGCAATACAGGGTGGAACGATAAAATTGTCGTCCTAAAGAAAACAACACTCCAGCTTTATTTCAAAACTTTTATAGAAAAAAATCAATTCAGATAACTTGAATATGTAGTAGAGCTGACATCTATTCAATGTAGCCGCCTTCAGCCTCAATCACCGTCTCGATACAGATCCAGAACTGGGAGCATGCCTTTTCCACAAGCGCCGGCGGGAACTTGGCGGATGGCGGCGATCAGGCTGGCTTTGGTGTTGTGGGAGGTCATGTTGGTGATCTTCTCGACGTATGACCAAACAAAGTAGTCCAGGGGGGTTCAGGTCGGGGGGGGGAGGGGGCCCGTGAGAGAAGGGTACAAAGTCGTAGCACTCCTTCTAAAGCCAAGCCTGGGTCTCTTTGGACATGTGGGCCGGTGCCGAGTCCTGCTGTCACACCCAGGGTCTGCCACTGGCCACCTGATTGCACCAGGGGATCACCACACTCTTCAGCACATCCAGGTACACTTTGGTGTTGACTTTCGAGCCGACTTCGAAGATGTGAGGTGGCATGATGTGGCCCTCACTTGAAACCACACCAAAGACCATAACCATAGCCGGAAACTTTGTTTTCATCACCCTGGGCACGTCCCTATTTGTTATTCGTGGCAATCCAGATTTGCATTTTGAGGGTGCTGGCAATGGTCCTGTTGTCATAACTTGGATCGGTAGAGAGCATGAGTTGTACAGCGGCGCATCTCCGATCTCGATCGTTGAACATTGTGTCACTTTCAGACATGATAGAAGGCTCCTATCGCTCTTGGGATTTGTACACAACTGGCCAACTAGTAGATGGTCTGCAACAAAAAAAGAAAACCGGTTTTCATTAAACGGAAATGGAATCATGTCGTCTTTTCTAGGGCGACAATTTTTATCGTTCCACCCTGTAGTTAGGCTCCTATCGCTCTTGGGATTTCTACACAACTGGCCAACTAGTAGATGGTCAGCAACAAAAAAAAAAACCGGTTTTCATTAAACGGAAATGGAATCATGTCGTCTTTTCTAGGGCGACAATTTTATCGTTCCACCCTTTATATGGTTAGCCGGGGAGTTTTGGTTCGTATCAGAACCATTATCAATGTAATGTGTATGCTTATTGCGTAATTAAAAGTATTTAAGATTTAAACTAAATCATTATTTTGTTTTGTTTTTATCCCTACTGTGGGGCTAAGCAGTTTTGGAAGTTTAAATATTTCTATTACGTGAAGTGATATATATATATATATATATATATATAGGATCGTAGGTGCTCATGGACTGTAGAGTTATCCCCCTCGTACAACTTACTGACTTCCGGTGTGATATTAAATTATAGGCAAGCTGCTATCTTGCGCATATCTAGATTCTCGTTCCGTCCTTTCATTACACTTCTTCACACATCAGATTTACGCCCAAAACATCACACTTTTATTCCTTCGAAGTAGTCCCGATTCAGTTTTTACTAAAACTTCGAAGGAATAAAAGTCATCTTCATAGAAGAAATGACCAAACCAAATTTTCTCAAGTAGACATCCCGCAAGAATTGTTGACACTACCAAATGTACCCAGAGAAGTTCCTGAGTACAGTCACGATGATAGCACATATGGAAATATGAACGAACAGGTTGACCAACCGGAAATGCAGCCAACTGCACAGAATGAAGGCTCAACCAACGCAGAAAGCCTACAGACAAGATACACCAGAAGGAGTCGAAAAATACGACCACCCAAAAGACTGTCATTCTAAAGTTAAAACAACTTTAAAAACTAAAAAAGGGAGATGTGGAGTTATCCCCCTTGTACAACTTACTGACTTCTGGTATGATATTAAATTATAGGCAAGCTGCCATCTTGTACATATCTAGATTCTTGCTCCGTCTTTTCATTACACTTCTTCACTCAACAGATTTACGCCCCAGACATCACATGGACCACAGAAAAAAAGAATTTTGATGATGTACAAGGCATTAAGGATAAAAGGATATTCCTTCTGTGCTAATTTGCTGCATTCGCTTATTATGGGATTGATGGTTTCATCTCTGTCACTGCATAGCCTACATTTGCTATTTTGTTGCGTCTTATCTATTTTCGCTTTGATATCATTGGTTCTTATGGCGCTGTTTTGTGCTGCTATTAGGAGAGATTCTGTTTCTCTCTTAAAGTTTCTTTTTCTTAGCCACGTCCAGGTTTTGTCGTGTGAGATGCTATTCATTAGTCGTTTAAAACGCCCATAGAGTTGTGTTCCTTCCCATTTTTGTTTCCTAGTTATTGTCATCGTGTCATCAGTCTCGTTTCTGATGGCTGTAATCAGTCCTCCATCGTGTTTTTGTATATTATTATTATTATTATTATTTGCTTAAACAGGTTTGGTTAAATAAGATATATAGTATAGACTACATCTTACAAGAAAAGAAGGAGGTAGAGGACTCGCAGGCATCAAGGATTTTGTTTGGAACTCGATGAATATGTAAACGAAAGTAAGCCGAGATTAATCAAATCGGCAAATAACAGCAACAAAAAATAGCAGAAGAACAAACAGCAGAACTCGCTTTATTAAATCAAGAAAACAAAAACGGAAACAAAAACAACTAAATGGACACTTCATATGACAAACTAACCAATTTTTACACGGGAAAACATTGAAATGGTTACCCAGAGGGAACTTAAAAAGAGAAACGAATTCTTTAATAATAGCAGCACAAATTAAAGCGAGAAATTGACAGTTACCAAGCTGTACCTTACCCATGATACGGATATGTGAAACGTATATAGAATGTCCATTACATATATACACAGAACATAGGAATCCTGAAACACGAAAAACACTTACGACTTCTTAGTTAAGCTACGAAACTTTTTTTTATTATTTTTGAGTTTAATGGTTTTTCGACATAAGGAGAGAGATACCATCTTTCTATACTGACTTTTCCATCTGCACCCCACCCCATCACGTGCGCACCCGACACAAGGCCTCGGCGAGCTCGCGAAAGTCAACCATCTTCCTCTGAGGCAGGAACTCAACTTACTGACTTTTTTCAAATCTCCCAAAATCCTCCGCGCACGCTTCCGGTGCATGACGTCATTCACATCCACACGTCTTATCTGGGATTTTTATTTTGACATCTCTGAATGACACATCCTCCCCGCGCGCGCGTCAGCCTAACTAAACCGAAAGGCAAGATATATGAAACGAAATCCCTCGGCCATTATATTACAAAGCGCCTCTCACTCGCAATACTAACACACCCACGTACACTGATATATATATATATATAGGTTCATACAATGACTGATGTTTGTACAGCAGCATTGCTTCCAACAAAGCCTTCATCAGATGATGACTCTGAGTTCAGGCATGGTTTTGGGGCCGAAGCATCCTTACCACTAGCCCCGATCGCCTCAGCAGTATCTCACGATACCATCAGATTTTGTTGAGTTATCGTCACGCTATACTAACACACACACACACACACACACACATATGAACGGGTCACGTGGCTGGCTCACCCAGGGTCAACCTGGTCATGGCAATCAAATATGAAAATGTCTGCCTTGGAGTTCACTCGACCACTCGTCGTTTGACCTACCCAAGGTGGGTGGGGGTGGAGATCAATTAGCTGTCTACTCAAGTTGTTAATTTTAGATCCAAACAACGAGCCAGAAGCCGAAATAACCGGACCGGTTGATCATTCATTAATTAAAAAAATAAAAAGTTGATATCCAGAGAACGAACAAACACAGGGTTGAATAATGAAATGAAAATGTTTTTAGTAAAAAAAAATTAACAATCACGAAATAATTGTCTCTATTTCGATGTTCTATTCCCCATAGATACAAGCAGAATGTCTGAGAATCTAGCCCCTCTCTTGCAGCGGTCAGTCTAAGTCCACAGTCTGTCTTTCTCACTTAGACTTACTAAGTATTCTCTGCGTTACGTTAATCTTATCTTCAGCTTGTTGAAACAACAGAGATGTGAGAGGATCTGGTTATCTCCGAGTCTGGTGCAAGGCTCTTTTGATAGGAGCCTCATGTCAAGTACGCAAGGTCTCTCGCCGCACTGCCAACAGCCAACAAAAATCCTGTTTGCATAATTGTTTATTCTGTTTCCAAATGGGCGTAATTCCATCAACGGCCTTTAATCAAATCTTCAACCATTAATTTCATTCACTTTTGCTTTCTGCTACCCCAACAGGGAATCTCTGTGCCTGCTACTAGGAGGGGAGGTTGGTTACCTCTATACAACTTCTGATGTGACTGCTACCATAGGGCTTCGTCCCCACTCCCTCATCACATTTGTTTTATATCCTCTTCTCTGCAAGGGGACGCCCGTTTTCTCCACATGTGATTCATACGTCATCACTTCCAAAATTTGCACAAAATTTTCCATTTCTCCAAGGTTGATTTTTTCCCAAGCCAGCAGCTTGCACCTGGGCTGACTTCTTGTAACCTTTTATATCCTGCTCATCATTTGTTTAGACTAGTGATTTCTCCAATTCTAGCTTTTCTTTCTTGGTTAGAAAAATCAATTTTGAAGCTTTTGTAATTTTTCTGTCAGCCAAAAATTAAACAATATTTTTCTCTTCATTCTCAGGGCGATGATACATTGCATTACGCTTTAAAGAAAACAATGAACTGCGCGAATCTTCTAAAATCCACACCGAATATTTTTTTTCATTATTACATCTAGTAGGCTAAATTTCAGTCCCAATCTGCTCTGTTACACACACACTGATGTATATATATATATATATATTAATACAAATTTTGTTGAATATAATAGACATTTTCTGTCTACATATTTTCTTGTTGATCCTTTCATATTGCCGTATTGATTTCATTGTATTCGGCGGGAATTGATTGATATATTTTCAAATAATTGTTTATTTCCCAAGTACTTTCTGCCCGACTTAGAGCCATTATCAGGAGAGGATGTAATTTTCAAACCAGTGCTAATGTACTTAAATGTCTTTAACTACTGACACTATTTATAGAACAATTTTAAAAGTAAACGCTACATACTGCAACGGCCCAGATGCTCTTCTTCTTACAAAGTAGTAATGTACATACAAAAGTTACATCACTTTTGTAATACATCCTCTCCTGATGATGGCCCAAAGTCGGGGAGTAAATAACTTGGGAAATAAACAATTATGGAAAATACATCAATCAATTCCCGCCGAATACGATAAAATCAATACGGCAATATGAAAGGATCAACAAGAAAATATGTTGACAGAAAATGTCTATCATATTCAACGAAATTTGTATTAATGAAGAAATGCTGCCAAAATATACACACACACACACACACACACATATATATATACTCAAAGACCTAAATCAACCACACAGAATGTGTGTAATACATACATGCGCCTTAAAGACTAAAAATTATTATAAAAATGTTCACTTACTTGTGATACGTCTGGTACAGCCATTAAAAAAACAGAAAAATACATGAATATCAGCTCATATCGTAAATTTAAAAAAATACAATTTTGTCGACGAATCCTTGCTGCATAGTCTGGAGAAGGCAGTAGACGGTATAGGCCTCCATATCAATCCAGATAAAACAGACTACAAGTGCTTTAATCAAAACCAAACAAGAGACATCTCCCTCCTAACAGCTGACTCCTTGAAACTAGTCGACAAATTCACCTACCTCGGAAGCAGCGTCACATCTATGTAAAAATTACATCAATACGTGACTAGTAAAGGCATGGTCTGCTATCGATAGGTTATCGGTCATATGAAAGTCAGACCTATCCGATAAAATAAAACGCAGTTTTTTCAACAGCAGTCGTGTCCATACTAATATATGGATGCACCATATGGACGCTGGCTAAGCGTATGGAGAAAAAGCTCGACGGCAATTACACAAGAATACTACAAGCTATATTGAACAAATCCTGGAAGCAGCATCCCACAAAACCACAGCTGTACAGCCACCTACCTTCTATCTCTAAAACCATTCAAATCAGACAAGACATGCAGGACACTGCTGGAGTGTTAGGGCGAACTCATAAGCGACGTTCTCCTGTGGACCCCTTCTCACAGACGAGCAGGTGTTGGACGACTAGCTTGAACTTATCTAGAGCAGCTCTGTACGGACACAAGATGTAGTCTAGAGGACCTGCCAAATGTGATGAATGATAGAGACGAATAGCGTGGGAGAGTCTGTTGGTGGGTTGATATTATGGCATATCAACCTTTGTGGGTTATTTAATGCCAAATCCATTTTTATACAAATAATTAGTTTTATCTCAAACAATTTAGTTTAGCATAGGGAGTTAGGGAAATCTAGCGGCACGATATGATGATGACATGTTTTAATAAGGTTTTTTTCTACGACCGCTCAAAGATGATACAATTAGTTGCCATGGCAATTCATTTGTTCGTGAGACAACACAACAACCCAAAACGCCAAGGAACCATCCGTGAGACAACACTTCCCATAAAGACCTGAAGGCTGAAGAATGTATCGGTTTTCACGTCGACATAGAAAATAGAATCAATGACTCGCGTTTAAATCCTGGATTAGGGTGAATGCGCTTCACTTCACGTAAATATCCTTAGGAAAGGCATGAATCCAACAGTTCTTCCCAAAAATAATCAGTAAATAGCACAACAGACTGTGGTTTGAGCATTATTAAGGCAACCAGTCTAGGAGAAGGAAAAATTCTGTTCTCGTTGAAAAGTAAGCACTATGTTACACCCTGCTCATAGGTGAGGGGTTGGGTAAATATATACACAGACTTACTGGTAGTGTCGCTGGAACTTTTGGCAGCTGGAAAAGATATAAAATGATTTATGTATCAGTTAAGCTAAACACATAAAAAGATATGGTTTCATGTATTTTTATCAAATACAAATAATTTACATGCAATTATATGGTTCTTCAAAATTATCAACAAATCACTTGCGTCGGTAGTTCAACGGTTATCTTCAAGTACTCTACTTACCCGTCTTAAATGACAGTGGACACAGAATTAAATTTCTGGTTGGTTGGTTGGTTGGTTGGTTTTGTTTTACAGCGTATCAACCCTTTTCGGGTCATGTAACGTCCAATTAAATTCCAAACATTTCAGTTTAGTATACGTGGTGCCTTCAATAAGTTACTAGACTTTTTTGTACAGGCATTTAAAATTGTCGTAGACTCTTGAAAATTCACTATCTTATTGCTATACATCTTATGAGATGACTGACTAATTTTTTATGATTTCAGCTTCAAATCAACAGCTACAGCAGCAATTGGAATACACCCTACTAAAACCTGATTGTCACAGCTGGTGAATTTCAAAATGCAATCTGGACGTCAGGACACTTTAGAAGAACGATATGCAATAAAATTCTGTTTTAAACTTGGAAAAAATGATGCCACAGAAACGTATGGAATGCTTCAGACTGCTTTTCGACCATCTTGCATGAATCAAGCATCAGCTTTTGAGTGGCATAAGAGATTCAAGGAAGGCATTGAGTCTGTGAGGGATGATGAGAGGTGTGGCAGGAGTAAGGAAGTCAATAGACCAGAGTTGATTGGCCAAAGGGTTAGGGTTAGGGTTACTATGTTGAGGTTTTAAGGGAGTTCAGGAAGAGATTCCTAGGGAAGAGGCTAGCACTCTTCAAATCGGCTCAGTGTCATTTCCACCAGGAGAATGCACCAGTCCACATCTCCATCCTTGTCACAGACTATTTGACCAAGATTGGCATCAAGACAGTTCCTCAACCTCCCTACAGTCTAGACCTTGCTCCCTGTGACTTTTGCTTATTCCCCAAGCTCAGAGGCTGTCGTTATGAGACAATTGAGGAGATGAAAGAGTCTGTGATGAAGGTCATTGACACGCTCACACAAGAGGACTTAAATGAGGCCTTAAAAAAGTTGTTGGAACGGTACAAGTGCATTGCAACCGGAGGAGATCACTTCGAAGGGGACTAGAGTCTCATAATTGTACTCTTAATAAAAGTGTTCATACGAAAAAAAAGTCAGGAAACTTATTTAATGATCCTCGTAAGTATAGTTTTTTGTTTATACACAGTAAACTGTCAAAACAGTTCTATTTCAAAGAATTCAGTTTGGCATAGTACATAGTTTAATTCTATTTGACTCATAGATATTACCCTGTACGTGTTACCACTCTGGACCAGAGTGGACCTGGGAGTGATGGTAATGATGAAGTATTCCACGTTCCTTAAAACTCCAGTATTACTGACGCTTCACTATCAGATTGTTTAGTGTCATATACAGGACATTCGTTGGGGAGGGAGTCTAAACCCTCGTCAGAGAAGCAGTCGGTGTATTCTGCAGCCACAGCCGACTGGACAATCAAATCTTTCGATTACAACAAATTAGTACTCGTAGAAGAACATTTCCGCTCAAACGGTCTTGATTCTAACAAAGATGTAAAGTTCCCCGTTCAGTTTTTATCACTTCTTTTGAAACAACCAAAAAATAAATGATGCAAAAGAAATATACCGTTCTGTCAGTAACATATTGACCCTCGACCGAGCCGTCAGTCAAGAGATGCACCAGTGTATTTAAGCGGAAGAATAGCGAAACAGATGCATGCGGTCGAAGATATCGGAATATCACCTTGACCTGTGAACGTGGTTGAATTCGGTGCAGATGCGTATGCCCACAGGAAGCAGGTGGAGGTCAGACAATTATATAACCAGGTGCCACAGACGGCTTGGTTGAGTCAGTTCAAGTTCGAGTTCCAGTTGCACTTGGAGTCAGTTGGGGACAAGATGCCAGCGTGAGAATCAGCTTGCAGACTGCGGGCTTGCGGCTCTCAGTGACCCACGGTTGAGCACCGGCCAGAATGATGAAAAAGTGCTGCTATGGTCAGAAGAACTTAGGGTCAATATGTAGCAGTCTGTCCCCGTCTCCAACTCACCTCTCACTCATAACCAACATCAACCCTTTCGAGAATAAAGTGTGAGAGGTATATTTTTATAAAGTGTGTCCGTTCGTTCATTGAAGTTCGTCATTATTGTTGACTATGTTTCCACATATATTTGTATTATGTATATGTATATGTATGCGGCTATACAACAAGTCTTACCACTTTTGTTCATTTATATATATATATATATGTAGAAAGTAGAAAAACAGAATAATCTAGATTAGATGAATTTATTTCGATGTAAAGCCAACGTTGAACATTTCGATTTTATTGTGAATTGAATTAGGTTTTGATATCATGAGAATTCTTCACAAAGCGATGGATGCTTGTCAATTGATTTGTTAGGTTTTATGGCATATCAACCTTTGTAGGTTATTTAATGCTAAATCCATTTCTATGTAAATAATCAGTTCTATTTCAAACAATTCAGTTTACCATGAGTACACAGTTTAATTGTCAAAAACATTTCTTTTTCAAACTATTCAGTTTATTCAAGCAGTTATATATAACAATTCAGTTTAGTGTAAGTATAGTTTCAATGTCAAAAACAGTCCAATTTCAAATAATTCAGTTTAGCATAAGCACGCAGTTTAAATGTAAGTACAGTTGTGAAAAACATTTCTATTTCGTGCTATTGAGTTTAGTCAAGCAGTTCTAATTCAGCTAATTCAGTTCTATGTTAAACAATTCAGTTAGTGTAAATATAGTTTCAATGTTAAAAAGCAGTTCTATTTCAAATAATTCAGTTTAGCATAAGCATGCAGTTTAAATGTAAGTACGGTTTAATTGTCAAAAACATTTCTATTTCAAGCTATTCAGTTTATTCAAACAATTCAGTTTAGCATAAGAATGCCGTTAGTTCTATTGAACCCATAGATAGGGCCCTATCAGGTGCTAATACGCCAGGCTAGAGTCGACCTGGGAGTGAAGGCAGTGAAGGGGTGCTCTGTATTCCCAAGGCTCCAGCATTACTGCGACCTCACCATCAGATTGTCTAGTGTCATATCCAGGACACAGTTCTAATTCAACCAATTCAATATAGATTTTATTTACAAACAGTTAAATGTCAAAACAGTTCTATATAAAACAATTCAGTTTAGTGTGTGTACAGTTTGAATGTCAAAAACAGTTCTATTTCAACCAATTCTGTTTAGCATATAAAAACAGTTTCATTTCAAATAATTCTGTTTTGCATAAGTACACCGTTTATTTGTCAAAAACATTTCTATTTCAAGCTATTCAGTCTAGTCAAACAGCTCTAATTCAAACATTTCAATTTAGCATAAGTACGCAGTTTAGTTCTATTTGGCCCATAGGTAGGACCCTATTAGGTGCTACCACTCCGGGCCAGAGTAGACCTGGAAGCGTGGTACTTTGCATTCCCCCAAAGCTCCTGCAATGCTGGAACCACACCATCAGATTGTTTAGTGTCATGTCAGAACACTTTTGGCGGGGTCTTACCCCTCTGCAGAAATGCAGTCAGTGTATTTTACAACCCTCCACCAGCCGACAGGGCAATCTTTTAACTGGGTTAAGACTATGGGAAATCGCACCTGAAATATTCTGATGTGTGACACAAATTCTGATGATAAGGTACTTACCTCCTCACAACTGAGATCTTCATAATCTAACTGTGGATGCTGCAATTTAAAAATAAAATACATTTAGGTGCATTGCAGACCTGATAGATAGATAGATAGATAGATATGGAGGTGCCCATGGTGTAATGGTTATTGTCGTAGGAAATAGACACTGCAACAAGAGTTCAAATCCTGGACGAGACTGATTGGATTTTATATAGCACTACTACCCTTGGGAAAGGTATAAATCCAAATATTCTCCCTCCAGCTATGGGTAAATAGTAGGGCAGACTGATTTCTTCAGCCAGGGTATTCAAAAGAATTATATATATATATATATATATATACACCAGATCAATTAAGAGCAGAGACTACACCGGACGTTATTCTTCATTTTTAGTGTGCAGTTTATGATTTAAAAAAACAAACGCTTTTACTTTCGGCTGTTGATGTTATTACGCGTTTACAGTAACCGTTTCTTGCGTTTCATATTGAAAACTTCTCTCTTTCAACCTAATCCAACTTGATGCATATTGCGCCGTGGTCTGAAGACGATTTGAGGCTATATATATATATATATATATATATATATATATATCTTTTTTCACTTTCTTATTTTTATGATTGATCAATCACATTGTGATATCTATGTAATTTGATATGAACTTAAGATTGGTTGGTTGGTTGGTTGTTTGGGTTTTATGGCATATCAACCTTTGTAGGTCACTCAACGCCAAATTCTGTCTATATATAGACATACATATTCAACCAAAGATTTCAAAACGAATATTAAGGTAGGTAGAATTTTCTATTAGCAGGATTTCATTTGGTTGCACAAGATTAACCAGTTTTAAGTTGTCATATTTTTTGGTACAACTCTGTTTCTCTCAAAAAGGACAGAATGTCATCTATTTTGACGTTCTCGAACAGATCGGTTAACTTATTTACTTTGAAAAATCACTTTCTGATAACAGCGAAAGTTCTGCATTCTATAAGAACGTGTTTAACTGTGCAAGTTGTCTGGCAGGTTAAACACTGTGGTTGTGGTTCCTGTTTCAAAATGAAAGAGTGAGTAAGCCTTGTATGACCAATTCGCAATCGGGATATAACAACTTGTTCTCTTCTTGATTTCATCAATGCTGGTCTCCACTCTCCTAAGGTGGGCTGAATTTGGAAGAGTTTATTGTGGATGTAATGGCTTCATTGTTGTTGCCATTTTGTGGGAACTTAAGATAATCTAAAGCAGAAATGAGGAACCTTTACATTTATAAAGGCTTTTTTGTCGATCAGTACAGGGTGCGGAAGCAAAATTAGGAATATTTTTGTATGATAATAAACAACTTTATTATAAAACAGAATTAATTTCAATTTAAAAAAAATAAACAACAAAATAAGAAGATAGACACAAAACAGTAAATTTACTCAATATGGACACCATTTTTTCAAGCATTGTATCAACACACTTTTGAAATGATTTGAATGCCTTCAAAATAAATTCTTCAGACATTTTATTCCATTCCTTCACAAGTGAAGTTGTTGTATATTGACCTCCGACCCGGGCAAACATGCCATTCCAAACACGGCGGAAGTTGCATATTCCATTGGCGTGGGCAAGCTTGGCTGACAATATGGGACAGGGTTAAAATCCCACGATACAGTCACAAACTGATGCACCGGAAGAGAGTGACCTGTGAACTGCATGACAGTTATTTCCGCTCGATGACGATCAAACATCCTATTCCAAAGACGGCGGAAGTGCATATTCCGATGGCCAGTTGTGGGAAGAGATTGAGTGAGCGTTGAACTATTATATAACTCAGTGCACAGGAAATTCAATGAGTTTGGAGATCAGAGAGTCGGAGAAATTATGCTGTAGAGAAAACAGCACACAGCAGAAGGGGCCCTGGGGACCCCCGATTCAGTTTGGGGATCAGACGAGTTGGAGATAAGATGCGATGGAGAAAACCAGCACCCAGAGAGACTGGGCGCCAGGCCCCCGTTTGAGCAGCCCAGAAGAACGGGAAAGAAACGCTGATGGCCATAAGAGTTGGGGTCAATATGTTGGAGTTTCTTATTGATGTTTTGGGGTATTTATTACAAGAACAGTTCGGTCCTCCGCTCCCCCTTTTCCTTAAAAAGCCCTTTTTTTAGTTAAAATTTCTTCTTTGCTTTGTATATGGTAAACAAAGAAACTTTGGCTTGGTTTCGGCGTTAAGCAAATGATAGGTTCTTTGTTGTTTTTTCTTGCTCACGCATACTGGGCGGAATTTTAATCTAAAAAGTGCTTGAATAATTGAGCTACTCATGAAAATTTAGATTTATCGCGTTTTATTTTTTTTTTTTTTTTCAAAAATTGAACTAATCAGACTAAAAAAACGTTTTAAAAATTATTTAATACTTTGCTTCTGTAGTATTTTTACAACGAAATTAAAGTTTACATACATATATAAAATCGACAAACATCCTCATCTTAACATTAAGACCAGTGCGTTTTTCCTGACCGAGATTGGCACATGTGATCGTTCAAAGGAATTATAAATTATCAATACTATATTTATTATTTAGCAAGGGCAGCAATTTCAACACCATGGAAAATCTATCTATCTAAATCTGTTTATATTTATCGATTTATGTGTGAGTGTGTATTCCTATCGGTTAAGTGCAAGTGTATTGCGTGGGTGTAAAAGCTACCACCTTTTCTTAAGCTTTTTTCTCCTGACTCTCTCTCTCTCTCTCTCTCTCTCATTCCGTCCCTATCATCTATCGCTCTTTCAAACTATATCCTGTGTCCGAACAGAGAATGATATAAATAAGCTCTTACCAGTCGACCAACACTGGTCCATGTGTAGGGGTTTATAGAAGAACGTCTGATGAGTTTGTCTTTGTTTTATGTCGGTGGACCGTAAATGGTAGTCGAGCTAACATATTATGACGCAGCATACGACAAATCTAAAATTCTCTCTCTCTCTCTCTCTCTCTCTCTCTCTCTCTCTCTCTCTCTCTCTCTTACACACACACACACACACACACACACACATCGAAAGCTTTAAAGGACTACCAATTATGATCATTCGAAAATAGCCATCTATTTTGAAAGTGGTTTGGTTCTTTGTGACCAGAGTCCGAAGGTGCTGGAAGCTGGAATATGTTCTCTGTTGTAGGGTTTCGGGATTCGTCTGTCGGGTGCAAGACGATACCAACCACAACTCCAGCAGTTAACGTATGCGATCTCCGAACATCTTAGATAGATAGATAGATAGATAGATAGATAGATAGATAGATAGATAGATAGATAGTCTATTTTTATGGAAGGCTGCACTTAATGGTCTAGAACATTGCATGAGGCCTGAAGGCTATAGGTTTGCCCCCTCTCCCACCTTGTCTTGAAGTATTTTTTTTTTGGTTTTGTGTGACAGGAATGTAGGGTACTTACGTCATCATAGTCATTCAGGTCTTCATAATTCATTTCTTCAACCTGTAAGTTAAAATTAAATTAATTTAGACGCAGTCTAAAGAAGATAGATAGATAGATATCGGGACAAACAGACAGACATACATGAATAGTGAAATACATACATACATATGAACAGACCGGGATATATATATATATATATATATATATATATATATATATATATATATATATATATATATATATAATCAGAAAGATAGATAGATACAGGGATAGACAGACAGATAGATAGATATGAATAGTGAAATACCTACATACCTACATACATATATACATACATATGAAGAGATCGGGACAGATATATATTATCAGATAGATATGAACAGACTGAGATAGATAGATAGATATGAACAGACTGGGATAGATAGATAGATAGATAGATAGATAGATAGATAGATAGATAGATAGATAAAGACTGAGATAGATAGATAGATAGATAGATAAAGACTGAGATAGATAGATAGATAGATAGATAGATAGATAGATAGATAGATAGATAGATAGATAGATAGATAGATAGATAGATAGAAAACAAGTCATTCATGATGTAATAATATCAATATCACAAAAATGAGAAAGACAAAATAATATAAACTTTCATAGTTGTGTAAATATTAGTCCTGAATAGTATTTATTTATTTATTTATTTATTTATTTGTTTCAGTTTGGAGAAGTGCGTGAATTGTTAAAACAGATTAATCAGTTTTTGTATTTGCTGAAAAACGGAATGTCTTTTATTTAAATTCACCAGACAATTGAATACAATCAAAAACTATGAATTTGGCCACAAAATACCAATAAATGATAATCCTCTCATAAAAATCTACGAAATGATACCCAAATGAATTATTCAATACCACAATTTAACGGTTTTAATTCGCCAATTTATATTCATAACTAATGTCCTGCGAGATATTCTGCATTAAAAAAACAGAAAGCGTGTCAGACACGAAAATTAGTGACACGAATTTTTAAGAAAAGAAAAAAAATACACACAAAAAGTCATATTACCATATTTATCAGTGAATTACACGCACTTTTTCCACACTATACAACCTAAAAGTTCGGGGTACGTATTATACACAAAATTAAATATCAACTTTATATCCAGCTACGTGGATCAGCATTTTCGGGACACTATGACCAAAGGAAGTTATATCTCTGATCCAAACTAAGTTATGTCTAAAAAAACCTTTTGTTTTATGCCGTTATTTTTTGTAACGGCATAAAAAAAAAGGTCACTGAAATGCGTTTCCTTATAATTTCATTTCTCATAATGTGAGTTTGTTTTTCTAACAAACTTGTTGAATTTTTGTGTGAACAAGTTTGCTCTAAATACTGTGTAAATGTTTTGTATCAATATGCGGCCCATTGGCTGCACAAAGGATATACAGGGAGGAACGATAAAATTGTCGCCCTAGAAAAGACGACATGATTCCATTTCCGTTTAATGAAAACCGGTTTCCTTCTTTTGTTGCAGACCATCTACTTGTTGGCCAGTTGTGTACAAATCCCAAGAGCGATAGGAGCCTTCTACAGGGTGGAATGATAAAATTGTCGCCTTAGAAAAAACATGATTCCATTTCCGTTTAATGAAAACCGGTTTTCTTTTTTTGTTGCAGACCATCTACTAGTTGGCCAGTTGTGTAGAAATCCCCAGAGCGATAGGAGCCTTCTATCATGTCTGAAAGTGACACAATGTTCAAGAGCGAGATAGGAGATGCGCTGCTGTACAACTCATGCTCTCTACCGATCCAACTTATGACAACAGGACCATTGCCAGCACCCTCAAAATGCAAATCCGGACGGTTCAACGCTTGAGGGCACAGCTCAACGCATCGGACGACCCTTCGGACAGCTACAGTTATGGTCATTGGTGTGGTTTCAAGTGAGGGCCACATCATGCCACCTCACATCTTCGAAGTCGGCTTGAAAGTCAGCACCAAAGTGTACCTGGATGTGCTGAAGAGTGTGGTGATCCCCTGGTTCCGTCAGGTGAGGCTGAGAATTTTTTTTTGTTCAACCCCATTGCTCTAAACCTGTCCCTATTGGTCAAAGTATCAAAAATGGGTTTTCCCTCTACCTGTTAGATAAAATCCTGAACTAGGATTGGCTGACTAATGGGAATATGACACCTAATTGTCTCTTATTGGACAACCAATCAGAAACCATTTTTAGTCCAGATATTGATCTATAAAAATGGGATTATTAAACGAATCCTCAGAGAGGATAAGAAAAAGGGACCAAGAAGAAACTCAAGACTGCCAAAGAAGCATCTCTTCCATTCTAGACCCGAAGTACTCCAAACAACCTTCAGATGTTACAAAATCTCAAAGTCCCAGACTTTAGAGACGTTAGTGTTACTCTAACCGCCCCTCGTCATCACTCTTCCTCTATCGATATTCTGTTTGCCAGGAAAGAAAACATCGTTTGTTTGTTATTTATTGTCTCACAAACGTGTTTTAATAAAAACGATTTTTTGTTGTTGTTGTTGTTAAACAACGGGTTTTCTCTATTCTTTGAGTTGCTAGACAAAGTAGCCATTCATATTACCTGACCGTCAGAAGATCCGGCTGAATTGCGTCAACCCCACTCCGTGGATTTTTCAAACACAGCGTGGGCACGGAAAGATTCGACAAAGCAAACAGCCGGAAGCTAATGTGGTAGTCATGAACACAATAGCCACAACAAGTACTGTGACTAGAAGTCTCACCATATTGGGCTCCCTGACTAGCATAGGACCACAGTGTTATTTTCAACCACATTCGTTTTTGGCGTTATGAAGGCCGATGACACTGTTAGAAAAGCAATCGGATTCTGCACTCAGAGCAAAATATCTTGAAATGGAAATACAGGGCGTCTCAATAAACATGGGGCCCATCTGACAGCTAACAACTCTACTACTGATAATTTTGTATTCTTTTTTGTTTCAGATTTGAAAATAGTATACTATAACAACTATTAATTCTCAATCCCAAGACAAGAGAGGAAAACATATTTTGCGTCACAACTTATTTCGAGACGAAATCATTCAAAACTGTTTCAACCCATTGATATGATAATGATTTATTACTGAGACAAGAAACTCAAAAAAGGTTGCATGTCCTGGAAGCTGAAATACTAATAATTAATAAAACACATTGATTTGATGTCTCTTGCTCAAAGGATGCATTTTTTTACAGGACGTGTTCCAAATGACCTCAGTATTAAATAATTGCACTGGTTTACAAAGAAATTGAGGCAAGCACAAAAATACCCGTTTTTACCTAATTTGAGGGTGCTGAATTCAAATTTGAAATCCGTTTTTACTCATCACCTCTAGTTTTTTTAGATATGCATAGTGTGCATTTTGTGCATATACGGTACATAAAGGCGTATATGAATTCAGGGTTAATTCTAATATTGTGAGACTTATGGCTTATTTTTTAGTTATTATGCACTAAATGTAAGTGATAGCATTACATTATATATATATATATATAGTTTTATATCTAGACGAAGTTTGACAGTTAAGACAGCAGGTCTCAATCCACACTCTGGCAGTCATTGGAAGAGGTTGTCTCGCAGGCGGCGCAGGAGGTTGTAACCATTTTTTTCCATACCTTCATGAGGAGTTAAAAACTTGAGAAAGTTTGCCGTAAAAGATTATGCCAATATTTGATTCTATCAAGGTATGTCATTGATGTGGACCCAATTTGGGACCATGAAAAGATAACTCGGAACTCGGTATAAGTTTAACAATATATTGAAGTAATAAGATACAGAGAAAAGTGGCGACGTAAGCTAGGCTTACTGGTCCGTCGTCGACGAGAGTACTTGACTCTCGATTAATGTAGGATTTGGAAGAGTCCATCAATGGGTAGGCAACGGTCCCATAACAGTAACCAGATATATTCCTACATGAAATTAACAAAAATTCCTCAGATCCGGGATGAAAATAATTGATCAGTCAGTCTGACTGATCAACTATTTTCATCCCGGATCAAAATCGGAATTGCACTATTTCAGCCAGACATATTGTCAGCAAAATTAAATATCAGGTCTCTGGACAAAACACTAAAAATAATTGAATAAAGTAAAAATAAGGTTGTCTCCCTTTAGTCGAGGACGACCAGAAGGCTCCCTTTTCAATAGCTACTACACCGAGGTGTAGGAGAGGGCGCTACTCCTTTTTACCGGGATTGCTCCACTTTACCCTTGATACGTACCTTATAATGCTGAGTGTTAAGCAAGGAGATATCAAGTACCATTTTTTGAGTCTTTGGTATGACGCGACCTGGGATTGAACTCAGGTCTCCCGGACCTTTGGCGAATAGCAGATAATTTTCAGTTTATCAGTTGTAGTTTTTTGTACAGTGTATTTGTTTTGACTAAATTTTAGTAAGTAAGTCCCCTTCATATATTAATATTAACTCGAATCGCCCTAAGACCATAATTAAACAAATCCCAAAAGCGGTAAATTTGAGAATAAGAAAATTATCAGCAAATGAGAAAATATTCCAAGAGAGTAGTAAGATATATATATAGATGCCCTTAAAAATAACGGTTTTAAGATAAGAGTTTACGTATCGAGAAGAAAATATACCTAATGATATTAATAAAGAAAAAAAAAAAAAGAAGTATGGTCATAAAAATAGAAAAAGAAAAATTATATGGTTTAACTCCCTTTTTTGTAGACTTGCTAGTATAAATATAGGTAAATATTTTTTGAAACTGATGGATAAGCACTTTAAACATGATAATATACTACATAAAATATTTAATAGAAAAACGTTAGAAATTAGTTACTCCTGCACGAAAAATATTTTTCAAATAATCAATCATAATAAAGAGATAATCAAGAAATTTCAGACCACCACCACCACCACCAATAATAATAATAATAATAATAATAATAATAATAGTAGTAGTAGTAGTAGTAGTAGTAGTAGTAGTAACAACAACAATGGTATAGAATAATAAACAAAACGAATGTAATTGTAAAAATCGAAATGATTGTCCTATGAATGGATTATGTAATTTAAATAATATAGTTTATCAAGGAATCATTTACCCCATAGAGAATATAAATGATAGAAAAACTTATATTGGAATTTCCTCCACGAAATGGAAAATTAGATACGCCAATCACAAATATTCTTTCTCCCATGAACATCTGAAACATCAAACTGTTCTATCTAAGCATTTTTGGAGTTTGAAAAATAAAGGTTTAATCCCTGGGATTCAATGGTCCATATATTAAAACGGTCAAATACTCCAAAATGTTTTGATAGTAGATGTAATCTGTATTTGGAAGAGGGAATACAGATATTAATTTACTCAGAGCCTGAAAAATTATTAAATAAGAGATATGAATTAATAGCTAGGTGTAGACATAGGGCTAAATTTAAACTATTGAAAAATTAACATAGATAATGCTTAAATAAATAAAAAAACAGGATTAATTTGAGATTTATGGTGAAATGAATAAAAATAAAATAAAATAAAATAAAAGATAAAAAATGTGAAAAAAAAAACAATATCATATATACGTACTATTCAATAAAAGTCTAACTGAATTAATAGGCTCGAAAATAAATTTGAATTTTAAAAAATTAAATTTAATTAAATCTTGAATCTAATTTAATATAATTATTACTGTATCATTACGTAAAGTTATTGAATAAAATTATTTTATCTAAATTAGTATCAAATCTAGAGTTTTGAGTCGAAACGTATTTAGAAATTTAAAAAATAAAAAATTCAAAAAAATTAATTTACTATAATTTCAACCGGTAATAAAATTTTTAAAAAAAACCGGAAGTGGGCTAAATGAGGAGATAACTCTCCACCCCTCGTCTATCCCCTTCCCACCCTTCTTTCCTGTGTCTATTCTGATTTATTTTTTCCATAAGATCTGAAGAAGTCCTGTTAATTTTCTTTTTTCGTGTTTTTTGATTTTATCAAAAACACATAACAGGATGGAAATAAATTTATAATCCTAATGTGACCGATTTTGTTTTTTTCTTAAAGAAATTATTGCTCTGTAATGTCAGTTATATATATATATATATATATATTTATTTATTTATATACCTAAGTGCAGTGTTTTGTTTATTTCACTATTTTCTTCATATATAGGATTTGTAAAACCATTTTGTTGATAACATTTTAAACGACGGTAAATTCATTCTTTGCACCAATTTAAATAGTTTTAAGTATTTCTAACACAACTAATTCTGTTTCCTATTTATTATTTATTTACATACATTTAAATGGATATACGTATCTGATTTGGAAGTGAATAGTTTGTAGGTAATTTCGTTTTTAAAGTAGTTACAACTAATTTGTTTGCACACAAGTATTGCTATTGTTTCTACACAGTTAAATGGTTTCAAGTATTCCTATCTAACACTAATAATTCTATTCAATATCAGGCATTTGCTTTCACACAGTCAAGTGGTAACAAATGTAGCTATTTAATACTAAGTAATCGATTGAAAACTATTCATTCACTGGCACCCAGTCAAATAAAGCCAAGTATTGCTATGTACCACTAACAATTCAATTAAAGATGTCATTTCTTTACATACAGTTCTATTTCAAACAATTCAGTTTAGTAAAACAGTTCTAATTCAAACAATTCGGTACAGTGTAAAAAACAGTTCTATTTCCAACAATTCCGTTTAGCATACAAAAACAGTTCAATTTCAAACTATTCAGTTTAGCATCAGTACACGGTGTAAATATAAAAACAGTCCTATTTCAAGTAATTCAGTTTTGCATAAGTACGCAGATTAGTTGTATTTAACCCATAGATAGGACCCTATCAGGCGCTACCACTTTGGGCCAGAGTAAACCTGACAGCGATGGTAATAAAGGGGTACTCCACATTCCCCAAAGCTCCAGCATTACGGAAGCTTTACCAGTAGATTGTTTAGTGTCATATCGAGGACACTCGTTGTGGGAGGGGTCTTATCCTTCTGCCGAGAAGCAGTTGGTGTATTCTACAGCCCCAGCCGACTGGACAAAGCCGATAGTGTCATATTAGCAGCATATTTCACCCCGAAGAATACAATGTTATGCTAGGGTATGTATTTCCGTGTACTTACTTGGGACGCATCTGGCACGGGTGGTGGTAATCTCTAAAAACAAACAAGAAATTAAGATTAGCCGATAGAGTCGTGATGCACGCTATAAAAACGACAGCATTACATAAAGATATTTGGAATACGGGTATACCTCGGGTGTCGTCGTTTCCTCTTAAGTCGTTTTTGATTATATTTCATTTGTCAGATACGGAAAAATAAGTGAGTAATAAATGATTTTCTGTAAAGATTGTTTGTTTGTTTTTTGTTTCGGTTCATGGCATATCAACCTTTATGAGTTATTTAATGCCAAATCTGATTTTATACAAATAAACAATTTTATTTCAAACAATTCAGTTTAGCATGTGTACTCAGTTTAATCGTTAAAAGCATTTCTATTTCAAGCAATTCAGTTTAGTCAAACAGCTCGAATTAAAACATTGTTTAGCCTAAGTACAGTTTCAATGTCAAAAACAGTTTTACATTTTTTTTAAGTAGAGGAAATATATTTTTAATTGAATTAACACGATCAGAAAATCCGGCAAACCCTTGCGTGCGACATACGGAAACACTGGATTGGTGTTTCGACGTTATTAGGTCTCATCAGCAGTGTATACCATGATCTCCACCACTGGAGATCGAACCAGCGACCACAGATTGCAAAGCCGAAGCTCTACAACTGACCCAACAGTCAACATCGCACACAAGTGATGCCAATCTAACAAGTCATAAGAAATGCGCGACCAATTAACCTGAATGTGTCTTGCAAGTTACATCTGTGTTGATGAAACTTGATAAGGTCGAAACTGCTCTCCAGTGTTTCCGTATGTCGTGCGGAAGTGTTCACCTGATTTTCTGGTCAGGGTAATTCAATTCACAATATAATTGCTCTACTTAAAAAAGAGAAAAATGTACATCTATATCCTTGCCCTTGAGGTTATAACAATTACGCGAATGGGTATTTCCAATCCTCATGGGAAGACGTGGCCCTGGAGGTGACCGTGTCCTCTGTAAAGAGTACAGATGTAACTTGCAAGACACATTCAGGTTAATTGGCCGCGCAATTGCCATGACTAGTTGATTTGAAATCATTTGTGTGAGGTATAAACTGTTGGCTTAGTTGTAGAGTTTCGGATCTGCATTCTATGGTCACAGGTTCGATCTCCAGTGGGGGAGATCATGGTATACACTGCTGATGAGACCTAACAAGGTCAAAACACCGGTCCAATGTTTCCCTATGTCGTTCGCAGAATTTTCTAGTCGTGGTAATTCAATTCTTAAAAACAGTTCTATTTCAAACAATTCAGTTTAGCATAAGTACGCAGTCTAAATATAAAAACAGATCTATTTCAAGTCATTTAGTTTAGCATAAGTCCACAGATTAGTTTTATTTAACCAATAGATAGGACCCTATCAGGTGCTACCACGCCGGGCCAAAGTGTACCTGCGAGCGATGGTAATGAAGGGATGCTCCGCATTCCCCAAAGCTCCAGCATTACTGGATCTCACCGTCAGATTGTTTCGTGTGATATTCAGGACACTCATTAGTGGGGGGTCTTACCCCTCTGCAGAGGTGCAGTCAGTGTATTCCACAGCCCTAGCGAGACTGAGCAATATACAGTTAAATGTACAAATAATTCTATTTCGGGCAATTCAGTTTAGCATAATTATGCAGTTTAAAAGTTAAAACAGTTCTATTTTAAACAGTTCTGTTTAGCATAAATTCGCAATTTCAATGCAAAAATAGCAAACGTCAAAACCACGGTTTAGTTCTATTTGACCCATAGATGGCACTATCAGGTGCTACCACTCCAGAGTGAACCTGGCAGCGATGGCAATAAAGGGGTACTCCGCATGCCCCAAAGCTCCAGCATTACTGAAGGTTCACCATCAGATTTTTTAGTGTCATATCCAGGACACTCGTTGGGGGGGGGGTTCTTACCCCTCTGCAACATACCCATACATGAATATGTGAAATGGACATAGAATGTTCATAACTCATATATAGATAACATAGGAATCACGAAGCACGAAAAACTTTACGACTTCTTAGTTCAGGTACGAAACTTTTTATTACCTTTGAGTTTAAAGGTTTTTCGACGTGAGGAAGAGAGAGGCACAATCTTTCTATGTTGACTTATCCATCTGCCCCTCCACCACGTGCGGCACCCGCCGCCAGACCTTAGCGGGCTCTGAAAGTCAACCTTCTTCTTCGGACGGTAAAACTCGACTAAATCACTTTTCTCGAATCCCCCAAATCCTCAGCGCTTCCGTGCATGACGTCATTCACCTCCCTGGTCACAATTCCTATCTGGGATTTTTATTTTGACATCTCTGAATGACACATCCTCTCAGCGCGATCGTGAACGCCTGCACTCATGTTGTACCTAACTAACTCATGCGCTAAGCGAAAGGTTCTCAGCCTAACTAAACCGAAAGGCATGATATATAAAACGAAATCCCTCGGCCATTTTATTACGTCTCTCCCGAGAAGCAGTTGGTGTATTCTACAGCCCCAGCCGACTGAACAAAGCCGATAGTGTCATATTAGTAGCATATTACACACCGAAGAATACAATGTTATGCTAGGGTATGTATTTTCGTGTACTTACTTGGGACGCATCTGGCACGGGTGGTGGTAATCTCTAAAAACAAACAAGAAATTAAGATTAGCCGATAGAGTCGTGATGCACGCTATAAAAACGACAGCATACATAAAGATATTTGGAATACGGGTATACCTCGGGTGGCGTCGTTTCCTCTTAAGTCGTTTTTGATTATATTTCATTTGTCAGATACGGAAAAATAAGTGAGTAATAAATGATTTTCTGTAAAGATTGTTCGTTTGTTTTGTTTTTGTTTTTTTGTTTCGGTTCATGGCATATCAACCTTTATGAGTTATTTAATGCCAAATCTGATTTTATACAAATAAACAGTTTTATTTCAAACAATTCAGTTTAGCATGTGTACTCAGTCTAATCGTTAAAAGCATTTCTATTTCAAGCAATTCAGTTTAGTCAAACAGCTCGAATTAAAACAATTCAGTTTAGCCTAAGCACAGTTTCAATGTCAAAAACAGTTTTACATTTTTTTTAAGTAGAGGAAATATATTTTTAATTGAATTAACACGATCAGAAAATCCGGCAAACCCTTGCGTGCGACATACGGAAACACTGGATTGGTGTTTCGACGTTATTAGGTCTCATCAGCAGTGTATACCATGATCTCCACCACTGGAGATCGAACCAACGACCACAGATTGCAGAGCCGAAGCTCTACAACTGACCCAACAGTCAACATCGCACACAAGTGATGCCAATCTAACAAGTCAGGATAAATGCGTGTGTACTTACATTCGACGCATCTGGCACAGGTGGTGGTAATCTCTAAAAACAAACAAGAAATTAAAATTAGTCGTAATGCACGCAATAAAAATGACGGCATACGTAAAAATATTTGGAATACGGGTATACCTCGGGTGGCGTCATTTACAGTTTAGTTGTTCTTGATTATATCATTTGTCAAAAAATGTAAAGGAAAATAAAAATCAAGTCTAAGTCATTTTATTCGACTCTGTCCACCACAAAAATTAAAATTGTAATTTCATTAAAAAAAAAATCGTTAAAAGTACAAAACGAATAAAAGTTTATAAAATAACGGCGATCTGCAGCCATCGACGTCCGCGATGTAAATAAACAAATTGATTATAGATATTGGTAAATGTAAAATAAATTACTTTATTTTCTATTCTCGTAAAAATTATTTTAATAACTGTATTTGTTATTTAATCTAACAAGATCATTTTATTTTGTAATATCTTAGAGCAAACCACATTTACAAATAACAAGTCTGCAATGTTGTGTAAAGATTGTTTGGGTTCATGGCATATCAACTTTTGTAAGTTCTTTAATTCCAAATCCGATTTTTTACAAAAAAAAGCAGTTCTATTTCAAACAATTCAGTTTAGCATGAGTACACAGTTTAATTGTCAAAAACATTTCTATTTCAAGCTATTCAGTTTAGTTAAACAATTCGAATTAAAACAATTCAGTTTAGCCTAAATACAGTTTTTATATCAAAAACAGCTATTCAGTTTAATCAAACATTTCTAATTTAAACAATTCAATTTAGTATGTTGTATGGCTGATAAGAACGTCAACCCCGCAAATCATTTTTGGGTTTGTTAAGCGTGTGAGCAAATTGACAACCGGAAATGAAGAGAACAAATGTGAGATAACAGTATAACAAATGACAATTTATTTTTGTCGGAGGTTACAGAATCGTCGTTATTGGTAAAGTTCAATAGGTGTTTTTGGTGGTATCAGCTGGATGATCGATGTCGGTAGATTCAGCTGGTATGGTCGTCGTTGTTGGTGGGCTTAGACTAAAGAGCCTCAGCACTACGAAGCCAAGTGAACGGACAAGGAAACCGTGGCTAAATCAGCCATGACTTAGCGCAGCAAAGCCGAGCGAACGGACAGGGAAAACGAGGCTAAAACTGCCGTGCCTTGCACTGCGAAGCGGGGCGGAGCAAACGGACAGTGAAACTGCAGCTAAGACTGCCGTGCCTTAGTGCTGTGAAGTCGAGCGAACGGACAGGGAAACCGACCGAAATGGTTAAGACCGGGTGGTCTTAGTATCCTCTTCATGTTTGCCTCCAGGCCGTCTGCTTCGATGAGTTTGTGAGAATTGTCAGAGATACTCCAACACTAAGGATGGAGACCTCTAATGGTCCTTAAAAGGACCTTTTCACATGTCTATGTAGGTGTAAGGCGGATGCGGCCACGAGATGTAGGATTACGCCTTAAGAGCTTCGCTAACACGTCAGGATCATACCAACCGATATTTGTCACAGCCTCCAGCTCGACAGGAATTGTAATATAATAGCCGAGGGATTTCGTTTTATATATCTTGCCTTTGGGTTTAGTTAGACTGAGAACCTTTCGGCTCAGCACATGGGTTAGTTAGGTGCAAACTTGAGCACAGGTGTTGATGCGCGCGCGGGGAGGATGTGTCATTCACAGATGTCAAAATAAAAATCCCAGAGAGAGGATGTGACCAGAGATGTGAATGACGTCATGCACCGGAAGTGTGCGTGGAGGATTTTGGGAGATTTGAAAAAGTCAGTAGTTGAGTCTTACGGTCCGAAGAAGAAGGGTGACTTTCGCTAGCTCGCAGTGGCCTTGTAGCGGGTGCCACACGTGTTGGTGGGGCAGATGGAAAAGCCAGTATAGAATGATTGTGTCTCTCTCCTTATGTCGAAAAACCTTTTAAGTCAAAGGTAATAAAAGGTTTCCTACCTGAACTAAGAAGTCGTAAGTGTTTTTCGTGTTTCGGGATTCCTATGTTCTATGTATATATCTTATGAACATTCTATGTACGTTTCACATATCCGGATATCTGGCTATGTTATAGAATTGACCGGTCAATGACCCGAAGGTCGATTATAGTAGAGGTGTAGGGGAAGAGAAGATCGGGTACGATTCGAGGCTAGAGCCCTGCTGGATTATGATGCAGCTAACCCACCTGAAGGTGGCCCAGCCGAAGCCAGGGGCTTTACGGCCTCAAGTCTGCCTTTGTTGGACTGTGCCCGTACCAGCCGGCGCTCTCTTTTGACTGCTGAAGGGGGCCTGTTTGTAAAGAGCAAAGAATGAATCACATTACAGGGCTACGTGGACATGTACCATAGCCAGATACGGCTATGTGTGAAACGTACATGGAATGTTCATAACATATATACATAGAACATAGGAATTCCGAAATTCGAAGTTTAAAGGTTCTTTGACATAAGGAGAGAGATATGCATTCTTTCTATTCTGGCTTTTTCATCTGCCGCCCATCTCGTGCGACACCTGCTCCAGGCCCCCGCGAGCAAGCGAAAGTCAACCGTCTTCTCCCGAGGCAGGACTCAACTCAACTGACTTTTTCAAAATCCCCTAAATCCTCCGCTCGCACTTCCGGTGCATGACGTCATTCACATCCACTGGTCAACCTTTCTATCGGATTTTTATTTTGACATCTGTGAACGACACATCCTCCCCGTGCACGCGTTAACACCTGTACTCAAGTTTGCACCTAACTAACCCATGTGCTTAGCCGAAAGGTTCTCAGCCTAACTAAACCCAAAGGCATAAAACGAAATCCCTTGGCCATTATATTACAGACAGACAGTTCGTCTATAAAAATATAAGTGGAAATACAGTCTCTCTTTAGCCTGAAATAGGCCTCAGAAGATAATCCACTTTATTTTGATAGAGTGATTCTCGAAAAACGGGCACTGTTAATGTTGAAAAAATATAGATTTTTTCTTTCTTTGTTGTTCCGCCAGGTTAGGGCTACGGATGATTTCATGATTTCCGGTCGTAGCCGGACGTAGCGTTTTTTTAGGGTTTTTGAGTGACCTGATTTATTTACGTTTTTCTGACGAGTTACAACAAGTATAAGTATAGTTTTTGTATACAGTTAAATGTCAAAACAGTTCTATTTCAAACAATTCAGTTCAGCTTAAGTACGCAGTTTAAATGTCAAAACAGTCCAATTTCAAGCAATTCAATTTAGGATAAGTACACATTTTAGTTTTATTTGACCTATAGAAGGACCCAACCACGTGCTACCACTCCGGGCCACAGGTGACCTGGGAGCGATGGCAAAGAAGAGGTATTCCACATTCCCCAAAGCTCCAGCATTGCTGAAACCTCACCATCAGATTGTTTAGTGTCATATCAGAACACTCGATATAGAGAAGCGGTCTGTGTATTCTCCTGTCCAAGCTGACTGGCCAATACTCAAAAGGATGTACTTACATGTATTCGTAAATTTAAATTACTTTTTTTCTGTACTATGTTAAAAACTAAACAGGAGTGAGAGTGAGAAAGTGTCCCTTATGTGTCGCTGGTCAGCATGTTAGTCCTTGGTTTGTAGGAAGCGTGTGTGAAGCTAGCAGCAGCGGGTGTCGCTGGTCAGCATGTTGGTCCTTGGTTTGTAGGAAGCGTGTGTGAAGCTAGCAGCAGCGGGTGTCGCTGGTCAGCATGTTGGTCCTTGGTTTGTAGGAAGCGTGTGAAGCTAGCAGCAACGTGTTCTTCAGCGATGGAGTTCCAGTCGCAATGATGTGAGAGAGGTCTGTTTGTGCTGCTGGCTCATGGCTCTCTGACCGTCGACACACCAAAAAAGGGACTAAAAAAATAGTTCTTGAGAGGAAGAAGGAATTAATGCGCTCTGTCAGTTGATTGGTCATTGAGTGACCGAATCTCTTGGCGGGGGCATTGATTCGCGAAAGGATCTGTGGCTACTACAGAATTATAGTAAGTACACCTCATTTCATTGATATAGACATTAATTGTGTTTACTCACGGTTTTAATTAGTGAGTATATCTGTACATTTTTATGTTGTTAGAGGATAATCAAATAAGTAGATAGTAAATTTATGAAAATGACAAATGTCTTTTTCGCCTAAGAATGATAAAAAGTAACATTTACTCCTGGTCTTAATTCGTGGTTTCTTGTTGGGTGTTAAAACAAAAAGCTTTTCCGGCTTCGATATTAGGGTGCGAATGTAAAATAATTTTCGGAAGTTTGTAGCGAACTGTTATTTTCTAAACTAGAATTACTTCTATAATAAACAGGGTTAGAGATTTAGTCGTCGCTAACAGTTGTCCTAATACAACAAAATAAATATTTACGAAAGTAGAAAAGAAAATTTTAAAAAATAATACAAATTATTTGGCTTTTGACAGACATGCAAAATAACAAATTTAAACGCATAAAAAAAGGAACAAACAACAATAACAAGAATTGGTAGGTCTATATACATATATAAGTTTATGTGAAGTAGGGGGGTACGTGAATAGTACGTTTACAATGAGGGTATTTTACGAACAGAATTATATGGTTTTCCTTTAGGGTTTCTTCTTGTAAGAAATTTTATATCAAAAAGAATATTTTAAAGTTTTGCATTTAGTAAATATAGTTACTTACAAAGTCCTGTAATGAGTTTATAATCTTGTGGATATATATTTAATCGTCAAGGTTATTTTCATTAAAAGGTCCTTCGTATCTTTGTTTTATTATCCTTTCACCATATTACTTGTCCGGAGTCCTGAATTCAACTGAACTTTCTTTTTAGGAAAGGGGGAATCTCTCAACTCGTTTATAGGAAGTAACAAGGGGTCATAAATCAAATCCTTCTTCAGACAACTGGTCTCGCACTAAGGTGTTCTCTGGACTTACTGGTGCCAATTTTGTTACATTTACTATCATCCATTTAACGCTGTTAAAAAATTATTGTCTTTCTTCTCTTGAGAACAAGTGACAGCGAGTCTCCTTGTTCAAACATTATTATTATTATTCAACATATATCCATATCTATTTAAAAAGGTTTTGAATTTGGGGTCCCATAAGTTTTTTTTTTTTTTGTTTTTTTTTTTTTGATTAGTCCAATTTAAAAAAGAACGCGATAAATCTAAATTTTCATGATTTAGCTCTATTATTCTGGCACTTTTTAAAATTAAAATTCAGCCCAATTTGCGTGCACAAAAAAGAAACGACAAAGAATCTATTATTTGCTTAACGCCAAAACCAAGCCAAAAAAATTTCGGAAAATAGCTCGAGTTTCTTTGTCTACTATATAAAAAAACAAAGAATTTTTTTTACTGAAAAAAGAGTTTTTAAAGGAAAAGGTGGGGGAGGAGAGAACAAAAAACGAAAAGGAGGCTTTTAAACTGCTCTCGCTACGGTGATTAAAAAGGACCCCACAATGTCAATAACAAAGCACGCTAATAAAGTCCACAAGAAAAGAGTGAAGACAGCAATTAAACAAGATATTTAAGCCCAGGCCTTAACACCCTTGATTACGCAACATGGAGGGGGGGTTAAAAATAAAACAAATGCAACTTCCCATCCAAATATTGGATCTCTTAAAAGACTTCTATTGAGGAAGAATGGAATAAAATATCTGAAGAATTTATTTTGAAAGCATGCAAATCGTTTCAAACGCGTATTGATACAATATTTTTTAAAAAATGGTCGCCATATTGTGTAAATTTACTGTTTTGTGTCTACTTTCTTATTTTGTGGTTAATTAATCTTGTTTTATTATTGATTCAAGCGGCCCGTTGGCCTAATTGGTAGAGTGTTCACCAATAGCCCTGGAGACCAAGGTTCAATCCCGGGTCGAGTCATACCAAAGACTTAAAAAATGGTACTTGATGCCTCCTTGTTTAACACTCTGCATTATACGGTACGGATCAAGAGTAAAGTGGAGCAATCCAGGGAACCTCACCGTCAGATTGTTTCGTGTGATATTCAGGACACTCATTAGTAGGGGGGTCTTACCCCTCTGCAGAGGTGCAGTCAGTGTATTCAACAGCCCCAGCCGACTGAGCAATACACAGAGTTAAATGTACTAACAGTTCTATTTCTGGCAATTCAGTTTAGCATAAGTATGCAGTTTAAATGTTAAAACAGTTCTATTTTAAACAATTCGGTGTAGTAGCTATTGAAAAGGGAGCCTTCGGGTCACCCCACTCGACTACGATCGCCAACTTTACTTACAATAAATTCGTTTATCATTATGCCAGAATATTCCTAACTTTTCTTCCGCACCCTGTATATTTCAGACATGTTTTTCGATGAGAT
>OY757908.1:9816052-9856052 GCA_963585895.1 Sepioteuthis lessoniana
GATAGATAGATAGATAGATATGAGCAGACTGAGATAGATAGATAGATAGATATGAACAGACTGGGATTGATTGATAGATAGATAGATAGATAGATAGATAGATAGATAGATAGATAGATAGATAGATAGATAGATAGATAGATATGAACAGACTGGGATAGATAGATAGATAGATAGATAGATAGATAGATAGATAGATAGATAGATAGAGTGGGTATTTTGGAGGATAAAGAAAGAAAAGTGCCCTATGAAGAAGGGGAGATAGATTGGTTGGTTGCCTCGGTTTTAAGGCACATCAACCCTTGTAAGTTATTTTATACCAAGTCTTGTTAGTACATATAGTAAGTAAGTCTTCCTTTAGTCGAGGGCAACCCGTTGGCTCCATTTTCAATAGCTACTACACCGAGGTGTCGGGGAGGGCTCTACTCCTTTCACTGGATTGCTTCACTTTGCCCTTGATACGTACCTTATAATGTTGGGTGTTAAACAACGAGGCATCAAGTACCATTTTTTGAGTCTTTGGTATGACTCGACCGGGGATTGAACCCTGGTCTCCCGAACCATTGGCGAACCGACTAGACCCATGGGCCGGCAAACAAATAGTTCGGAGGTAACATTTTGAAACGAGCCAGAGCTTATTTGTTTGCAATCGATTAAATAGTTTCAAGTATTTTAATCTAACACCAACAGTTTTATTTGCACACAGTTAAATAGTTCCACGCATTATGTAACAAGTTAACGTCAATTATTTGCTTGCACACAGTTAAATGGTTAAACAGTTCTATTTGATTCATAGACGGAACCGTTACAGGTACTACCACTCTGGGTCAGAGTGGACCTGGGAGTAATGGCAATGAAGAGGTACTCAACATTCTCCAGAGCTCTCAGACAGGATTTTTCATATCATATTCATATCATATCCAAGACACTCAAGAGGGTGTCTTACCCTTTTGCAGAAATGCCGTCGGTGTGCTTTACAGCCCCAGAGAGATGTATAGATGGTTTGGTTTGATTGGTTTGGTTTGGTTTTATGGCCTATCAACCTTTGTAGGTTATTTAACGTCAAATCCATTTTTATGTAAATAATCTGTTCTATTGAAAACAATTCAGTTTAGCATAAGTACACAGTTTAATTGTCAAAAACATTTCCATTTCAAACTATTCTAGCAGTTATATGTAATAATTCAGTTAAGTGTAAATACAGTTTTGATGTCGAAAAACAGTTCTATTTGAAATAATTCAGTTAAGCGTAAGCATGCAGTTTAAGTGTAAGTACGGTTAATTGTCAAAAACGTTTCTATTTCAAGCTATTCAGTTTACTCAATTCATTTTAGCATAAGTATGCTGTTAGTTGTATTTAACCCATAGATAGGGCCCTATCAGGTGCTACCGCGCCGGGTCAGAGTGGACCTGGGAGCGATGGCAATGAAGGGGTACTCCGCATTCCCCAAAGCTCCCGCACTGCTGGAACCTCACCATCAGATTGTTCAGTGTCATATCCAGGACACTCGTTAAGGGTGGGGGTATTACCCCTCTGCAGAGGTGCAGTCAGTGTATTCTACAGCCCCAGCTGACTGGGCAAAGAGATGTACAGACTTATACAGTGAAATGTTAAGATATGAAGAAAGAAAAATATGGAGAGATAAATGTACAAGTCAAGAAAGAGAAAATAATAGCCGGGAACATTCTCTGACAGATGGCTGATGAAGAGGGGGATGAAGAAGATGTTGACTGAAAAAGAAAAACTTGCGAACATGCCGAGAAGAAGAACGATAAGCAATAAAATTCTGTTTTAAACTTGAAAAAAATGATGCCACAGAAACGTATGGAATGCTTCAGACTGCTTTTCGACCATCTTGCATAAATCGAACATCATTTTTTGAGTGTTATAAGAGATTCAAGAAAGGCAGGGAGTCTGTGAGGGATGATGAGAGCTGTGGGAGGAGTAAGGAAGTCAATAGACCAGAGTTGATTGGCCAAACGGTTAGGGTTAGGGTTACTATGTTAAGGTTGTAAGGGAGTTCAGCAAGAGATTCCTAGGGAAGAGGCCAGCACTCTTCAAATCGGGTCAGTGGCATTTCCACCAGGAAAATGCACTAGTCCACAACTCCATCCTTGTCACAGACTATTTCAGCAAGATGGGCATCAAGACAGTTCCACAGCCTCCCTATAGTCCAGACATTGCTCTCAGTGACTTTTGGTCATTCCCTAAGCACAGAGGCTGTCGTTATGAGACAATTGAGGAGATGGAAGAGGCTGTAACGAAGGTGATTGACACGCTCACACAAGAGGACTTGAATGGGGCCTTGAAGAAGTTGTTGGAACGGTACAACAAGTGCATTGCAACCGGAAGAGATTACTTCAAAGGGGACTAGAGTTTCATATGTGTACTATCAATAAAAGTGCCCATACGAAAAAAGTCTGGAAACTTATTTAAGGATCCTCGTATTGATAATTAAGAAACTTTAATAAACTGCCTCTTAGTGTGCTACTTCCGATGTTGCATATTCGTTTGCAATTCCTAAGATGTGCCGAAAAACAAAGTTTGGTGGCATCGTAAGGTTTTAGGCGTTCTAGATTAATGGTAATGATGCTCTGGCCATCTAAAACCTTGTCTGACCCTCGCGTCATCTGATGAAGGTTTCATTGGTAACATTGGTTCTTTTTTCTACAGGAGAAATACCTGTATCTGAAATAACTAACTGCATACTTTCGAGTATGTTCTCAGGGCGCAAGGAAAGACTAGTAACCGCAGGTAAAGACTGCACAATCGCCCGTGGTGTAATGGTTATCGTCGTAGGAAATGGACACGGCGACACGAGTTCAAATCCTAGACGAGACTGATTGCATTTCACATAACACTAATATCCTTGGGATATGAATCCAATTATTCTCCCTCCAACTATGGGTAAATAGTCGGGCAGACTGGGTTATTCAGCCTTGGTGAGGAAAGTAGTTTAGGAGAAGGAAAACTGTGAATTGAAACCTGTTAAACTCCGCTTAAAAATTGACCTTGTGTCATGTCTTTCCCGAGCGGAGGGGTTGGTAAATATGAAAGACTACACAATCGCTGACCCATCAAAAAGAAACAGAATGTGCCCCAACGAAGTGAGTGTAGAATATAATAACCATCTCAGAAAATGGTACCTTAATCAGATTGTTAATTAAATGTAGGTGTCCAGGGTTTCGCCAAAGTTGATAGAATTCCTCTGTTTATCAATATGAGTTATCAGTTTAAAAATTGGTCGGTTGACCCCATAAAACGTTGTCTTGGCATTCCAGTGACTTCAAAGAATTCAAATAGTCATCAGATTCTGTTTTCTAATTGTACGTGAATTCCACGGTGATCAAGTTTCAGGATCTTATCACTGTATGCTGGATTTCTTTGTTTCTCGACACACAGACAAGAACAGAAAAAGTGAAGGATAGGCTTATCTAAACGGAAGTACAGAGAAATTGTTCCATGCACAAATATGCCAGGGACCAACTTACCGGTGGTAGCTTTGTGAAACTCGGCGTCTAAAAATAAATACACGAATATTAATGTTATTGTATTTATTTTAAATCATGGTAATCTTTCGTTGGCTGCTTTTCCTTATCAATAGACGCAACCCTTATAGATAAGCAGCAGTAATTTACGGACTGAAATATTTAATCCTTTCCGTTGAACTATAAGGTTCTTTTGTTCAACATCTTTGAACAGATCCTGGAAGCAGAAGCCCACAAAGCAGCAGCTGTACAGCCACTTAAAGGATAATTTTTGAGATAGGAGGTAAGACAAACAAAACGTGGGACACTACTGGAAAAGTAATGACGAACTCATAAGTGATGTTCTCTTATGGACCCCACACGGCCACTTACCTCCCATCTCAAAAAAACATCCAAGTCAGAGGGACAAGACATACGGAACACAGCTGGAGAAGTAAGAGCGAACTCATAAGTGACATTCTTCTATGGACCCCTACACAAGGAGGAGCCAGATTTGGTTTGGTTGATTGGGTTTTATGGCACATCAACCTTTGTAGGTTATTTAATGCCAAATCCAATTTTATACAAATAAACAGTTCAATATTAAACAATTCAGTTTTGCATAAGTACAGTTTCAATGTCAAAAACAGTTTTATTTCAAGCAATTCAGTTTAGCATAAGTACACAGTTTAATTTTCAAAAACATTTCTATTTCAAGATATTCAGTTCAGTAAAACAATTCCAATTCAAACAATTTAGTTTAGTATAAGTATAGTTTTTTAATTAACCATAGTTAAATGTCAAAACAGTTCTATTTCAAGCAATTCAATTTAGCATAAGTACGAAGTTTAGTTCTATTTGACCCATAGATAAGACCCAATCAGGTGGTACTACTCCGGGCTTGAGTGGACCTGGGAGTGATGGCAGTGAAGAGGTACTTCGTATTCCCCAAAGCTCCAGAATTACTGTAACCTCATCAAATTGTTTAGTGTCATATCCAGAACACTCGTTCATTGGGGGATCTTACCTCTCTGCAGTGATGCAATCGGTGTATTCAACAGTCCCAGCCGACTGGGCAAGGACGGGACAGTGTTGGTCAACCAAGAAAAAGTTATCTACATCAACTTTGTGTGGACACAGGGTACTGTTAGGAAGACCTGCCGGAAGCTATGGATGATAGGGACGGATGGTGGGAGACAGTCAAGGAAATCTGTGCTGTCAGCGTGACTTGATTATGGAGGTGATGACATAAAAAAATTCTCTCAGGGGTGTCTTACCCCAGTGCCGAGTCTGTTGAGTGAGCTATGGGCGAAAGAGGGATTATAGTCCTCTCGTCTAACATGATATCTTGGGAGTATATAACTGTAATCATAATGATCATGTCACGCTATCAACGGGGATATCTCTGACCCTCTCTCGCCACTCTTCCCTACAGTCCATTGCATCCGATAGGTCCTCAGGGGTACATCCTATATCAGCACATAGCTGCTGTATGTAGGTTCGAGCTGGTCATCCTGCCTTTGGTCGTCCACGTGAAGGGGTCAAGAGGAGTACATCGCTTATGAGCTCATCCCTACTTCTCCAGCAGTGTCCTGCATGTCTGGTTCGTCTAAGTTTTATAGTTTTCGTGATGGGTGGTAACTGGCCGTACAGCTACTGCTTTTTGGGGTGATGCCTCCAGGATTTGTTCAATATTGCTCGCAGCATTCTTGTGTAGTTGCCGTCAAGCTTTTACTCCATACGTTTAGTTCTCGTCCATGTAGTGCATCCATATAGCAGTATCGACACGACCGCTGCTTGGAAGAAACTGCATTTCATTTTATCGGCCAGGTCTGACTTCCATATGACCGATAGACTATAGCTGTCCATGCCTTTGCTAGTCGCGTGTTGATGTCTATCTTGGTTGACGAGACACTGCTTCCAAGGTAGGTGAACTTGTCAACTAGTTTCAGAGAGCTACTATTTGGAGATGTCACCTCTTTGATTAAAGCACATATATTCCGTCTTGTGTGCATTGACATGGAGGCCGATGCCTGCAGTAGTTTGTTCCAGATTATGTAGCAGGGTTTTGGCTTGGGCGGGTGCATTTGCCAGAAGCGCAATATCATTGGCGTAGTCGGCGTCGGTAATTGTTTTTGCGGTGTACCTTCTGCTTCCTTCTTTTGTTAGCTTGAAACCGTTTTTTTTTTTATCGATTGATGTTCTAAGCTCGTGGTCTAGACAGATGATAAAGAGGTATGGGGCTTATATGTCTCCTTGCAGTACACCTGCTACTATGTCGAAGTAGTCTACTTGCTTTTATTGCCCAGTCGGCTGGGGTTGTAGAATACACCGACTGCTTTTCAGCAGAGGGATAAGACCCCCGCCAACGTGTGTATTGGATATGTCACTGAACAATGGTGAAGCTTTTTAGAGATTACCACCACATGTGCCAGATGCGTCGCAAGTAAGTACACGAAAATACATACTCTAACATACATTGTAGTCTTCGGTGTGTAATATGCTGCTAATATGACACTATCGGCTTTGCCCAGTTCGCTGGGGCTGTAGAATAGATGTTCTAAGCATGTATTCTAGTCAGATGATAAAGAGGTATGGGGCTAATGTGTCTCCTTGCAATACACCTGTTACTATGTCGATGTAGTCTACTTGCTTTTATTGCCCAGTCGGCTGGGGCGGTAGAATACACCGACTGCTTCTCTGTAAGACCCTTCCCCAACGAATGTCCTGAATATGATACTAAGCAATCTGATGGTGAGGCTCCAGAAAATGAGGCTGGAGCTTTAGGAAATGCGGAGTACCCCTTCATTGTCATTGCTTCCAGGTCCACTCTGGCTGGGAGTGGTTGCACCTGATAGGGTCCTATCAATGGGTCAAATAATACTAAACTGTGTACTAATGCTAAACGGAACTGCTTGAAATTGAACTATTTAGATGTATGAAAGATACCCTGCAAAAACAATTACCGACGCCGACTACGCCGATGACATAGCGATACTGGCAAATACACCCAACCAAGCCGAAACACTACTGCATAGTTTGGAACGAGCCGCCGCAGGCATTGGCCTCCATGTCAATGCACACAAAACGGAATGTATGTGATATAATCAAACAGGTGACATCGCCACACTAGGATGAGCCCCTCTTAAACTAGTAGACAAATTCACTTACCTAGGAAGCAGCGTCTCATCAACCGAAAAAGACATCGACACGCGGCTAACGAAGGCATGGACAGCTATCAATAGGCTATCGATCATATGGGAATCCGACCTGACCGATAAAATAAAACGCAGTTTCTTCCAGGCAGCTGTCGTATCGATACTGCTATATGGATGCACTACATGGACGCTAACAAAACGGCTGGAGAAGAAGCTAGACGGCAATTACACAAGAATGCTGCGAGCAATATTGAACAAGTCGTGGTGGCAACACCCCACAAGGCACCAACTATACGGCCACCTGCCTCTCATTACGAAAACTATCCAAGCTAGATGAACCAGACATGCAGGACACTGCTGTAGAACCAGGGACGAACTCATAAGTGATGTACTCCTATGGACCCCCACATATGGCCGGGCAAAAGCAGGATGACCAGCACGAACATACATTCAACAGCTATGTGAGGATACGGGATGTAGCCCTGAAGACCAGCCAGAGGCGATGAATGATAGGGAAAAGTGGCGAGAGAGGGTCAGGGATATCCGTGCTGGCGGCACGACATGATGATGATGATGATGATTACATGTATGAAAATGCATTTGGCATCAATGACTGACAATCATAAGGATAATCAAGAGATAGTATTCCGTGAAGGAAATAAAAGAATAAATATGTACTATAGGTTTAAATAAAGAAAGTAAGTTTATTGAAATATTTACAGAGAGACAAGGTGTAGTATTTATCGTGTTCAGTCCAGGGAGTCTCTCTGTTCTCTTATATCCGGTGACCGGTGACACAGTCCCTTATTTAAAATGTTCCGGTGGTGATTACATATCTCACCATAACATACTGCTAAATTAAATTGCTTGAAAATGAACTGTTTACATATATGAAAATGGATTTGGCATCAATAACCGACAACCATTAAACTTAGTTTTGTTTTATATCTCCTCTTTCAAGTCGTTTGAGATAGCACTTACCATACTTCAGCATGTGTATAGTGATAACACAATGTCATGTATATGTGTTTTGGAGTGGCATAATTGGTTCAAATTGACGGTCTATTTTTTCTCTTTTTTTAAAGTGCATATATCTATATATAGGTCATTTAAAAGTCATAATAGTGTAAGAAATACGCCAGTCAATCTTTTTTATATAATGTCAAGCACACTACACGAAAATAACTGAACAGATTTGGTTTCTTTGTCTCATGGCATATCAACCTTTAGGGGTTATTTAATACCAAATACATTTTTGTTGGAGCAAGGACACTATTTATCCCAGAGCTGGAAAGATAATAGTGTTCATGCCTTTCCCAAGGGTATTTGTCTGAAAGTGGTTTGGTTTGGTTGGGTTTTATGGCATATCAACTATTGCAGGTTATTTGATGCCAAATCCTCTTTATACATATATATTAAAAATATATGATTTGGTTGGATTGGGTTGGATTTTATGGCATATCAACCATTGTAGGTTATTTAATGCCAAATCCTCTATACATATATATTAAATATATAGGATTTGGTTTGGTTGGTTTTTATGGCATATCAACCATTGCAGGTTATTTAATGCCTAATCCTCTTTATACACATATATTAAATATATATGATTTGGTTGGGTTGGGTTGAGTTTTATGGCATATCAACCATTGTAGGTTATTTAAAGCCAAATCCTCTTTATAAGTATATATTAAATATATATGAATTGGTTGGGTTGGTTTTTATGGCATACCAACCATTGAAGGTTATTTAATGCCAAATCCTCTTTATACACACACATATATATATTATTGGGATGGGTTGGGTTTTATGGCATTTCAACCGTTGTAGGTTATTTAATGACGAATCTTTTTTATACATATATATTTAATAAATCATTTCTAAACACATTTTTGGTTAACATTTTTAAACAAGCCTGAGCTTATTTTTATCTAATACGAATAATTCTATCTACTATTAATGATCTGTTTGCACATAGTTAAAGTTTTCAAGTATTGTTATGTATCACTTACAATTCAATTGAACACCATTCATTTGTTTACAAACAGTTAATTGATCAAACAGTTCTATTTCAAACTATTCAGTTTAGTATGTCATCAAAGTTAAGTGATTCCAAGTATTGCTATATATCACAAACAATTTAATTACACATCAGTCATTTTGTTACTCTCAGTTAGATGATCAAACAGTTCCATTTCAAACAATCCATTTTACCATAACTACTGGGGATGCACAAATAAGAAAAAGACCGATTAGTCGGCCTTCGATAATAGGCTGACTACCGATTAATCAGCCGGTGAACAGGTTTTCTAATGCAGATTTATAAGCAAATTTCATTGTCATAAATCGTTCTAATATTAATTTAATTATATCGTAAACGAAAACAAGTTAACCATATTTACCCAACCCCTCCGCTCGGGCAGGATATGACACAAGGTCAATTTTTTAAAGCGGAGTTTAACATGTTTCAATTCACAGTTTTCCTTCTCCTACAATAGTTGCCTCACCAAGGCTGAAGAACACAGTCTACCCTACTATCTACCCATAGCTGGAGGGAGAATAATTGGATTCATACCTTTCCCAACGGTATTAGTGCTATGTGAAATGCAATCAGTCTCGTCCAGAATTTGAACTTGTGTCGCCGTGTCCATTTCCTACGGCGATAACCATTACAGTACGGACACCTCCTCACGAAAACAAGTTAACTCCCTTTTTTGCTTGCCGGTGAAAATTCACCGAAGGGATATGTAGCCTTTTGCGACTGGACTGAATTTGAGGCAAATAGAGGTAAGCATATGGAAAATTCCTCTCCTTTCGCTTCCTATCGAATTGAAATTATTATTTTGTACTTTAAATCAATGTCAAAAAAAATTATTTCTCAATCTTTCAGTTTTCACTTTGAGGAATTGTATAATATTACGGATGGGCGTTGTCATTGAGAACCCGCGAGCACATCTGCTGTCATTAATCGTTGAAAAATGTCACGAACGCAGCGCGTGTGGGCAGAATGAACTGGAGAGTTCAAGCGTGATTTTAATATAATCACGCATGAACCTTCATTATTTGTTTTCACGAGTGTCACCGACCCTTCTGGAATCTTCGAATTGATCCATAAAATCTTTATATAAGAAATCAAGTCACGAGATTTGGGGGAGTTCAAGGCAGGTTTCTAAACAGGTGCGTCAGAGGTCCAGGACACCCCTATCCGAGCATACCCAGCCTGTCACGATACGATTGACAGGAACGTATCAACAAGCCAGCTACAATGACACCGCCGTGGTCGCCAAGAAAAGGAGGGAGGAAGAACGCGATGAAACAAACTTTTCTAACTACAACCCGCTGTAGCCCATATCATAAAAAGCGACGATTATTTTCTTCCTTAAATTTCGAGTTTAAGTGTTTCTTTCCTGCGAACTCCTTTCTTTCAGACACAACATATTTTGCTCCTATGTTACAATTCTACGGTAAATTGCGACCACATGCGAACCGAAAATAAAGTATTCTTCATCAGTCATCCTCTTGTTCCTCATTTTTCGACCCGTGATATTTTTATTTTTCTGGTTTAAATATTAGACATAAGTAATTTAAATACGTAAAAAATTAATTAAATATTGACATCAACCATTATGGCAACCAGTTTCTGCTGGAAGTATTTTGATGTCAATCCTAAGAATAAGAGTATATCTGTCTGCAAGTTATGTCAAGCCATCATATCAAGGGATGGCAAATCAGCAAAAACTTTTACGACGACTAATATGTTAAACCATCTTAGAAAAATTCACCCAGAAGAAGCAAAAGTTGCAGATAAGAAAAGAAAACACAATAAATGTTCAGGGACAGACATTCCAGGAACAAGTGGCAGCAAGTACGAGCCTCTAGCAAAACACCAAACTACAATAGGATCAATTTTGACCAAGAAGAAAATTTGGGATATTAATGACCACAGGTCACAAGAGGTCTATTATCTGATAGGAGAAATGATTGCTGTTGATATTCAACCATATTCTGAAACATCTGACATTGGATTTAATAAGCTTATTGCAAAACTTTGTCCAAATTACAGTGTTCAATCAAAAAATAATTCCTGATATATTTACAAAAGTAAAAACAAAAATTCAATCGTCTCTTGATGAAATTAGCAGCATTTCTTTGACGTCAGACATTTGGACAGCGAGTACAAATAATGCTCCCTTTCTAAGTTTAACAGGTCATTGGTTTTCAAATGACTTTGAACAGTGCAGAGCTGTGCTTAGAGTTGCTCCATTCCCTGGTACACACACAGGTGAAAGAATAAGTGAAGAATTGCACAATGTTCTGGGTGAATATAAAACCTCCAATACAGTTTTCTCAGTCTTGCGGGATTCAGGAGCAAATATGGTTGCTGGTGTCAGGGAATGTGGTTTAGAGTCACTATCATGTTTCATACAGAGGTGCCCGTGGTGTAGTCGTTATCGTCGTGGGAAATGGACACGGCGACACGAGTTCAAATCCTGAACGAGACTGATTGCATTTCACATAGTACTAATACCCTTGGGGAAGGTATGAATCCAATTATTCTCCCTCCAACTATGGGTAAATAGTAGGGCAGACTAGATTCTTCAGCCTTGGAGTCTAGGAGAAGGAAAACTCTGAATTCAAACCTGTTAAACTCCGCCTAAAAATTGACCTTGTGTCATATCCTGCCCGAGCGGAGGGGTTGGGTAGATAGTATCATGTTTCATACATACATTGCAACTTTCAATAAATGACTCCTTATTTTCCCAACAGGCTGTGAAGACAATCATTACAACTAACAGAAATATAGTCTCTGACTTTAATCACTCTCCATTAGCAATTAGCAAATTAACTGAAATACGGGATCAGCTTAATTTGGAAAAATATAAACTCATTCAAGTTGTGACCGCACGGTGGAATTCAACATTATATGCTGAAAAGGAATTTAGAACAACGAAAAGCCCTTGTAATGTACGCTGTTGATAATAAGATTCCAACCTGAACAACTTACCAATGAGGACTTGTTCAAAAAATTGTCCAGTCACTGAGTCCATTTGAAGAAATCCCCAAAGAAGCAAGGAACAGAACTTCAACCATATCAATGATAATACCTACAATTTTAGCTCTGACGTTAATTCTGTCTAAAGCTGTCCAATCTAATTCTAATATTTCTGACTTTAATGGAATCTTTCCTACTGTTATATGATTGCGGAAGGGTTTTTTTTTTATATTATCATTTTTCGTTGGTTATATCTTATCGTTCGGTTTGGTTAGACTTAGAGCTTTTCGGCTTAGTGCACGGGTAGGGGCACACATTGAGCGCAGGTGTTCGCGCGGGGAGGATGTGACAATCACAGATGTCATAATAAAAAAAACCCGGATAGGAAATGTGACTGGAGATGTGAATGACGTCATGTCCGGAAGCGATGGGCTGGGATTCTTGGGTATTTTGAAAAAAGCTGTTAGTTGAGATTTGAGGCAGGACGAAGCGAGTTGGGATTCGAATTTGGGCGAGGCCAGTCCAGTTGTTTGCTGCGGGATGTGCACGCGTTTGTTGGGTCAGTGAGTTGAGAGTTGACGCTGGACGAACAGTCAGCATAGTAAAAATTGTGTGTGTGTGTGTGTGTGTAAATGGAGAAACTCTCTCTCTCTCTCTCTCTCTCTCGTGTCGAAAACCTAAAAGTCAGGAAGGTAATAAAAGTTTCGTACCTGAACCAAGAAAGTCGTCAGTGTTTCGGGATTCCTATGCATGTGAACGTTTAACACATCTGTATATATGCATATGAACATTTTATGCCAATGGACGTTCTACGTATCTGTATATTTTACATATATGAGTATGGTACATTACCACTGTCGAACAATTTTGTGAATCTATGGAAACAAGATTTTCATCCTATCTAAATGATAAAAACTTGTGCGTGTCTACTTTCCTAGATCCAAGATTAAATTTCAAAAGAATCACATAGAAAACAGCATTAAGAATTGGATTCTACATCTACTTTCTACTGGTGATAATGAAGCAGATTCAGGATACACTTGTTCAAGCTCTGCTGAGGGTCAAGAAAATCAAAGTGAAAGTAAAACTGTATCTCTTTCAAGCCTATTTGATGAATTAGCTTCAAATAAGCCGACAGTAACAAATCGAAACTTAGAGCAGGTAGAGGCTGAGTTAAACATGGAGACTGCAACTGCAAGTACAACAGAAATACAAGAAGCAGAATCTAAACTTAAAAGGAGTAAATCCCTTATTCACAAGTGCACAAAAGAACTTGATCATTATGTAACTTTAGCACGACTCGCAAGAGGTGATGATCCATTTTAGTGGTGAAAAAAGACACAGGAGACCTTACCACAGCTGAATAAACTGGTTTCAAAATTTTTAAGCACACCGCCTTCATCCGTAGAGAGTGAGAGGCTCTTTAGTACAGGTGGTAAAATGTATGAACCTACGGGGAACGGGCTGCGTTCTGAGAATGGAGAAACTCTAATGTTTCTACATTTGTTGTATAGCCATGACCAACTATAAAAACACATATGCATGCAGAATGATCCTATTTACCAACCCCTCCGCTCGGGCAGGATATGACACAAGGTCAATTCTGAAGCGGAGTTTATCAGGTTTGAATTCAGAGTTTTCCTTCTCCTAGACTAGTTGCCTTACCAAGGCTGAAGAACATAGTCTGCCCTACTATTTACCCATAGCTGGAGGGAGAATATTTGGATTCCTACCTTTCCCAAGGGTATTAGTCCAATGTGAAAGGCAATCAGTCAAGTCCAGGATTTGAACTCGTGTCGCTGTGTCCATATCCTGCGACGTTAACCATTACATCACGGGCACCTGCAGAATGATAACGACGATACAATGAAGACGAGCGACACAGTTCTTTAGAAAAATATACCTCTCACTTTATTTGAAAGGGTTGTGTGTGAGAGGAAGTTGGAGACTGAACAGAACTGCAACATATTGACCCCCACTCTTATGGCCACAACGGTGTTTCTTTCACGTTCTCCTTGGTTGCTCAACCGGGGGCCTGGGGGCCCAGCCTCTCTGGGACTTTGTCCTCATTCCAGCATCTTCTCTCCAACTGATCTGAACTTCAACTGCTCAATCGGGGGTCCTGAGGACCCCCTCAGCTGGATGCTGGTTTTCTCTACCGCATCTTCTCCAACTGATTGAACTCCCTGTGCACCGAGTTATATAATTGTTCAACGTCCACCTTCTTCTTGTGGGCGTCACAAATCGCACTCATTCAACCCGTCCACAGTCAAGGTTATATTGATATTCCTCAACCGGATGCACCTGTTATTTACACAGGTGCATGTCCTATTTTGACAGCCCGGCCGGGTCGGAGGTCAATATACAACACATTGCAACTTAAGAATATCCTACTTTAAATACTGATGAGACTATGAGAGCAAAGGAGGCAGGCAGCAAGAATAGAAGAGGAAGTAGAACTGCAGCAGGTGCAGAGCAGAGGTAACCACAGCAACATCCTCCAATCTATTCTGGCTTTTCCATCTGCCCCCCCCATTTCGTGCGGCGCCCGTAGCGCGCAAATTCGTCGAAAGTCGACCCTTCTCGTTCGGTGTTTAGTTCTCAACTAACTGACTTTTTCAAATCTCCCAAAATCCTCCGCGCGCTTCCCGTGCATGACGTCATTCACATCCCCCTATCTGGGATTTTTATTTTGACATCTCTGAATGACACGTCCGCCCCTTGCGCGCGCGCGTGAACACCTGCGTTCATGTTGCACCTAGCTAACCCATGCACTGAGCCGAAAGGTTCTCAGCCTAACTAAACCCAAAGACATAAAACGAAATCCCTCGGCCATTATATTACAATTATACTTTGTATTTTGTAATTTCATTTTATAAAGCAAAAAAAAAGGCAAAAAGCCATAATAGCAGTCAGACACTTAACAAATGTCAAGTCAAATAGGCAGTTACTGTGTTAATGTGTCAAAGCTATCTGAAGAGTCACTTGGTACTGAGGAAATGTTTTGAATTTAATAGGAAAGGAAAAGGTAATTAATCGGTCGACTGATTATCGATTAATCTGCAAAAGCGGCCGATACGGCCGATTAGCGATTAATCAGTACACCCCTAATAAGTACACAGTTTAATTCGATTTGACCCAAAATAGGGCCCTGTGAAGTGTTACTACTCCAAGCAAGAGGAGACTGGGAGCGATGGCAATAAAGGGATACTCCGCGTTCCCCAAAGTACAGCATTTCTGAAGCTTTACTATCAGATTGTTTAGTGTCATATCGAGGACGTTCTTTGAGGGAGTTTTACCCCTCAGTAGGGATGCAGACGGTGTATACTTCAGCCTCAGACAACTGGGCCATTTTCTGAAAGTAAACATATTGGCACAGCAGAGTTTGAACTCGCTTACGAGGTGGTCGCAATCCAACTCTTTTGTCATTAAACCACAGAGACTCACCCTGAAAATAATTTACGCAAAAAGAATTGAGGAATGAAAGACCTTATAATCTTCAAGAAAAAATAATCTAAAGTCTATTCATTCTCTAATCTTATTCTTATCAAAAAAAAAAATTATATATATGCGTGTGAGTGTGTGTAGTTTGGCAACAGTCTTTCATTTAAGTATGTTTGATTAAATAATAAAGACACATTTTGTCAATATTATTTAATTAAGATCCTTTCAAGTTTCCTGATAAGTGTCTTGGTTTCAGGTTGGACTTGGTGGATGAATTTACCAAAATTATCCCGAGTGTTTTCGGATCCTTCATAGGCCATCGTCAGGGGTTGCTTGTATGAGTGTTTTTTAAAAATAAGTTTTGAAAGTTTTTTTGGTTTTTATAACAGACTTTTTTTGTACAGGCATTTAAAATTGTCATAGACTCTTGAAAATTCAGTATGTTATTGCTATACATCTTATGAGATCATTGACCAATTTTTATCATTTCAGCTTCAAATCAACAGCTACAGCAGCAATTGGAATACACCCTACTAAAGCCTGGTGAATTTCAAAAATACAATCTGGACGTCAGGACTCTTTAAAAGAATGATATGCAATAAAATTCTGTCTTAAACTTGGAACAAAATGCCACAGAAACGTATGGAATGCTCCAGACTGTTTTTCGACCATCTTGCATGAATCGAGCATCAGTTTTTGAGTGGCGTAAGAGATTCAAGGAAGGCAGGGAGTCTGTGAGGGATGATGAGAGGTGTGGGAGGAGTAAGGAGTCAATACACCAAAGTTGATTGGCCAAAGGGTTAGGGTTAGGGTTACTATGTTGAGGTTTTAAGGGAGTTCAAGAAGAGATTCCTAGGGAAGAGGCCAGCACTCTTCAAATCGGCTCAGTGCCATTTCCACCAGGACAATGAACTAGTCCACAAATCCATCCTTGTCGCTGACTATTTGACCAAGAGAGACATCAAGACAGTTCCTCAGCCTCCCTATAGATCTGACCTTGTTCCCTGTGACTTTTGGTTATTCCCTAAGCTCAAGGAAAACCTTAAAGGCTGTCATTATGAGACAATTGAGGAGATAAAAAAAGCTGTGATGAAGATCATTGATACGCTCACACAAAAGGACTTTCATCAAGGCCTTCCAGAAGTTGTTGGAACGGTACAAGTGCATTGCAACCGGAGGAGATTACTTCGAAGGGGACTAGAGGTTCATGTGAGTACTATCAATAAAAGTGCCCACACGAAAAAAGTCTGGAAACTTATTTAATGATCCTCGTATTTTGGAGGTATCCGTGGTGCAACAGATATTGTCTTTTGAAATGGATACAGTGACCTAAGTTAAAATCCCAGACGGGAATGTTTGCATTTCACATAGCACTAATCCCCTTCATAATAATATGAATCCAACTATTGTCCCTAAAGCTAGGGGGTAAAATAGTAGGGCAGATTGGGCTATTTGGCCTTGGTAAGGCAACCAGTCTAGGAAAAGGAAAACTCTGAATTCAAACCTGTTAAACTCTGCATAAAAAAATCGGCTGGTGACACGACTGCATTGCTACTGAGGGGTAAGATCCCCACTCTAACGAATGTTCTGGATGTTATATTAAACCATCTGACGGCGAAGCTCTAGCCTTGGGAGTTTGGGGAATGTTGAGCACCCATGCAGTTCCATTACGACTCGGAGTAATAGCACCTGATAGGGTCCTATCTATGGGTCAAACAAAACAATCGGTGTTCAAGTAAATGACTGATGTTAGATAGTAACTGTCTGCGAAAAAGACCCCAGGCTCATTTAAGAATGTTATCAAAAAAATGTATTAATAAATCATATGTAAAAGAAGATTTGGCATTAAATAACCTACAATGGTTGATATGCCATAAAACCCAACCAAACCAAATCATATATATTTAATATATATGTATAAAGTGGATTTGGTATTAAATAACCTACAATGGTTGACATGCCATAAAACCCAACCAAACCAAATCATATATATTTAATATGTATAAAGAGGATTTGGCATTAAATAACCTACAATGGTTGATATGCCATAAAACCCAACCAAACCAAATCCTATATATTTAATATATATGTATAAAAAGGATTTGGTATTAAATAACCTACAATGGTTGATATACCATAAAACCCAACCAAACCAAATCATATATATTTAATATATGTGTATGAAGAGGATTTGGCAATAAATAACCTACAATGGTTGATATGCCATAAAACCCAACCAAACCAAATCATATATACTTAATATATATTTATAAAGAGGATTTGGCATTAAATAACCTACAATGGTTGATATGCCATAAAACCCAACCAAACCAAATCATATATATTTAATATATATGTATAAAGAGGATTTGGCATTAAATAACCTACAATGGTTGATATGCCATAAAACCCAACCAAACCAAATCATATATACTTAATATATATTTATAAAGAGGATTTGGCATTAAATAACCTACAATGGTTGATATGCCATAAAACCCAACCAAACCAAATCATATATATTTAATATATATGTATAAAGAGGATTTGGCATTAAATAACCTACAATGGTTGATATGCCATAAAACCCAACCAAACCAAATCATATATACTTAATATATATTTATAAAGAGGATTTGGCATTAAATAACCCAACCTACCATGCCTGAAAGAATAACAACTAAATATTAATGCTATTTTTTTTTAATGAATTCCCAAAATTCCTCATCCATATACAATTAATTTCAAAATTTAAAATAGTTTGTTTAAGATATATTTTATAAAGCCAGAATATTCGGCCTTGATATAAAAAATGTTTAGTGTCATGTTTGTCACTAATTTATTTACAGCTAAAGACGAAAGTGAAGTGAATTCCGTAATTTTTGCCTTGGGTTGTATATGAGGCCGTATTTTCATCTGGAATTCGTAAAATGTACTGGCGCTCTGCGTTAATGGTAATGACGCTTTGGACCCGAAACCCTATCTGACACCAGATAAAGGTTTTATTGACAGTACAGATTTTTTTTCCGTTCTTTCTTCTTTAGCAGCAGCAGTATTAGCATGTGTATATGCTATAATCCACAAATTGTAATAACTATAAAATTAAATACTGATAATTACTACTAAAACACAACAATAAACAAAACAAAAACAGGATATACCTCCCACGATATGAGAGTCGAAAATGGTACAGTCGTCAGAATGAAAAGTGACTGAATGGATCTTAAGCCAATAGTCCCGTTACGGTACATTAGTAAAGTTGTCTCCCTTTAGTCGAGGATGACCCAAAGGCTCCCTTTTCGATAGCTACTGCACAAAGGTGTAGGGAAGGGCACCACTCCATTCCCGTGATTGCTCCACTTTACCCTTGATCCTTACCTTATAGTGCCGAGTGTTAAGCAAGGTGGCATCAAGTACCATTTTTTGAGTCTTTGGTATGACTCGACCTGGAATAGAACCCCGGTCTCCCGGAGCATTGGCAAACACTCTACTCATTAAGCCAATGGTCCGGTACATTGGTATAATGGTTAAAGTCTTCGCCGACGGCCCGGGAGACCTGGGTTCAATTCTAGGTCGAGTCATACCAAAGACTCAAAAAATGGTACTTGATGCCTCCTTGCTTAACACACAGCATTACTAGGTACGAATCAAGGGTAAAATGGGTCAATCCTGAGAAAGGAGTAGAGCCCTCCCCTACTCCTTTGTGCAGTAGCTATCGAAAAGGGAGCCTTCGGTCACCCGCGACTGAGATCGCAATCTTTACTTACTTTACAATTGATTTATTTATAAGTAAGAGTTACCAGTTTTAAAATTATTCTGTTGACCGCTCAGAACGTTGCTTCGACTTTCCAATAATTTTATCTCCTTGTCATACAAGTAACTACTAATTTGTGATTCACCAATAAAAATTATTGTTCTTCTGGTCTTCCATTTTTACAACCAACAGTACTTTTAAAAGAAATGACCTTTCAGTTAGACATTTTTTTTCTGTCACGTAAATAGTAAATTCTTTTGTTGGGTGCAGTTGGACATTGAATTACCAGCAATTATAAGAATCACCAGATATTTTTATCGGAGGGGTGTCTATAGAACCACACCCTACAACATCTTTTAATATATTCCAGTGTAAAAATCCACATGAAAATAACATCTGCTTTTATATTATATTTAACACGAAAGATTAGTACAAGCACGCCAACGATTTTCCGACTATTACACGGTATCGAGCGGAGGTTCTCACAGTACTCATTGGGACGCTATAAGCTCATCTGGTCTTCGGTGTATATATTTAGGGGAAATAATGCCCGTACATGTAGGTGCGAGCATGTTTATATTTGTATGAATGCACACACACACACACATATATATATATATATATATATATATATATATATGCAAATTTCATTAAACATAATAGACATTTTATGTCTACATATTTTCTTTTGGATCCGTTCGAATTCCCGTATTACTTTTATTGTATTCTGGGGGAATTGATTTATGTATTGTCCATAGTTGCATGTATCCCTAGTACTTTCTGCCCGACTTTGGGCCATCATCAGGGGAGGATCTACTACAAAAGTGATGTAACTTTTGTTTTAGCATATTACAACTGTGCAAGGGCGTCTCCGCCGTTGAAGGTTTTGGCGTTTGTTTTTGAATGTGATTCTATATTTAGTGCCAGTAGCTAAAGACATTTAAGTACATTAGCACTGGTTTGAAAATTAATTCTATTAAGTGTTGGCTGCAGGTTTCTGATATGTAATGCTTCGAGAATCTGAAGTTTTTGTTTATTATTTTGATGTTCTAATATTGTTGTGTAGTCGGTGAGAATTTTCCGTTGTTGTGTTGTTGGGCATGAATGTTTTTTTAAATGCTGAGCTATTGAACTTGTGTCTGAAAGGTGCATTGTAAGTCTCCTCGACAGGGTAGTTTAGGTTAAACCAACATATATATTATTATTATCAGAGATACAATATCCTAAAGGACATTTAAATTTATATATAACGTTGGTTTTTTGCAAAACTCCAATCATTATATATATATATATATATATATATATATATATTATGAGAGTGTGGGTCGTCAGTAAATCCCTATGTGGTTATGTGTCGAACCAAGTGCAATATAATATGGAGAGTGCTCAATATCTATGATAGAGCTATAATAATAATAATGATAATAAATAAATATATATTATATATATATTTAATCCATATAGTTCTGGCAGAACAATATTTTCCATGGATTAAATATGAATATATATATATTTTTTTATTTTATTTTATTTTTTTTATTTTTTTATTATTATTATAATAATAATTATATATATATATATATATATATATTTATAAATGTGTGTGTGTGTGTGTGTGTCTGTGTGTTTGTGTGTGGAGCCCTCAATAAGTTTCCAGAGTTTTTTTGTAAAAGCATTTAAAATTGTCGTAGACTCTTGAAAATTCATTATATTGCTATACATCTTATGAGATGACAGACCAATTTTTATGATTTCCGCTTCAAATGAACAGCTACAGCAGCAATTTGAATACACCCTACTAAGGCCTGATTGTTACAGCTGGTGAATTTCAAAAATGCAATCTGGACGTCAGGACACTTTAGAAGAACGATATGCAATAAAATTCTGTTTTAAACTTGGGAAAAAATGCCACAGAAACGTATGGAATGCTTCAAACTGCTTTTCGACCATCTTGCATGAATCGAGCATCAGTTTTTGAGAGACATAAGAGATTCAAGGAAGGCAGGGATGATGAGAGGTGTGGGAGGAGTAAGGAAGTCAATAGACCAGAGTTGATTGGCCAAAGGGTTAGGGTTAGGGTTACTATGTTGAGGTTCTAAAGGAGTTCAGGGAGATAGTCAGCCGGAGGAGATTACTTCGAAGAGGAGTAGAGTTTCATGTGTGTACTATCAATAAAAGTGCCCATACGAAAAAGTCTGAAAACTTATTTAATGTTTCTCGTATACATATATATATATATATATATATATATATATATATATATATATATATATATATTAAAACACTTTATCATATTTACCCAACCCCTCTGCTCGGGCAGGATATGACACAAGGTCAATTTTTAAACGGAGTTTAACAGGTTTGAATTCAGAGTTTTCCTTCTCTTAGACTAGTTGCCTCACCAAGGCTGAAGAACATCGTCTGCCCTACTATTTACCCATAGCTGGAGGGAGAATAATTGGATTCATACCTTTCCCAACGGTATTAGTGCTATGTGAAATGCAATCAGTCTCGTCCAGGATTTGAACTCGTGTCGTCGTGTCCAATTCCTGCGACGATAACCATTACACCACGGGCACCTCCAAAACACTTTATAGTTGTCACTATTTCACTTAGTGGGTTAGTTGTAGACCAAATGAGGTAGAATTTGGAGAGTGGCCAATATTTAGTTTTTATATATATATTTAATATCAAGGATGCTTACCTGCAACCACTGCTTTTATGCCATTTTTACTCGGTAATCGTGTAAAAACGCCATGAAACCAGTGGTCGAAGATAAGCACCCTAATATTGAATATATAAAAACTAATATATATATGTATATATATTTCTTGAAGAAAAAAACTATATATATATTTCTTTAAGAAAAACAAAAAAAAATCCAAAAAATTACTGCTCTGAAATGTCAGTTACATTGAGCTCTTTACCAGGAAAATTTAAATGTTCACTGTTGAATGGTTTGTTTTTTTTTTTTGTCCTGATGGAATTCCTCCCAACTCCGGATTAACTGGACCGAATAATACATATATATATATATTTTTTCTTTTTTTGTTGATCCGACGAGGGAAAAAAAAGTAAATATTCTAAAATGAATAGGTCCACAAAGGGATATTTTTAATTAATTTATTTTACTCCGACACGTGTTTCAAGCGTCCTAGCCTAGGAGGCTTTAATGAATCCTGACTGTGTCACCTTTGATTTATATAGTGGCGACCGTTTTTATTCGTTTGTTGTTCCTTTTTTAGTCCGTTTCTGCAGGTGTTGGTTCTTTCTTTCTTTCTTTCTGTGTTTGTGTGCCCCTACACATGCGATACAAGGTCAATTTTTAGATTCTAATTCAGTTTTCCTTCTAAACCATGCTAAGGTTGAAGGTCCGCCAAACTATTTACCCATAGCTGGAGAGAGGATAGTTGGATTCATGCCTTTCTCAAAAGGTATCAGCATTTGTGAAATGCAAACAGTGTAGGATTCAAACTCGCGTCGCCGTATCCTTTTCCAACGATGGTAACCATTACGCCACGAGCGCCTCCAACATACAAACAGCCGGAGTACATATGCACGTATATATGTTTGGGGTATTTTTTTTTTCAGAAGCTAGGAGTTTATATGTTTAAGAAAATATTTTGGCTAGCCGCAGTTCAAGGCAGTCGGAGGTTGTGATGCCGGATCTGGTTGTTTCCCATCTCGTCCAATATGTTTCAACATTGGATAAAAAAAAAATTTCGTCAGCCGTCTATATTATTGAGTTAACTGGATATCATCAACAAAGCTTGGATTAAAACAATCTACACAATGCCCTGTTGTGTTTGTTTTTTTTTTGGGGGGGGGGGTTCCAGCAAATAAAATTGACACGGCCGCACCAAAAGATTGTAACATAAACACACCCCAATTTTCCGGTAAGCAGAGAAATGGTATCTCTTTTACTCCGGACATAATTAGGACCGGAAACTTGTTGGAACACGAGAGTAGAGCAATGAAGTTTTAAATGGATTTTTTCTGCGTGGGGTTTGCTTTGGTTTGGTTGGATTTTATGGCATATCAACCATTGTAGGTTATTTAATGCTAAATCCTCTTTATACATATATATTAGATATATATGATTTGGTTTGGTTGGATTTTATGGCATATCAACCATTGTAGGTTATTTAATGCTAAATCCTCTTTATACATTGGCCCAGCGGTTAGAGTGTTCGCCAATGGCCCGGGAGACCTGGGTTCAATCCCAGGTCGAGTCATACCAAAGACTTTAAAAATGATACTTGATACCACCTTGCTTAACACTCAGCATTATAAGGTACGGTTCAAGGGTAAAGTGGAGCAATCCTGGGAATGGAGTAGCGCCCTCCCCTACACCTTGGTGTAGTAGCTATCGAAAAGGGAGCCTTCGGGTCACCCTCGACTATGGTCGACGACTAAATATATAGGATTTGGTTTGGTTGGATTTTATGGCATATCAACCATTGTAGGTTATTTAATGCTAAATCCTCTTTATACATATATATAAAATATATATAATTTGGTTTGGTTGGGTTTTATGGCATATCAACCATTGTAGGTTATTTAATGCCAAATCCTCTTTATACATATATATTAGATATATAGGATTTGGTTTGGTTGGGTTTTATGGCATATCAACCATTGTAGGTTATTTAATGCCAAATCCTCTTTATACATATATATTAAATATATAGGATTTGGTTTGGTTGGGTTTTATGGCATATCAACCATTGTAGGTTATTTAATGCCAAATGCATTTTATACATATAGTAAAGTAAAGTTGGCGACCGTAGTCGAGTGCGAAAGCTCCCTTTTCAATAGCTACTACACTGAGGTGTAGGGAAGGGCGCTATTCCTTTCCCTAGATTGCTCGACTTTACCCTTGATATGTACGTTATATTAATGAGTGTTCAGCTAGGAGGTATCAAGTATCATTTTTAAAGTCTTTGGTATGACGTGACCGGGGACTGAACCCGGGTCTGCCGGACCATTGGCGAACACTCTACTCACTAGACCAATGAGCCGGTTTTATGCATATAAACATTTTTAAACAATTCAGTTTAGCATGAGTACACAATTTAAATGCCAAAAACAGTTCTATTTCAAACAATTTGAATTAGCATAAGCACTCAGTTTAGTTCTATTTGACCCATAGATAGGACTATCAGGGACTATCACTCCGAGCCAGAGTGGACCTGGGAGCGATGACCAGAATTGGGTACACCACAGCCCCCAAAGCTGCAACATGACTGGAGCTTTACCATCAGATTGTTTAGGGTCATAACCGGACATTCGTTGGAGATGCCTTACCCTTTGCAGAGAAATAATCTGTCTATTCTGTAACCCAATCCAACTGGGCTCGTTATTTACTGAGTTCCCAGAGCAAAGTGGTTTCAAGTCTTATTATTATTTATTGTGTGCATACAGAAAAATGGAAAGTGGGCCTGGGAGTAATAGCAATGAAAGAATACTCGAAATTCCCCAGAGCTCCGAGACTAGCCTCACCATCAGATTTAGTTTACGGTCATATCTAGAACATTCATTGATGGAGAGTCTTACCCCTCTGCAGCCTCCCCACAGCCGAATGGGATGGATAAAAAGAGAGATATGCCCAGATCGGTCACGATAAGTAATAAGCAGGAACTTACCTTTTGTGTTGTAGGTAATGGTGGTTGTTTTCTCTGAAAATATAAATCATGTATATATATATTAAAGATACTCCCGAGAAAGCACATTATTCAAAATTAACTTTTAATCTTCCCAAACCTTACATAGATTGGCACAAGAACATAAGAAACAGGGCGCTTAATAAAAATCCAACTTTTTTTATACTCAAAGTGTTTGATTGTTAGGGTTTTATGGCATAACAACCTTTGTAGGTTATTTAATGCCAAATCCATTTTTATACAAATAAACATTTCTATTTCAAACAATTCAATTAAGCATAAGTCCACAGTTTAATTGTCAAAAACATTTCTATTTCAAACTATTTAGTTTAGACAAACAGTTCTAATAAAAACAATTCAGTTTCGTATAAGTATAGTTTTTTTACACGCAGTTTAATTATGAAAACAGTGCTATTTAATGTAATTCAGTTCAACATAATTACACAGTTTAATTCAATTTGACCCATAGATCGGTCCCTATCAGGTGCTGCCACTCTGTGCCATAGTGGACCTGGGAACAATGGCAATAAAGAGGTACTTCACCACCAGATTTTTTTAGTGTCATATCCAGGACACTCGCTGAGGGGTCTTAACCCTCTGCAGAGAAGCAACCAGTGTATTTTACTGCTCCAGCCGACTGCACATTACTCAAAGTGTGTTAAATGGAACAGTGCCGGTACACAAGTCATCAATTTTCCTTTTATATATATATATATATATATATCTTTTCCTGTCTTTAATTTCCTTAAGTTATTTATTAACCTTTTGTTTCGTGGCATATCAAAATGCCAGATCCATCCTTCTAGTGTAGCACTATGGGGGCAGGCCGCCAAAGCAGACGAGTCTGTTTTGGCGCGAAACCAGACAAAGGATTCTTGGACATGAAATCTCGCCGTATCCAGAAGTGGTAAGGGGACCCGAGAATGAGAGTTGACGACGCGACCCAGAGAGAGGCAGTTGGTAGTTGGTGGCAGGAGACCAAGAGAAGCAGTTGGTAGTTGGACAGGAGCAGAGGCAGTTGGGAGTTGGACAGGAGCAGAGGCAGTTGGTGGCTGGAGAGCAGAGAGGCAAGCAGCAGAAGAGAAGTTGGCGTGGAAGAATGGAGGGGCAGTCAACACCAGACACCGAGCAGAGAGACGAGGAGACAAGATAGGGTCCAGTGAAGAAGAGTCTCAAGATGTCTGATTCCAGTAGCATTGTGGAATTTTCGCTAGTAACCCACGCTAGCGATAGTCTGCACATGCATATAGTGTTGCATACCTTCCTCTGCTCTTGGTAACCCCAAGCTTTGTTTGTTCGTTTGTCTTTCTATTTTCTCCTGTCTCCCTCGATCGTATTCTTGTATAGGTAAAGAAATGTGCGTTGCCCCCTCAGCCACTAGTTGATCACCGGCCGGCTAAGAAGTGAAATGGTTAGAAGACTGAGATAATGTGGGGGGGTGAGGGGGTAACGTTTCACACTAGAAGAACGGTTGTGGTACTATTCAACCTATAACAGAGAGTATAAGGGGGTTCATACCTTTCCCAAGGGTATTTGTCCGAAAGTGCACGTAATAGCGCGACTGGAGTTCGAACTCACGTACTACGATTCTGCCGTCCAGCCCTTTAACCATTACATCACAAGGACATCTCCTACCTCTGTTTCAAATGTAAAAAAGAATACTATATTGTAATTAGGTATTATTCTTACCTAATAAATATATTTTTAGAATTGTCAGGTCGAGTCATACCCATATTTACCCAACCCCTCCGCTTGGGCAGGATATGACACAAGGTCAATTTTTAAACGGAGTTTAGCAGGTTTCAATTCAGAGTTTTCCTTCTCCTAGGCTAGTTGCCTCACCAAGGTTGAAGAACATAGTCTGCTCTACTATTTACCCATAGCTGGAGGGAGAATAATTGGATTCATACCTTTCCCAACGGTATTAGTGCTACGTGAAATGCTATCAGTCTCATCCAGGATTTGAACTCGTGTCGCCGTGTCCATTTCCTACGACAATAACCATTGCACCACGGGCACCAAAGACCAAAAAAATGGTACTTGATGCCTCCTTGCTTAACACTTAGCATTATAAGGTACGGGTCAAGGGTTTAGTGGAGCAACCCAGGGAAAGGAGTAGCGCCCTTCCCTAGACCTTGGTGTAGTAGCTATCGAAAAGAAAGCCTTCGGGTCACCCTCGGCTAAAGGGAGACATTATTTATGTTATGCTGATTGCGACATAAATAACTCCAACATTTTAAACTCACTTGTGTTCTACAAATGAACATTGGACCTGTGCGCACCGAGTGTTTGCAGTAGAACGTTTTATCTTCCGTCAGAATAATGCTGTTCCGAATTTAATATTCAATCCATAACCGTATCGATTTTCAATCCATAACAGCATCTTGTACCATGAAATGAGCACAAAAAGATCTGTTTATCAACTACAGATTATCCAATCTAAAAAAATGTTTCATTTGAAACACTTCTATTTAACCTATTGATAGGATACGATCAGGTGTAACCACTCCGGACTAGAGTGGACCTGGGAGCGATGGCAATGAAGAGTTACTCCGCTTTCCCCAAAGCTGCAGAATTAATAGAACCTCACCATCAGATTATTTAGGGTCGTATCAGGACACTTATTGAGGTAGGGAGCTTCCCCTTCAGCAGAAAAGCAATCGGTAAATTCTACGGACCCAGCCGACTGGACAAGTTGATTATTTTGTTCTACTCGCTTTATCGAAGTAAAATTTCAATGAGAGCATATTCAAAAAAGAATAAAATCATCATATGGACGACATATATATTCACTTTGGCGAAAAAAAAGCTTAGTATAAAATCAAAAGATGAAATACAGGATTTTACTGTCTATAAAGAATTTGTTTTGAAAGGAAATTAGTAATTTTATATCGAATAATTGGATGGTAATTTACAACAACAAAAAAAGATTTGATAACTTACTGTAGGTACTGGTGGCAAGCCTTTTCGCTGTGGAAGAAAAAAGTTTCAATTAGAATTTAAAAAAAGTATTGATTGATATAAGAATCAAAATTACAAAATGCGTTTCTGAAAAATCGATTTAGTTTCATAATCAAAAACCTTAACCCATTCACGTTAGAATGATCTCAAATTTTGACAGCAAGTGTTGAAACAACTCACAATTCTCTGTTTAAAGTTTTATAGTTTGTAATTAAATTAAGATTAGCAATTATTTATATTAGTTAATTAGTTGTCTAAATTTCTTTAAGGGTTTTCGGACTATTGTCTTCATCTTTATTGTTATTTCCACACTGGATATTAGTTGCCTAAATTTCTGAGACGAACCTTGATGATTTTTATCATTAAGGGTTTTCAGACTATTGTCTTCATCTTTATTGCCATTTTCACAACGTTTTGGCCGATATGTCCTCCGGCCTTCTTCAGGTGTTTGTTGTCTAAATTTCTGAGACAAACCTTAATGATTTTTATCATTAAGGGCTTTCGGACTATTGTCTTCATCTTTATTGTTATTTCCACAACGTTTCGGCCGACATGTCCTCCGGCCTTCTTCAGGTGTTTGTTGTCTAAATTTCTGAGACGAACCTTAATGATTTTTATCATTAAGGGTTTTCGGACTATTGTCTTCATCTTTATTGTCATTTCCACATTGGATAGTAGTTGCCTAAATTTCTGAGACGAAGCTTGATGATTTTTATCATTAAGGGTTTTCGGACTATTGTCTTCATCTTTATTGTTATTTCCACAACGTTTAGGCCGATATGTCCTCAAGGCGTGGTCAGGGAGAAAAGCGAAGTCGGTATTTTATCTCGTCTACCACCCGTGAATCTCAAAGCGTTTCTATGATACAAGTAAATATTTCTATCTTCCTTTCTCGTTTCGGGTCTGACTACTGTATGAAATGTTGCAGTCAGCTAATAAACCTTTCGTATTTGAAACAACTGGAATCGCCTCGTATTTGAGAAATGTAACACCCCCCCAGCTATGGGTAAATAGTAGGGCAGACTGTGTTCTTCAGCTTTTGTGAGAAAACCAGTCTAGGAGAAGGAAAACTCTGAATTCAAACCTGTTAAACACCACTTAAAAATTGACCTTGTGTCATATCCTCCTCGAGCGGAGGGGTTGGGTAAATATGGATATAGTGCCGCGCCGGTGAGATAACGCTACGTATAAAAATGCCATTCACTTGAAAAGAAATTGCGTTTAAACATTAAAAATAGAATTTTCAGTTGTTTTTATGCATACGGTTAAACTTTAAGATCATTTGAGGAGAATTTGTCAACGTATAATTCAACGAAACGATATCAATTTTTCTGAAAAACCCTGTCCATTTCAAATTTTTGGAAAGACTCAAAATATTTAGTGAATGATTGGGGGGCGTTTGGAGGTTGAGGGTGCACATTATAAAATCATAAGAAAATATTTTTGCTTCTGTGATCAGATTTGTGGTAAATTTTAATGACTTTAAAATCCCCCAATGAAATTTAGCTCACAACTAACCCCGGGGTTGCAACACGTCAATCAAACGCTGTTGACCTCAACTAGACATCACAACTTCTCTCAGATCAAAACATCTGAATTCTTTTAATCTTTTCCTCGTGTCAATTAAAACATTTTGGCCAATCTATTATTTAACACACTAAAAAATTGATCCTTCCTTTTTTATTCAAATTCAAGGAATTATCATATATTGAACTCTCCAAATTATTGTCAATATGTTATTTGTTGAGAATTAATTTTTATTGTGGACTTTTTGTCCTCATCTTGGTAGGTTTTTTTTGTTGTTTTTCTCACAACGTTTCGGCCAAATTTCACCTCTGGCCTTCTTCAGGTGATTAACCGCGACCTCGGATAGGAATGCTGAGTCTTGTAACCCAGTAATTACTGCCTTCCATAGTTGTTGTCTATCACACCACGTTTTTGACCAAGTAAACCTCTGGCCGGCTTGGGTAGGATTTGAAACCGCTAACTTCTGACAATGCTCACCTGGAACCGTAAAGACTCAACGCCTCTATCCGCTGCTGCACGGGCCCCGAAGAAGGCCAGAGGTGAAATCTGGCCGAAACGTAGTGAGAAAAACAACAAAAAACTACCAAGATGTGGACAAAAAGTCTACAATAAAAAAAATTAATTCTCAAATTAAGAAGCCTCATCTCAAAAGGATTCCCAATAAAGACAAATGTTATTTGTTATTGTTACAATATATTTAAAGCTTATTTACATTTTTCAGACTATTGTCCTCATCTTTGTCGCCATGTTTATCAAAACATTTCGGCCGTTGTAGGCTCCGGTCTTCTTCGGGTGGTTGGAATGTCAAACTTAACCCTTTATTTCGCACGCCGGGGTAGACTGTTCTAGATCCACGGTTTAATGGATATCAGTCATCTGTTAATTTCCCCTCTGAAAGTTCTCCACTACCTTCACTGGGTATTGAACTCACACACTTTTGGGTATGTCACGGGATCTAACCAACGCCTTTATCCACTGTGCCATGTGTCCTTGAGGATATCTGTGTATGAATTTCTGGGTATTATAAACATGACTCGTGGAACTAGAACAATCTACCCCGGTGAGCGAAATAAAGGGCTAAGTTCGACATTCCAACCACCTGAAGAAGGCCGGGGCGTACAACAGCCGATAAGTTGTGATAAACATGGCGACAAAGATGAGGACAATAGTCCGAAATATTGACAGATGTTTAAATCTATTTAACCATAGTTTCTCAAAGCGATTCATCATATTTACCTAACCCCTCCGCTCGGGCAGGATATGACACAAGGTCAATTTTTAAGCAGAGTTTAACAGGTTTCAATTCAGAGTTTTCCTTCTCCTAGACTTGTTGTCTCACCAAGGCTGAAGAACCCAGTCTGCCCTACTATTTACCCATAGCTGGAGGGAGAATAATTATTAGTGCTATGTGAAATGCAATCAGTCAGGTCCAGGATTTGAACTCGTGTCGCCGTGTCCATATCCTGCGACGATAACCATTACACCACGGGCACCTCCTCAAAGCGGTTCATATAGGTCTCTGGGGTTGATTAAAAGTATAAGGGTCCACGGGGTGGGGTGGGGAATTTACTTGTTTGCCTTCGTAAATTCCTTTATAACAGAAGAACAAAAATTGCTGAATCACGTAGACTAGTTGCCAAATATCGTACACCAAGCTGAAAGCCTGATAAGGAGTGATGACCACCATCTTTTCAGCTTCGTTAAAAATGCATACAATCTTATTTTCTCAAAAGGAAACATTTTAAACGAACTATTTTGTTTAAAAAAACAAAGTTCCTTTTTAAAAGAAGAGATTTCTTCAGAAAAAAAAACGATTTAATCAGAAGAAATAGATATAAATTCAAAAAGAAAGAAAAATAATGAAAATACATTTTTTATTCTTTTCGATGGTAACAGATATTTAATGAATAAACTTAAGAACAAATTACACTGGGCAACAATTTTTTACTTTTTGAATGTTGTCTAGATTTCTACAACTGATTTAGGATATTTTTGCACTGCTGAATCAGGAAATGGCATCCATTTCTCTCCATCAGGTCAGGATTTTTGCAAGGTTGATTTGAAAAAAAATCAGATCTTTTGACAAAATCGAATACATTTTTGTGATATTATCAGCTGATATTTGTCAACACATATCCTAAATATGTTTTTAAGAGAAAAAAATGTTTTGCCAACAACATTTATTGATTACCTGATAGAAACATCGATTAGTGTAAACAGAATGGTGGGCATTGATAAAGGTAAGTACACGTAAATTTCATGTTGCTTCACCATTGTTCAAACTTCAGGGCTTGAACTTCCGTTTCATCGAACTCCTGGAATGATCAGCGGCAGGGAGGTCTCTCTTTAAATTCCAACAGTAGTCAGCCATCATGACTGCGTCCCAGCGACTCTGATACCTGAACTCCGCTTCTTTCATGCCCTGATGGAATCTCTTCCTCTGCTCGTCACTCATTGAACCCAGGTTCTCAGGAAACCGGTCCATATGTGAAAATCGGTAGTGCATCTTGACGCTCATGTTGCAGCCCAGGTTTCTGAAAGCAGTCAGCTTGTTGTTGACAAGTTCTGTGTTGTTTCTGGCCTTATTGTTGCCAAGAAAGTTCTTCACTGCCAGAACAAATGCCTTTCACGCTCCCAGTTCCACTTTGTTCATTGAGTTTTCGAACTCTGGATCTCTGATGAGCTGCCGGATCTGAGGACCTTCAAAGATGCCAGCTTTCAACTTCTCCATGGTCAATCCTGGAAAATCCTGGCACAAGTAAGTGAAGAAGTCACCATCCTTGTCCATAGCTTTAGTGAACTGTTTGATTAAGCCGAGCTTGATGTGCAGCAGTGGGAAGAGTATTCTGTCTCTGTCCACCAGAGGGTCGTTGATGACGTTCCTTTCTTTGCAAGGCACCAATTCCTCCCGCAAAGGCCAGTCCTTCTTAGTGTAATGCTGAGCACGGTCCCTAAAATCCCACATGTACAGAAAACATGGTTTTATGACTTCAAACTGATCCCTTTTCGACATAATCACCCAGAACTATCGGACCTGAATACTTCTTGTCATTAAAATAATCATTTCCAAGCAAAACAATTATTCGATATGGCATTTTACCCCAACCAACTTCTAAAATACTCCACACATGCATACATGTGAACAAAAACGTAAAAAACGACATGTGGCCATAGCTTAAAAACTTGACCTGATTGAGCAAAACCAATGTGATTTTTGGATTCAGCGCATCAGATTCGTCCTAAAGCAGTTAAAAACGCAGACAACAAATTTATTGTTGACCATTGTTATCATTAACGAAAATTACCGTCTTGACCAGAGAAATCTGGATCTTCACTTGTTGAGTCAGTTTCAAATTTGTCATGTAGTTGTCGGTGTTTGCGTGATATGATTATACATTGAACGGCTCAAATCCACAAATTGATATAAGTCAACTTCTCAATGCTAACCAAACTCATTATTCTCATTAAAAAAAAGTTCAAGAATTAAAAGATGCGTTTGGATTCTTTGTTAGCCCTTTTTTTCTCATGTAAATTAGTTGTATTTTGTAATTAGATAATTAATTTATTCGGGGGTGAATGGAAATTGAATTTGCTAAAAAAATAGAATATCAAGTAAAATGTTTGAAACGCTCTGATCTTTAACTGTCCCCCCCCCCGAGACATTTTCACTGATGACGATGTAAAGAAATATTGAAATATTAACAAAATGTATTGTTATTATAGAAAAATAAATATCGTTCAACCTACCGGAGGAATTGGTGGAAAGTTCGAGTCCAAGACTGCTTCATAAAACTAAAAAATAAGAAAAAAAATATGTAAGTTAGGCTGATTTTCAAAGCAAGTAGGTAGTAGCCTCGCCCCATTAAAAGTTCGATGAGTAATTTCAAACCCCTACCTATAACAACTTATTGCTACAAATTTGTTGACATTAGGAAGTTGAAAGCGTTAATATGTTTTCATGACGAAAGACAGGCCAAGAAAGGTCAAAATGCATGGGAGAGTACAAAGTTATGCAATAGTTTGTGGCGTGTATATCACGTGATCGAAGTTGCTGAAGCTGAAATAAGGTGCTCTCTGTGGTTGATAGTATCGTGGTAGTGAGTGCGCAGACTCTGTGATTTGAAACTTAAAGGATAAACGTGCAACGTAGTCTAATTTGGTTGGGTTTTATGGCATATCAACCATTGTAGGTTATTTAATACCAGATTCTCTTTATAAATATATATTAAATATACATAATTTGGTTTGGTTGGGTTTTATGGCATATCAACCATTGTAGGTTATTTAATGCCAAATCCTCTTTATACATATATATTAAATATATATGATTTGGTTTGGTTGGGTTTTATGGCATATCAACCATTGTAGGTTATTTAATACCAAATTCTCTTTATATATATATACTAAATATATAGGATTTGGTTTGGCTGTGTTTTATGGCATATCAACTATTGGTTGGTTGGTTGGTTTGTTTTTATGGCATATCAACCTTTGTAGGTTACTTAACGCCAAATCCATTTTTATAAAAATAATCAGTTCTATTGAAAACAGTTAAGTTTAGCATAAGTTCACAGTTTAATTGTCAAAAACATTTCCATTTCAAACTATTTAAGCAGTTATATGTAATAATTCAGTTACGTGTGAATACAGTTTTAATGTCAAAAAACAGTTCTATTAGAAATAATTCAGTTAAGCATAAGCATGCAGTTTAAGTGTAAGTACGGTTTAATTGTCAAAAACGTTTCTATTTTAATCTATTCAGTTTACTCAATTCATTTTAGCATAAGTATGCTGTTAGTTCTATTTAACCTATAGATAGGGCCCTATCAGGTGCTATCACTCCGGGCCAGAGTGGACCTGGGAGCGATGGCAATGAAGGGGTACTCCGCATTCCCCAAAGCTCCAGCACTGCTGGAACCTCACCATCAGATTGTTTAGTGTCATAAACAGGACACTCTTTAGGGGGGGTTACCCCCTCTGCAGAGGTGCAGTCAGTGTATTCTACAGCCCCAGCTGCCTGGGCAATACACAGATTTAAATGTCAGACAGTGTTATTTCAGATAATTCAGTTCAGCATAAGTACACAGTTTAGACGTCAAAAACAGTTCCATTTCGAGCAATTCAGTCCAGCACTAGTACGCAGTTCCAATGTCAAAACAGTTCTATTTTAAACAGTTCAGTTTAACATAAATACGCAGTTTAAATGCAAAAATCTGTATAGTGAAAGAAGCACATAGTTCTATTTAACCCATAGACAGGACACTTATCAGGTGCTACCACTCTGGGCCAGAGTGGACCTGGGAGCGATGGCAATGAAGGGGTACTCTGCATTCCCCAAAGCTCCAACATTGCTGGAACCTCACCATCAGATTGTTTAGTGTCATATCCAGGACACTCGTTGGGGGGGGGGTCTTACCCCTCTGCAGAGAAGCAGTCGGTGTATTCTACAGCCCCAGCCGACTGGGCAAATATCAACCATTGTAGGTTATTTAATGCCAAATCCTCTTTATCCATATATATTATATATATATGATTTGGTTTGGTTGGGTTTTATGGCATATAAACCATTTTAGGTTATTTAATGCCAAATCCTCTTTATACATATATATTAAATATATATGATTTGGTTTGGTTGGGTTTTATGGCATATCAACCATTTTAGGTTATTTAATGCCAAATCCTCTTTATACATATATATTAAATATATATGATTTGGTTTGGTTGGCTTTTATGGCATATCAAACATTGTAGATTATTTAATGCCAAATCCTCTTTATACATATATATCAAATATATGATTTCTAAACATATTTTTTTGATAACATTTTTAAACGAGGCTGGCCTCATTTTTTTTTTGGCACACAGTTAAATGGTTTCGCTTATTTCTATACAATACGAATAATTCTATTTACAATCAAACATTTGCTTGTACTAAGTTAAATGGTTCCGAGTATTGCTATGTATCACTAACAATTCAATTAATCAGTCATTTGTTTACACACAGTTAAATGATCAAACAGTTCTATTTCTAACAATTCAATATAGCATGTCATTTGTTTGCAGACAGTTTAAATATGAAACAGTTCTATTTGACCCATAGATAGGACCTTATCAGGCGCTACCACTCCAGGTCAGAGTACAGTAAGCAGATGGCTCAAGAAATTTTGCTCGGGTTAAAGAACCTCGACAATCTGACAAGGTCAGGTAGGCATAAAGCTTTTGATACCGAGGTCGTGCTTCAAGCCATCGCGGCAAATCCGGTGAGTAGCACAGGGAGAGTATTAGGTGACCTCGGTATCTTACAGTCCTGTGAATTTTGATACATAGCATCCAGACGGAGCCGCCGAATTGTGCCTCACGTTACCAGAATATTGCAAAACTTTGGACTCACATGAAGAAAGTGTTTTCTCTTGATAATTAACTGCTAGACTGATATTTCAGACAAAAAAGACTTCCGGTTTTCATCGTTATCTTTCTCTGCCTAAGGTATTCTAGTTTCCAGTTGGATGGCAACACTATCGTAACAGAAAAAGAAAAGGTGCAAAGACCTCATTTTCTTTCTTTACAAAACGGCTTCGAAGAAAGGACTTGTAATCGTCCCCTCCAACCGGAAACAGGAACATCTGTCCCTGTGTACGTCGTATTACATTGAACATGATACTAGTTCACAGTTCCGTAAGTTTATGTATAGAATCAGAGCCATATCTTTATTTCCATGAAACGAATCGCAAAATAAGTTCATCTCAAATATCAAAGACTCTCAAAAATATTACTTTATTTAAGCGGAGGTGTCCTCGGTGGTGTAATGGTTAAAGCGATGGACTACAAAATCGTAGTAAGCGAGTTCGTACTCCAGTCGTGCTATTACGTTCACTTTCGGACAAATACCCTTGGGAAAGGTATGAACCCCCTTATCCTCCCAGCTATGGGTTAAATAGTACCACTACTGTTCTTCTATGAGAATGGCTTTGGCATTAAAGGACAAATACCCTTGGGAAAGATATGAACCCCCTTATCCTCCCAGCTGTGGGTTAAATAGTACCACTACTGTTCTTCTATGAGAATGGCTTTGGCATTAAAGGACAAATACCCTTGGGAAAGGTATGAACCCCCTTATCCTCCCAGCTATGGGTTAAATAGTACCACTACTGTTCTTCTAGGAGAATGGCTTTGGCATTAAAGGATAAATACCCTTGGGAAAGATATGAACCCCCTTATCCTCCCAGCTGTGGGTTAAATAGTACCACTACTGTTCTTCTAGGAGAATAGCTTTGGGATTAAAATACCAACAAAGATTGATATGCCATTAAACAAAGAAACCAAACCAATTTATTAAATCAAAAACTTTAGGGGTTCTCTTTGGCATACTCTAGTTTTCAGAATCCCTAACCTGCTGGAGAAGTAGGGACGAGCTTATAAGTGATGCACTCCTGTGGACCCCTTCACGAGCAAAAGTAGGACGACCAGCAAGAACCTACATACAGCAGGGCTGTGCCGATACGGAATGTAGCCCTGAGGGCCTGCCGGAAGCGACGGACGCTACGGAGGGGTGGCTAGAGAGGGTCATGGATATCCGTGCTGATGGTGCGGCGTGAAGATGACTATGATGATGACCCTAGCTGGTCCAGTCGGTGGGGCTGAATATACAGACTGCATCTCTGCAGAGGAGTAAGACTCCCCCTAACAAGTGGTCTGTGGCCCTGTCGGCTAGAGCTGTAAAATATACCGACTGCATCTCTGCTGAGGGTTAACCCCATCAACGAGTGTCCTGGATATGACATCTGATGGTGAGTTTCCGGGAATGCAGAGTACCCCATCATTGCCATCGTTCTCAGGTCCTCTCTTTCCTCTCAGGTCTTGCCAGCACTGAAGACAGCTTTGACGCATCGATACAATGACTCGAAGACTACATACAAAAGCCACTAGGAACAATTCTAACAGGGGGTGTCCTCGTGGTGTAATGGTTAAAGCGATGGACTGCGGAATCATAGTAAGCGAGTTCGTACTCCAGTTGCGCAGTTACATTCACTTTCGGACAAATACCCTGGGGAAAGGTACGAACCCCCTTATCTTCTCAGCTATGGGTTAAATAGTACCACTACTGTTCTTCTAGGGGAATGACTTTGGCATTAAATAACCTACAAAGGTTGATATACCATTAAACAAAGAAACCAAACCAATACTAACAACACGAGGGCCAGCAAGCAGAACGACAATAACCAGAAAACAAAATGGGAAGAAAAACAACTCTGTAAACGCTTTAAACAACACCAAGCGACATCTCACACGAAAAAACGTGGACGTGGTTAAGGAAAGGAAACCTTAAGAGAGAAAGTGAATCTCTTCTAATAGCAGTGCAAAAACAACGCCATAAGGACTAACCGTATCAAAACGAGAATAGATAAGATGCAACAAAACAGTAGCTGTAGGTTATGTGGTGATAGAGACGAAACCATCAATCACATAATAAGCGAATGCAGCAAATTAGCACAGAAAGAGTATAAGACTTGGCACGACTGGGTGGGAAAGGTGATACACTGGGAAGTGTGCAAGAAATTAAAATATGACCATACGAACAAATGGAATATGCACAACCCTGAATCTGTCTTGGAGAATGAAACGCACAAACTCCACTGGAATTTTAAGATACAAACGGATCACCAAATCCCGGCCGGACGACCAGACCTGATTATTATAATCAACAAAAAAGAGAGAACTTGCAGGATTGTGGATTTTGCTGTGCCAGCAGACCACAGAGTAAAACTGAAAGAAAGCGAAAAGATAAGACAGTGTATATACAAAACTGAATGGTTTGAAACAAAAGTGTTTATATGTATAAAAGGGGATTTGGCATTCAATAACCAACAATAGTTGATATGCCATAAAACCAAACCAAACCAAACCAATCCAAATAAAACTACCCTAGCACACTGGGACCATGAAATAAAATTCAAAAATATTTATTTCTGAGGTTGTCTTAGCGTAACTGAAATCCCAGAAAATAAAATTCTAAGAAAGAAGGGCGTTGATTTCTTTGTTTAACAACATATCAAATTTTGTTAATTGTTTAATGCTAAAGCCATCCTCGTAGAATATAGCTAAGGGATAAGAGTGTTCATGCCTTTCCTAAGAGTATTAGTCCAAAAGTGAACGTAATAGCACGACTGAAGTTTGAATTTACTCAGTCATGTGCAGTTTATAGCGAGTAAACCACTATGCTACAGTGTGTGGTGGGGGGCTCAGTATTGGTTTTGTTAGTCCCGAAATTAGCATTTAATGAAAAATATGTGTAATATTTTCAAAAATATGATTAACAAAATCAATAATTAATAAAATCTTGATACAAAAACTTACCTGATCATTTGACTCGTCATCATAAGAAAACGTATCATAATCCTAGAAAAAAAAAAAAAAACAAACAGTTCCGTTAAATCAATAAGAAAGATGTAAAAATTTTTTTTCAAAAAATGGGTACTTATGCATCAATGTTACCGCAATAAAGCCGAATCTTCTTGAGCGTTTCCGGGCCGATAATAGAAAGAATCGGAATATGCCGACAAAACGCATGAAGACCATCTCCAGGCATTGTATTTTCTCATTCTTTTAAATGGCAAGGATGCTCGCATGTCCGGCAACTTAATTTTGCCAATAAGTTTTTTGGTACTTATGCACTTATTGTACCGCGCTGAAATAATAACGTGATTATTTAGAAACCCAATCTTAACATGAGGAGGGGAGGGTGTTTTGTAACTATTCTGTACTTTCACCTAACAATTTAATAAAAAAAAGATATCATAACACTTGAATTTAACTTGAAAATACTATTTAAAAATAGCCCGGTACAATAAGTGCATAAGAACCAGTTTGTTTTTTTTCCTTGGCAGAATTGTATCACCTTTTCCACAGATTGTAGTTTGTCGCTTAACTGCGATAAATTCATGTGGTTTAAAATTGCTTAATAATACTGTTCTCGTAACTTTGTCAATAAATTGATTGAATTATCTTATCGTCTGCTTGCTTAAATTTGATTGGCTAGGCGTTTTGTCGGCATATTCCGATTCTTTCCGTTATCGGCCCGGAAACGCTCGTGAAAGTTCGACTTTATAGCGGTAACATAGATACAAAAAATGTAATGACAGATAAAAGTACCATAGTACCAAAAAATGTAATGACAGATAAAAGGGTTTGACCCCGAAGTTAATCACCAAATTTAGACATCACGTGACTAGAAAGACGATGAAAAATAAAGGTCTGAGCTTTTAGTTGAATTACATGGGGCTTGTGAGGTTGACAGATTCAGTCGAACTTGTTTTGATTGTTTTAAAGTGTAGGAGCTCCTTTGGGCGGGGTGGGGCGGGGCGGGGCGGTGCTAAACATAAATTTAAAAAATGCCATCAGTCTTTTCTTCCTTATAAAATACGGTTGGAAGCTCAGTGAAAAGACCGGCCAGATCAAATTAATAAACAATAAATGGGTACTGGAATGACGATCGATGACTTTTCAGTTCTGTCCGATAATATATATGGAGCACTCTAGTAGCCGATAAGGTATATAAAAAAAAAGTAAATACCTTAAAATTCCCTTAGCCAACGTAGTCCGCTTGGTGGCCGACAGGTCCGAAGCTTAGTCTAACGTAAAGTTGGACGGGTTTCGATTCCGGCTTCGAGCGTCCTGCGTGTCTAGCCACACTGAAGAGTTCTGATAGAACGAAACAGTCTGTCTGTGGATGACTATATATATATATATATATATATATATATATGTATCAGGGCTTTGGCCAAATGAGTAGAGTGTTCGCCAATAGTCCGGTAGAGCAGGGTTCAATCCCAGGTCAAGTCATATCAAAGACTCAAAAAATGGTACTTGATGTCTCCTTGCTTAACACTCAGCATTATAAAGTACGGATCAAGGGTGAAGTGGAGCAATCCAGAGTATGGAGTTGTGCCCTTCCCTACACATTGGTGAGGTAACCATTGAAAAGGAAGCCTCCGTGTCCCACTCGACTAAGGTCGCCAGTTTTATATATATATAT
>OY757908.1:9868304-10033304 GCA_963585895.1 Sepioteuthis lessoniana
GAGTTCAGATCAGTTGGAGAGAAGATGCTGGAATGAGAACCACGTCCCAGAGAGGCTGGTTGAGCAGCCCAGGAGAACGGGAAAGAAACGCTGTTATGGCCATAAGAGTGGGGGTCAATATGTTGCAGTTCTGTTCAGCCTCCAACTCACCTCTCGCTCAGTAAAACCTTTAGTAACCCTTTCGAACCCTTTCAAATAAAGTGAGAGGTATATTTTTCGAAAGAACTGTCTCGCTCGTCTTTATTGTGTCATCGTTATGATTCTGCATACAGATGTATATGTATTATGTAGCTATACAACAGTAAGGTGTATTCCAATTACTGCTGTAGCTGTTGATTTGATGCTGAAATCATAAAAATTGGTCAGTCATCTCATAAGACGTATAGCAATAACATACCGTATTTTTAAGAGTCTACGACAATTGTAAATGCCGTACCAAAAAAAGTCAGGAAACTTATTGAAGGCACCACATACATTACAAGAAATAAGTATGAATGGACTGATATTGTAAGGAAGAAACTTAGATCGACTAAATTATGGACCCCCACACATGGCCGTGCAAAAGCAGGACGACCAGCACGAACGTACATTCAGCAGCTATGTGAGGATACGGGATGTTGTCCTGAAGACCTGCCTAGGGCGATGAACGATAGGGAGGAGTGGCGAGAGAGGGCCAGGGATATCCGTGCTACCAGCGCGACATGATGATGATAATGATGATGATGATGAAATTAAGGGATATATTTTTTAGAATATAAGATAACATGCAACAATATTAATTCTTTTAAAATCTTAATGCAAAGTACTTAATATTGTTGTTGTAATGAAATCCCGAACCACCAAAAGATTGGCTTCAGGGGAAGACATGATTGAAGCAAGTCTTTATCCTACGCTTGTGTCCAAAGCAGTGTCTCAACCTTACCTTGAATAGGATCAAGGGCAGAATGGTGAGACTGATCATTTTTGCCTTTATAAGGGACTAGTCATTTAAAAGGATTATGTGTCGTATTTGCGCCTGTAGAACTGATAAACAGGATTAAGAATAATTAGTAAAATAATGGTCCGATCCCAGAAGGAAGAGAGAGTTGATTCCACCCGGCAGAGTTGAGTAATTCCTGGCCCAAGAGTCAGATTCAGGATTTTTACTTGCTGTATTCGGAAAGAGACCACCAGTTGTGAGGAAGAATACAAGAGATATCTCCTCGGTGTCCCTGCATGTCCAGCACCCCGCTCAATATCAGTAATATCACAAATGTTTGTAAAATGGTTATCAGATTTAAATGTCTGTAACAAGGTCATCTGCAGGCTGCTATATCAGACTGCTATATCAGAGACGCTATTTGTTGTCTGGACAAAGAAGTGTACCGTTGTGATGCTACAGACAATTTAGAGCCCGTGGTAATAAAAGTGAATGAACGCAAGAAACTGCACCTGTTAGTTGCCGCTGGGAGAAAGAAAAAGAGTATATAAACATGAGACGACTAAGTGATAAGAAACATATCCTGACGAGAAAAAGGTGAGGAGGCACAGACCTTGATTTTTTCCCTGTTTCTAACATGTTTGTCCGCTGGGTTGCATAATCTAATGCCCACTTTTGAACGCACCCCCAAAATTGGGGCTCGTAAACTTTCGTCTCCTTATTTCTTCGCGGTTGGTGTTCAACTATATGTCCTTACCTAATCACGTCTCGCCACCGACTGCCTATAAGCCACGAGACGTCCCCTCACTTCTGCTTGTGGTGTTGGGGACAGAAACGTCCGCTTCCACCGATTTCACACATATGTACAAGAATTTTAGGGACTTCCAGTTTTCCCAAGTCATTTTTAACTATGAGTGCTTTGGCCAGGCCATTCGGAAACTGTCTGCTTTATTTATTCATTGATTTATATATCTATTCATTTTTTAAATTTCATCTTTCTATAAGCCATTCGTTACAGAAACTTGCAAAAATACATCTCGTTTTTTAATGATCGATTTTTTCATTGATTTGTTTTATCTGTGGCCATGGAAACGGAAAGAAATGGATCACAGACCCGAGGTTATTGCTTGTTTGTTATTTAGGAGACCGTCCTTCCTCGTTCTGTGTTCTTATCCCATCTAGCAAAAGAGAAAATGAGAACGACTCCCAAAATCGCATAATAAAGATACTGATGTTCACGGAACATCCTTAACCCTGCTTCTGCCTCACTTGATAACATGATCTCAGAGGGTTAGGTCAAGCGTATCACGTATAATAAAATGGAAGAGAGGTTGAACTCTGCCAATTCATGCCCCAAAAACCATTTCCTTAAAATGCTACCATCTGTCTGCTTAGAAAATAAGGTTAAGTCATCATTACACTGATCTTCCACATCACCTCTGGCACTTGTAGGAAATACGTAACCACCCGATCGCCCAATCGTCTGGGGCTGTAAAATATACCGACTGCTTCTCTGTAGATGAGTAAAACCCTCTCCCAACGAGTGTCCTGTTTCTGACACTAAAAAATCTGATGGTCATGTTCCAGTAATGCTGGAGCTTTGGGGAATGCGGAGTACCCCTTCATTGCCATCACTCCCACTGATAGGGTCCTATCTATGGGTCAAATAGAACTAGAATGTGTAATTATACTAAACCGATTTGCTTGAAATAGAACTGTTCTGAGATTTAAACTGCGTACTTATGCTAAACTGAATTGTTTGAAATTGAACTGTTGTTGTTTGCTAAATTGAATTGTATTTTAAATTGAATAGAACTGTTTTTGACATTGACTTTGTACTTACACTAAACAGAATTGTTTGAAATAGAACTGTTTTTTGACATTGAAACTGTCTTTACAGAAAACAGAATTGTTTGAAATAAAACTGTTTTGACATTTAATTGTGTGTAAACAAAAACTATACTTATACTAAACCGAATTGTTTGAATTAGAACTGGTTGACTAAACTGAATAGCTTGAAACAGAAATGTTTTTGACAATTAAACTATGAACTTATGCCAAACTGAATTGTTTGAAATAGAACTGATTATTTGTATAAGAATGTATTTGGCATTAAATAACCTACAAAGGTTGATATGCCATAAAACCCAAACAGACTAACAAACAACAACCTGAGACAATATTTTACACCAAGGAACATTTGAATACAAGTTTTTAAAGACCACCTTTGACTTAAGGTTCGGTCACGTCCTATTTTCAAAATTTATTATCTGTAAATAAATAAGAAAAAAAAAACTGGCTATAAATGGAAGTACCCTATAAGTTGTATTTGAGTGTTACCTCCCTTAAGAAATTCCGTTGATGAGGATGGATGTAAGTGCTGCCTCACTCTATGTTGCAAATAGATGTGTATCTTTCCTCAGAGCGTAACTGAAAATTGGAACACAACTTCGTCCCAGATTTTAAGGAGGTTGGCAGAATTCATTTCCTACATCAACAACAATAAGGATATAGCAACTTTCCTGAATTAGATAAAAATATATTTCCATTATTTCAACAATAATGTATATATATATACGAGGATCATTAAATAAGTTTCCAGACTTTTTTCGCATGGGCACTTTTATTGATAGTACACACATGAAACTCTAGTCCCCTTCGAAGTAATCTCCTCCGGCTACAATGCACTTGTTGTACCGTTCCAACAACTTCTGGAAAGCCCCATGGAACTCCTCTTGTGTGAGCATTTCAATGACCTTCGTCACAGCCTCTTTCATCTCCTCAATTGTCTCATAACGACAGCCTCTGAGCTTAGGGAATAAGCAAAAGTCATAGGGAACAAGGTCTGGACTATAGGGAGGGTGAGGAACTGTCTTGATGCCCATCTTGCTCAAATACTCTATGACAAGGATGGAGTTGTGGACTGGTGCATTATCCTGTTTTAAACTTGGAAAAAATGCCACAGAAGCGTATGGAATGCTTCAGACTGCTTTTCGACCATCTTAAATGAATCGAGCATCAGTTTCTGAGTGGCATAAGCGATTCAAGGATGGCAGGGAGTCTGTGAGGGATGATGAGAGGTTTGGGAGGAGTAAGGAAGTCAATACACCACAGTTGATAGGCCAAAGGGTTAGGGTTAGTATGTTGAGGTTTTAAGGAAGTTCTGCAAGAGATTCCGTTGGAAGAGGCCAGCACTCTTCAAATCAGGTCAGTGCCATTTCCAGCGGGACAATACACCAGTCCACAACTCCATCCTTGTCACAGACTATTTGACCAAGATGAGCATCAAGACAGTTCCTCAGCCTCTCTATAGTCCAGACCTTGCTCCCTGTGACTTTTGCTTATTCCCTAAGTTGTCGTTATTTGAGGAGATGAAAGAGGCTGTGACGAAGGTCATTGACACGCTCACACAAGTGGAGTTCCATGGGGCCTTGCAGAAGTTGTTGGAACGGTACAACAAGTGCATTGCATCCGGAGGAGATTAGTTCGAAGGGGACTCGAGTTTCATGTGTGTACTATCAATAAAAGTGCCCACACGAAAAAAGTCTGGAAACTTATCGTATATATATGTATGCATGTATGTATGTATTCCATTTAAAAGGATTTTTGCAAGGTTTCCTCCCAGTTTGTCCATTGACCTTTTGGGATTGCAGAACTTCTTTTAGAATCTTCTATTATCAACCTTGCTCCTGAATGACCATATTCCAGCGATCTTTACCGCTAGTTTTTTACCACCGTTGCTTTTCATTAGTCCCGAAACCTTGTCTCCCAGTTTGAGTGTGTCCTATGATTTCCTTGAAAGCAAGGTTGTCTTAAACACTTCTTATGATGTCCCTGACTTTTTGCTTCTATCCTGTTTTCAAAGTAGACTTTACTGATTTTATCACTTCATCCTTTGAGTCATCCAGCATCATTTGGAGTCTAATTTTCCTGGATTTGGATTCCTCCAGAATTGATTTGAATAGTAATTTTAATTTTGCTTGTCTACAGACATCAGACAAATCTAGAGGTAAACCCAACCATTTTTGGGTAAATTAATTCCTCTTAGCCTCCATTGTCAGTGGACCCTTTTACATGGACGAGCAAAAGCAGGACAACCGGCTAGGACGTATATACAACAGCTCTGTGCCGATACATGATGTTACCTTGACGACCACCTGGGAGCGATGGACGATAGAAACGGGCGGCAAGGGAGGGTCTGGGAGATCCGTGCTGGCAGCGTGACATGATGATGATGATAATGATCCTCGATTGACTCAACCGTACTTGTCGCAATATCCTATACGAGTAGCGGCCTTAATAACATCAGAATAAACATATGCTGAAGGCACCAGACCTAGATTTTTCCTTGTAGAGGACAGCGATCAATCTTATGGAGACCTTCTCGTAATGTTCTCGATGTTTCTTTCGTTTGATTAATATCTTTCAAGGACTCATTAAACCAACGTCCCAAACTTTTCCCCGGTTCTCCTGACTCTGTAGGGATTCTTTGACCACCTACCTTGAAATTTATATTTTGATTCCCTTTTCCTTTCATAGGCGAGAGACTTCTTGACTCTTTGGGTTTGAATTTCATCTCACACCAAATTATCTGCTTGTATCATCAGCTTAGTATCTTGCGAATAGTAGATTCTTTGGATGAGAGTATAACGAAGAAGGTGATTAATTTACCCTCTCCATTATATTTAAAGTAAAGATATATGGGTCGAACGAAGATACCTAAAATTTTTAATTTAGAAGTTTAATAAAGGCTTGAGTTAAGAGGTAGCCTTTGTGCTGGTCGTCGTAGTGGGTAGGAAACAGTTAAAAAGTGATGAGCAAGCATTTGGCGTTCAGCCAGTAGTTCCACGTCCCATAGATTTTGGAGTGAGGAATAAATGTCATCAAAATAGACCAGCAGAATAGAGATGGAATAAGGCAGCTAGGTGTCTGTGCGTGATTTGCATCGCTACTGTCATAGCAAAGGTTTTGTAGCTGAATAAGGACAAGAATGATGTAGTCAGCCATAAGCGTAGTCCTATAGCAGTGGGAGAGAGAAGAATGATGATCTCCCACAGAGTTAGGAGGAATGAAATGGCTGAATGTCTGAGCGAAATTACGCGTCGCTGTAGACATAGCAAAAGTTAGAGGCGACATAAAAGTGTTCCTGGAAGCGGCAGAATAAATACATCTAATTTATATTCAACTGAGAACCTTTGGTCAAGGAGGGTGGACTCAAGGGTCCATAAATTAGATGGCTTTCCTCATGGTGTAATGGTTCTGCTGCTATGAAGAGAGAGGACAGAAAGTACGTTGGTCCTGCTCGAAAGATTCTGAGGAAGAGAGAATTTGGCGGGCTTTCACCATTTTTATGTTGCCCTGGAAAATAGTCCGGGAAGAATAGGATGTCATCCTCGTGGATGAAAATATGCGACGACCATAACGGTCAAATGATTTTACACGCCAAACAAAAATACGAAATTCTTTCTGCTACAAAAGGATTGTAGTGTCGTCCATGAATGCCTTTGAAGCCCTCCATCAAGATCAACAATCTCAGCGTTGTTCTCTGTCGCTTTTGGAAGCAGCTGCATTGCTAGAACGAAAAGTATTGATAACACCGAACATCCCATCGCAATTCCAACTTCAAGCCTGTTGCAATTTGTTGTATATTCTTTTGTAGTCAACTGCAAAAAGAAACCATCCAAGTATGTTCCTAGCATTTTGGATATTTTCTCTAGAATATAGTACATCAGTAGATATAATAGTATCATCTGATGGGGTACTGATCCATAGGCAATAGCCAAGTCCAACCAAATGACATCCAAATCCTTTTTGTGGTTCTTAGCTTTTTGAATGGCTTCCCAGATCATGTTTCCAAACAACCAGCTATTCCCAGAACACCGCCCTTCTGCACCGAAGTATCAATTTACTCGTTAATGAGAAGGTAACTGGTTAATCTCGATACCAAAACAGCGAAAAAATATCTTTCCTTCTACATTGAGGAATGAGATAAGACGAAAATGGCCAAGGTCCTTCGAGCTCTTTTCTTTGGGTATGTACACAGTCAGCTTGTGGGGTATGAGGCTGAAGGTCAAGGGCAAAGGGCAAGGCTGTGTTGCCGTTTGATATCTGACTCCATATTTTGGTTAGTTTATTTTACCCCCACGTTGACTGGTCGGTGTAATGCCTTGCCCAAGAAAGTCCCAACAGGATTATACAAGAGAAAAGACAGCAACAGATAAGAGACGAAGGCGTTTCTTTTATACTTTCCTTTATTTACTGGGTTCAACAACCATTCCGTGGATGGGGGAGTTTTTACTGAATACATTGAAATGGTTGAATCCCCCAGTTAAGGTGTCAAAAATACGTTAAATCGTTTCATGAATGTTTTTGTCCTCATTTGGTATTTCATGGCTTCCATAAGGGTTAGTTTTCTTTTGGAAGTTTGTCAAAGTCCGGTAAGGGTTAGTTTGTAATTTTTTTTTTTTTTTTTTTGTGGGTCTTTTATATTTCAGCATAATGCTGACCAAGAGAGAGCTGCTACTGGGTGAAAGGGACAAACCAATGCCTAGTCCAAAGACGTATGGCGTGGCGCCCAGACACCCGTCAGCAACGATGTTGTCAAATCGCTGGTCAAGAGAAAGAAAGCCTGTTCCTCTTTGTTAAGAGGTTGCCTTTTTTCTTTACACATGCGTCATCCCTTTTTTCCCGTCAGGGACCTCTGGGAGTTTCTGCAAATTTAAGTTTTTTTTTTCTTTTTTTTTTTCAATTCAATTTAAATTTATTTTTTTATTTATTTATTCGTTCCCTACAAGCTATCATCCCCTGGGTCCTGACGTTAAAGTTTTTCCGTGCTCGTTTTAGGTTAGCATGAAGCCAACTGAGAACTTTGGGACATTTTTTATATACAAGGAAAGGTATTCCATTAGGGCCAGGTGTGGATTTATTCCAACTTTTGCTGACTCTTCGCCTTATTTCTTCTCGTGTGGGTGGTTTCATATCGAACCTTACTCTAAGGACGGCTGGCTAAACCAAATTGTTATGTTCCGGCGGGATATGTCGATTGGGATCAGAGTATGTGTTTTTTAAATGTATATATATATATATATATATATATATGATATGTGTATGTGTATGTATGTGTGTGTGTGTGTGTGTGTGTGTGTGTGTGTGTCTTAAAATTACCATGACAAGAAAATCTGGCAAACACCTACATGCGACATACAGAGCACTGAACAGCTGTTTCGACCTCATAAGGTCTCATCAACAGTGCACACCGTGAACTCTACCACTGGAAATCGAACCAACAACCACAGTATGCAGAAGCCGAAACTCTACCACTGGGCCACCGGTTCATGCTTCATGCCACATATAAGCGATGCCGAATTAACAAGTCATGGCGAATTGCGCGACCACTTTGACCTAATGTGTATTGAAGGTACGTATTCCCTACAGAAGACACGGCTACCTCCAGGGCTACGTCTTCCCAAGTCGGAGTTACGAGTCCTCATAACATAAACCTCATGACCACAAGACCAAATAAGGTCAAAACAGCTGTTCAGTGCTCCGTATGTCCCGTGTAGGTGTTTGCCGGATTTTCTTGTCATGGTAAATCTAAGATAACATCAATTCCTCCATTTAATATATATATATATATATATATATATATTGCACTTGGTTCGCCACAAAATCGCCAAGTGATTTAGTGACACTCAACACTTATGATAATTAAAATATATATATATATATATATATATATATATATATATATAAAATACTAATATATATATATATATATAATACTTATATATATATATATATATATATATAATAGTAATATATATATATATATAATACTAATATATAATACTAATATATATATATATAAAATACCAATATATATATATAATACTAATATATATATATATATAATACTAATATATATATATATATAAATTAGTATTATATGTATATATATATATATATATATATTAGTATTATATATATATATATATATATATATATATATATATATATTAGTATGTGTGTGTGTGTGTGTGTGTGTGTGTGGATAGGTAGATCGAGAGAGAGAGAGAGAGAGAGAGAGAGAGAGAGAGAGAGAAATTTAATACATTTACCAACAAGATAAAAGTAAGTTTCAGCTTTATGCTTCCTTTTTTCTACTGAACGGTTAAATTCCAAAATAATGTCTTCGACTAACTAAAATACTCTCATTAGTCATAATTCTTTTGTTTTTCCCTCCCCAACCTCTAAGAATATTTCAATTCAGGCCATAATTTGAGGATTTAACCAACTATACAGTAAAAAAAATAAGACTACGTTTGAGGTATTCGCTTGTTTTTTTGGTTTTTTTACACAAACTAAAAGCTGGAACTTTCTCAGTTTTGTTTGCGTAGAGGTGAACTTCAATCTATCATCTTGGCCGAGTCGGCTGGTGCCGTAGAATACACCGACTGCATCTTTCCAGAGGGGTAAGACTGTGACTGAAGGTCAAGGGCAAAAGGCAAGGCTGTGTTGCCGTTTGATATCTAACTCCATATTTTGGTTAGTTTATTTTACCCCCATGTTGGTTAGTGGGTGCAATACCTTGCCCAAGAAAGTCCCAAAAAGAATTATACAAAAGAAAAGACAGCAACAGATAAGAGACGAAGGCGTTTCTTTTATACTTTCCTTTATTTACTGGGTTCAATAACCATTCCGTGGATGAGGGATTTTTTTCCTGAATACATTGACATGGTTGATTCCCCCAGTTAAGGTGTCAAAAATACGTTAATCGTTTCATGTATGTATTTGTCCTCATTTGGTATTTCGGGCCTCCATAAGGGTTAGTTTGTGGTGTTTAAAGGCTTTTGAAGGCCAGGCGCTAAGGGCAGGGCTGTGTTGCCGTAAGATATCTGACTCCATATTTTAGTTACACTGTTTCACCCCACGTTGACTGGTCGGCGCAATGTCTTGCCCAAAGAAAATCCCAAAAGAAATACACAAAAAGAAAAGATAGAAATAGATAAGAGACGAAAATATTTCTTCTATACTTTTCTTTATTTACTGGGTGAAGGGACTAACCAACGCTACGTCCCAGGACGTAGGCGTGGTGCCCAAAACACCAGACAGCAAAATGGTGTTGTTGGTTCGACGGACACTGCCTGAAAGAGAAAGATAATATCGTCCCCTTTTTCAAGAGGAAAAATCCTTTTTTCTTTTTACGCATGCGTCATCTCCTTTTCCGTTAGAGACCTCTGGGAGTTTCTTCAAATTTAATAGTTTTCTTTTTATCTATTCACTTATTTTTTTTAATTTAATTTTTAATTTATTTATTTACTTGTTCCCTACAAGTTTTCTTTTGGAAGTTTGTCAAAGCCTGGTAAGGGTTAGTTTATAGTTCATTTGTGGGTCTTGTATATTTCAGCATTATGTTGACTGAGAGAGAACTGCTACTGGGTGAAAGGGACTAACCAACGCTACGCCCAAAGATATATGCGTAGTGCCCAGACACCAGAAAGCAAAAATGGTGTTATCAATTCACTGGTCACTGCCTGAAAGAGAAAGGTAGCCTGTTCCCCTTTGTCAAGAGAAGGCCTTTTTTCTTTTACGCATGCGTCATCCCTTTTCCTGTTAGGGACCTCTGGGAGTTTCTGCAAATTTAATAGTTTTCTTTTTCTTTCTTTTTTTTAATTCAATTTTAAATTATTTATTTATTTATTCGTTCCCTACAAGACCCCTCACCCTCTATTTGTGTCCTAGGTATAACACTAAACAATCTGACGGTGAGGCTTCAGTAATACCGGAGCTTTGGGGAATGCAGAGTACTCCTTCATTGTCATCGATCCCAGGTCCTCTCTACCCAGAGTGGGAGCACCTGATAGGGTCCTATCTCTGGGTCTAATAGAACTGTTTTTGACATTTAAACAATGTATCTATGCTAAACAGAATGGTTTGAAATAGAACTGTTTTAGCATTTAAACTGTGTACTTATGTTAAATGTATAAAATGGATTTGGCATTAAATAACCAACAGTGGTTGATATGCCATAAAACTAAACCAAACCAAACCAATCTATTATATATCCGTCACTCCTGGCGAGTTGCCAGTGTTTAACGATGGCATTATGTAATATTTTTATGGTATTATATAATATTCTTTATTACTTACAAAGGTCAAAAATTTTCTTATAAAACTAAAGCGCAAATATGCAAGTAACAAACAAAACAAAACAAAAAACAAAAAAAAACGAGGCAAACAGATTTAGAAAAAAAAAGATTTATTTTTTAATAATTTTCTTTACGATTATTTTTTTTACTTTAATATTTATTTTAGACTTATTTTTTAAAATCCCAAACTTATTTATTTTAAAGGATTTTTTTTTTTAATTCAAAAAGGGAAGGTCAACTTGTCAGCCTCGTTTTGAGAATATTCAAAATGGCTGCCGCCACCTTCTTCAGTCGTGGTTTCTGTTCTTCGCTGGGTTTTTCGGTTGCTATTCGACGTTTTAGCAGCTCCCCACGGCTCTTTCTCTACCCCAAAGGAAACTCCTGGACTAGCAGAATCTCCACAGGTCAAAGATGGCTCACAAAACTGCCTTCAAGACAAATGGTGAGTCAGAAAACGTTTTGTTTTTCCTGGTTACATAACGCTTATGAAACAACATCGGGTGTTTTCAAAAGATTCACGTTTTGTTTTAAAACGGAGAAAAATTAATTTAATCCTTTTAAATCTTATAAAAAGTTGGTTTAAAAAGGACAAAAAATGGATAAATAATCTATTGGTGGTATTTTTATTTTTTTAGAGTGAGTAGGAAAAAAGTTATTTAAAGTTGAATCAAAACTTTTTACTCGTATTTTTCAAGAAAATAACTTTGTTCGTCAAAACCATTTATAAATTTAACCTGCAGAAAATACTCTAAATTTCTTAAAATTTTAATAAAATTAGTCATAATTTAAAATTTAAAAAAAAAATAGTTTTAAAATATTATTACGCAATGCCTCAATTAAAATTTTAATTCTAATTTGTACTTTTTAAAACAAAAGTTACGTTTTTTTATTTTTCAAACTTTGAAATTTATCTTATTTCTAAACTCCCAGGTTGAAAAATGAATGTTTATTCTGTTCAGGCAAGATTAATTTAGTTGTCGATCTTTCGTTTTATGTCGGTAAAATCAGGAACATCTACTCCTACTTACCTATGTAGGGGGTTAGGATACACTGACCCTAACCTCAACAGTCAGACCCCCACTCCCGAAAAAAAGTAATATTCTGAGTATCACACAAAACTTCAGCTAAAAGTGAAGCCCAAGTGCTGGGGAGTGTGGAGTACCCCTTGATTCCCATTACTCCCTGGTCTACTTTGGCCTGCTGTGCTATTACCTGTTCAAGTCCCATCTATAAGTCGAAAAAGACTGTTTGAAAATCATTCATATATGATTGTTTTAAAAATTGTTACTTGAAACTATATAAGTCTGCAAATAAATGATAATTATTAAATAGAAATATTTACTAGTATAGAATACACTTTTTTTTTTTTCCCCCTTATAATAATCAACTCCAAAAACATCGATAAGAACATTCTAGAAATTTTGGATCAAGATCGCATTAACATTGAAGTTACACTTTTACATACATACAGCAACTCTGTGTAGATATGGGATGCAGCTGGAAGCAATGGGCGATAAGGAGGGGTGGCGAAAGAGGGTCAGGGATATCCGTGATGATAGCATGACATGATGACGAATCCTAACAAGGGTTCATTTCACCTACATGACCTTATAGAATACATATTTTTTAGCCTTAAAATAATTAACCCCAAAAACACAGATAAGAACATTCTAGAAATTTCGGGTCAAAATCGCATTAACATTGAAGTTACATTTCTATATTTTTCAACCAATCAGTTAGAAACACAAAATAAAAACATTCAAGAAAATTCAGCTCAGAAACTAATTAACAGAAAAATATTTAGGCTCCAAAATAGATAAGTAATTATATGAATCTGATTGATCAAGAAATGTCTGCACGCTTGAATTTTAGGACCCGCAATAAAACTTTAAAAAATCCTATTTTTGATCCACTAATTTTCACCGCCCCCCACCCAAGTATAAATAACGAGAAATTTAATTAACTAAGGCATCAACCGAAAAGGACATTGACATGCGGCTAACGAAGGCACGGACAGCTATCGATAGGCTATCGATCATATGGAAATCAGACCTGACCGATAAAATGAAATGCAGTTTCTTCCAGGCAGCGGTCGTATCGATACTGCTGTATGGATGCACTACTTGGACGCTAACTAAACGGCTAGAGAAGAAGCTAGACGGCAATTACACAAGAATACTACGAGCAATATTGAACAAATCCTGGCGGCAACACCCCACAACATGATGATGAAGGCATTCCACTACCAGACAGATTGAGGCAAGGACACACAGGACACAGTGAAGAAGCATACAACGTTCTTTGGCTAACTACTGGAATGCGACACATTGTCGCCAAAGATCATACAAAATATATATGTGGACTTAAGAAAACATAAGGCCCATACTTACAGTCACACACATATATACACACACGCATACACATGTATGTAAGTAAAGTCAATTTTTTTATCCTTTTGACTTTGCCAACTATGGACACATTGCTTCAATAAGGAAAAAGTAAAGTTGTCTCCCTTTTCAATAGCTACTACACCAAGGTGTACGAGAGGGCGCGGCTCCTCTTCCTGTATTGCTCCACTTTACCCTTGTTACGTACCTGATATTGCTGATTGTGAAGCGAGGAGCTATCAAATACCAGTTTTAAAGTCTTTGGTATGTCACAACCTGGGATTGAACCCAGGTCTCCCGGACCATTGGCGAACACTTTACCCACTGGACCAATAGACTTTCCCAACAGGTACACACACACACACACACACACACAGATGAAAAGAGTTGAGTTGGGTGTTTGTTTGCTATACGAGCAATTTGAAAAATATGGCCAGGACATAATCATACAGATGGTGTAATGGTTATTGTCGTAGGAAATGGACACGGCGACACGAGTTCAAATCCCGGACGAGACTGATTGCATTTCACATAGCACTAATACCCTTAAGAAAGGTATGAATCCAATTATTCTTCCTCCAGCTATGGGTAAATAGTAGGGCAGACTGATTTCTTCCGCCTTGGTGAGGCAACTAGTCTAGGAGAAGGAAAACTCTGAATTCAAACCTGTTAAACTCAGCTTAAAAAAATGACCTTGTGTCATATCCTACCCGAGTAGAGGGGTTGGTAAATATGGTATACACAGGCACACACACACACACACACGGGCGGACAAATCATTTTGATTGAACTGGCCATAGCTGTATTTTCTACATACACACACACACATGCACATAAAATGAACATTGTATTTTTAATTGTTTTTATCCCGTTTGTTATGATTATTAAATTGCTTGTTTCCTAATGTTCGTTGTTGTTACATTCTATTTGATTACATGCTTGTAAAATTTGTGTTGTATTTGTGGAAACTAAACCTGCAAGTAACTCCCGTAAACTATGGAAGGTACTTTATCGTCCACTCTTGAAACCATTTAATTTTTGGATAAGAATTCTTGGAACTATACAATTATGTTAAATCGCAATACTTGTAACCACTTTACTGTGTGCAAACAAATAATTAATATCATATAGAATTATTAGTGTTAGACAGCTGTAATTGAAACTATTTAACTGTGTAGAAAAAAAATAGCGATACTAGTGTGCAAACAAATAAGTTCTTATCCATTTAAAAATGAAATTACATACAAACAATGTCTGCAAACAAGTGATTGATGTTAAATTGTGATTGTAATATAGCAATACTTGAAACCATTTAACTGTGTGCAAAAAAAAAATGGACCTGGACATGTTTAAGAATGTTGTCTACAATATATGTTTACAAATCATATTTAATGTCTGTATAAATATTTGGCATTAAATAACCTACAATGGTTGATATGCCATAAAACCCAACCAAAGCAAATCATATATATTTAATATATATGTATAAAGAGGATTTGGCATTAAATAACCTACAATGGTTGATATGCCATAAAACCCAACCCAACCAAATCATATATATTTAATATATATGTATAAAGAGGATTTGGCATTAAATAACCTACAATGGTTGATATGCCATAAAACCCAACCAAACCAAATCCTATATATTTAATATATATGTATAAAGAGGATTTGGCATTAAATAACCTACAATGGTTGATATGCCATAAAACCCAACCCAACTAAATCATATATATTTAATATATATGTATAAAGAGGATTTGGCATTAAATAACCTACAATGGTTGATATATTGTTAAATAAACCAAACCAAATTTTGTAAAAGTATTTTTTTTTTTTTTTCCAGTACACACAATCAAACAGAACAAACAATCGATTTTTGCAGGTAAGTCCTTTTTCTTCCCTCTTATTTTTCCAATAGAAAATACGGATAATAATTATTCTGCTTGCTTATAATCAATTTTTATTTAAAAAATCGAGAGAACTTTCTGTTCTTTTTATTTTGACATTAATTCAGTGTCTTAGTCAGTAGCCATATCAACTGGGGATGTAAAATACACCAACTGCATCATTTACGGGGGGTAAGATATCCCCCAATGAGTGTCCTAGGTATGACATGAAACCATTTTTTCTTGGATATGACATTAAGCTATCTGATGGTGAGGCTCTATTAATGCTGGAGATTGGGGATTGCAGAGTACCCCTTCAATGCCATCACTCCCAAGTCCACTCTATAGCTGCTAAGATTTATAATATCCTCAGTTATATCCAACTGCTTTTAGAGAAATTAATCCACTACTCGGATTTTGATTTTTCATCAAGTCATTGAAGGAATAGGAACATAATCTCTTGTGGCAATAATATTGTTCGTAGATTTCTCCAAATCCTTTGATTCTGTACACAGGGATACAAAAATGAAAGAAATAATTCTAGAATGTGATTTAAAAAATACAAAAACAAAAAAAAAATCCCATTCAGCTGGGGCTGTAGAATACACCACCTGCACCTCTGCAACAAGTGTCCAGGATATGCCACGTAACAATCTGATAGTGAAGCTCTAGTAAATCTTGGGCTTTGGGGAATACAGAGTACCCCTTCATTGCCATTGCTCCCAGGTCCACTCTGGCTCAGAGTGGTAGCACCTGATAGGGCCCTATTTATGGGTTAAATACAACTAATGGCATACTTATGCTAGACTGAATAGCTTGAAATAGAAATGTTTTCACAATTAAACCGAGCTTACATTTAACTGCATGCTTATGCTAAACTGAAACCGTACTTACATTTAAACTGCGTTCTTATGCTAAACTGAATTATTTGAAATGGAACTGTTTTTAGACATTGAAACCGTACTTATACTAAACTGAATTGTTTAACATAGAACTGTTTTAACATTTAACTGAGTGTAAACGAAATCTGTACTTAGGCTAAACTGAATTAGCTGAATTAGAACTGTTTGACTTGAAAAATAAACTGTTTACTTAAATTTAAACTGCGTGCTTATGCTAAACTGAATTGTTTGAAATGGAACTGTTTTTTGACATTGAAACTGTACTTAAACTAAACTGACTTGTTTGATATAGACCTATTTTGTGGAGTACCCCTTCATTGCATCCAGGTCCAGTGGAGTGGTAGTTCCTGATAGGGTCCTATTTAGGGGTCAAATAGAACTGTTTGACATTTAAACTGACTCCAAACAAATGACCAATGCTTATTTGAATTGTTTGTGTTAAATAGCAATGCTTGAAAATATTTAATTTTGTTGACTATTGGTAAATTGGTTTGAAATAGAATTTTTTAATTAACAAAGTTCTAACTCACTTTGAAAAGACTAACAAACTAATCTCTTACATATCATGTGTGCAAACAAATAATTAATATCAAATAGAATTATTCATATTAGACAGAAATACTTGAAACCATTTAACTGTATGCATTGTTGAAGAATACAGCGACCCCACCCCCGTGAGTGTCCTGGATATGACGCTAAACAATCGGTTGAGGTTCCAGTAATTCTGGAGCTTTGGGGAATGCAGAGAACTCTTTTAATATCATCGCTTCCAGGTCCATTCTAGCCTGGAGTGGTAGCGCCTGATAAGGGTCCTATCTATGGGTCAAGCTGCATACTTATGCTAAACTGAATTGCTTGAAATAGAATTGTTTTGACATTTAACTGTGGGAAAAAAAAAACTATACTTATACTAAACTGAGTTGTTTGAAATAGAACTGTTTATTTGTATGAAAATCGATTTGGTATTGAATAACCTATAAAGGTTGATATACCATAAAACCAAAACAAAGAAATGAGCTCATTTAAAAATGTTATCTACAAAATGTTTTTTACAAATCATATATATACACACACACACAAATAGTATTTGGCATTAAATAACCTACAATGGTTGATATGCCATAAAACCTAACCAAACCAAATCATATATATTTAATATATATATGTATAAAGAGGATTTGGCATTAAATAACCTACAATGGTTAATATGCCATAAAACCCAACCAAACCAAATCATATATATTTAATATATATGTGTAGAAAAACTGATAACAACGATCCAAGTGGAAGGAATGATTTATTAACGGGTCAACACTATAGCGTTTCGGTTCTACTGAACCATCATCAGGACCATGAGGGGTGATATTGATAATTTTAAGTTAATGATGGATGATTAGAAATGTGAAATACAAAAACCTACGGGAAAATATGTATAGTAAGAAAAAGTTAACCGTTTATCTGGCAAATCAGCGTTTGATGTTTAAATTATGTCATTTAACTTATTAGGAATATTGTATAGAATTATGTACGTTGTTTAACGAGAAAGATTATGAGACAGAAGGAAGAAAAGAAAGAAAGAAAGAAAGAACAAAAGAAGAATAAAAAGCATGGAAATTATGAGATATATGGAAAATATTAACTAAGGATGGAATATATTGTAGCTGTTTAAAATGTGTTTGCTTAAGTAAGGAGAAATATTATAAAAGCCAGGACAAGTATTTAGGGAACTGAGGAATGAGATAGCTGCGGCTTCGAAAATTCGTCTAAGATTTTTATTATGGATGTAAGTAAGCATCTTAGCAGAGTTGAAGTCAATGTTATGATTATGTTGAGAAGTGTGTAGGAGTAATGCGTTGTTTGAGTTGCCAATTCTTATGTCTCTTTTGTGCTCTTTCAAATGGATATGAAGGTTTCGGGATGTTTCACCGATGTATTTTAGTTTACAATCCTTTAAAGGGATGCAATAAACACCGGCGTCAGAAAATATGTTACGTTGAGGGCTGGAGTGTACTAATTCGCGGATTGTTTTAGAAGGTAGAGAAGTAGTTTTGATATTGAGTTTATTTAATATATATGTATAAAGAGGATTTGGCATTAAATAACCTACAATGGTTGATATACCATAAAACCTAACCCAGCCAAACCAAACCAAAAAAGAAAACTGTCATCCCTATAATACAAGGACATTGAAGGCCATGGTCCATTGATCTAATGACGACACTGACTACTTGAAGCTCATTCAGCTGGAACTATAGAATAAACCAACTGCATCTCTGCAGAGGGTAAGACCCCCACTCCCCACAAGCATCCTGGATATGACACTAAACTCTCAGATGGTGAGGCTTCAGTCCTGGAGCTCTGGAAAATGTAGATTACCCCTTAATTACTATTACTCCCAGGTCCACTCTGGCCCAGATTGGTAATAGCTGTTAAGGTCCCATTTATGGGTTAAATGTTTAACCTTTTAACTGTGAGCTCTGACTCATTTAAAAATACGATTATCTTCCAACTATTCACTTGCAAATCATATTTGTATAACCATTTAACTGTGTGCAAACAAATGTTACAAGACGAGATCTTGCCTTGATTTGAAAAAACAAAAAGAAAGTAAAGAAGAAAAGAAAAAAAAAAACGGAAGTTAACACTTCGAGTTCTCAACTCAAAATGAAAAGTTAGTCGCTCACGCATGGGCTCCGCGCAGAACTTCTGTTTGCGATAAATTAACAAAAAAAAATACATTAATAAATATCCAATCGGAACACTTCCCGCGGGGCACAAAAATTGCCGTTTGTGAGCCTACAAAAAATATATAAATAGACAGACTTATTCCTGCACACGACCCGTGTTAAGGATTCTACACACCGTCCGGCGCCTGTCATCCGATACATCAAACGATCGCCGCCGCTAAGAACATTGTCCTAATTCCGAGAAAACCATCCCTTCACCACGAGAACTTTGTAACTATCCCTTCACCACGAGACAAGTACAGTACATGAACTTTGTAACTACTACCACTGAATTCATTCTTTAACTGTGAACATATTTCTCCATTCTACTCTCTGTACTTAATCTATTTATAAAAAATTTTCTATAACATCATTACTGTGTTATTGTGAGTATCTATACGTTCTTTGTTTTGCAACCATACGCATTTCTCGCCCACAACTCAGAATATAACACAAATAACTGATGTTAAATTGTTAGTGTTATATAGCAATACTTGAAACCATTTAACTGTTAAATGTCCCCAAAAAATGATTAATATTAAATATAATTATTAAAAATTCTTGTGTGCAAATAAATGAGGTCTGGTTCATTAAAGCATGTTAGCTACAAACGATTCATTTACAAATTATATAAGATGCAAATAATGACATACCCAGACCCCGAAAAATTGTTTAATAAGAGATGTGAATTAATAGCGAGATGTCGACATAGGAATAAATTTAAACTATAGACAAATCATCATAAATAAAGGCTTTAAAAAAACATAGAATTAAAATGAGAAATAAGAGAACTGAACAAAAATAAAATAAAATAAAAATAAAGAAATGTGAGAAAAAAAAACTTTCCTTTTATACGTACACTGCAAAAAAAATAGGTAACTGAAGAAATGAGCTTGAAATTAATATAAGTATTAATGTTTCCTTACGATAAAGTTATTATATATAAAAGAAAAATATAAAAAAGTTAATTATCTAATTCCATAAGAAATTATGGAGTCTTAAGTCGAAAAATAAAATTTAAAAAAATCAAATTACTTTAAGTCCAACCGGAAATAAAATAAAATAAAATAAAAAACCGGAAGTGAGCAAAAACGAGGAGATAACTCTTCACGCCATCCCGTGTCTATTCTGTTTAATTTTATCCATAAGATCTGAAGAAGTCCTGTTAAATTTTCTTTGTGTTTTTGGTTTATATAAAGAACACATAACAGGATGGAAATAAATTTATAATCCTTATGTGACCGGCTTTGTTTTTTCTTAATGAGTGTATATATATATATATATATATATATATATACACACATACACACAGTGTGAAAGCAAAATTAGGAATATTGAAATATAATCATAAACGACTCTGTTATAAAACAAGATTAACTTTAATAAGGAAAAAAAAACAACAAAATAAGAAGATAGACACAAAAAAGGAAATTTTATGATGACCAATTTTTTTTTTTCTTTTCAATTATTGTATCAACACGCCTTTGAAATGATTTGCCTGCCCTCAAAATAAATTCTTCAGATATTTTATTTCATTCCTTCTCAATAGCAGTCTTATGCGAACAAATATTTGGATAAGGAGTTGCATTTGTTTTGTTTTCTAAAATGCCCCATATTGCGTAATCAAGGGGATTATGGTCTGGGCTTGGAAAAAAAAAAAAAAATTCCAAAATAATTGTAGTTCCTTTATGAAACTACAATTATTTTGGGTTTTTTTTTGGTGGGGGTTTGAGTTTGTTTTTTTTTTTTTGGTGGCAGGTAGTTTCAGTGTTAAGCAAATCATAGATTTTTTCTAATTTCTTTCCTTGCTTACTCATATTGGGCTGAATTTTAATGAAAAAAGTGCTTGAATGACAGAGCTAATCATAAAAATTTAGATTTATCGCATTTTTTTCAAAAATTGAACTAATCAGACTGAAATAAACATTTTGAGGATCATTCCATATTTTGCTTCTGCATACACTGTGTGTGTGTGTGTATATATATATGATTTGACTTGAACCTACAAGGGATGGTATGCCATAAAACCCAACCAAGAAAGGAGTGTTGGTTACAAGTTTCGATGGGAGGGTGCGAGAATTGCGGTTGCAATCCAAAAAAGATCTGTAACCACTAGTTTACAAGATGGAATAGTTAAAATTCTTTAGAAAACTTTCACTAGGGAAAGGATTAGCGCCCTCCCCTACACATTGGTGTAGTAGCTATCGAAAAGGGAGCTTTCGGGTTACCCTCGACTATGGTCGCCAACTTACTTACTTACTATTTTGAAAGTTCATATTCCCATCAGATGTTGTCGCTCTATTTTATAAATTAATTTATTTTCCCATTTCAGTTTGTTTGTCGATGCAAATCAGGGTCCAGGGCGAAAAGTACAATTGCAGCATCACCAGCTGAAGTGTCCGTCTCGATCACAGTAAGAAAAGTGGTTGGCAAATGGTTATTTGGGTGTTCAGGAATGGTTTTTGGAGCCGTCATTTTAGGCGGAGTTACAAGGTCAGTTTGTAACTGCTCTTACTGTGTTACATAGGCATACATGAATACGTGAAATGTACATAGAATGTTCATAACTCATATATAGATAACATAGGAATCCCAAAACACGAAAAACACTTATGACTTCTTAGTTCAGGTACGAAACTTTTTATTACCGTTGAGTTAAAAGGTTTTTCGACATGAGGAAGAGAGAGGCACAATCTTTCTATGACGACTTTTCCATCTGCCCCCACCACACACAGCACCCGCCGAGCTCTGAAAGCCAACCGTCTTCTTCCAAAGCAAAAACTCAACCCTCCTGTTCGGAGGCAGAAACTCAACTTTCTGACTTTTTCAAATCCCCCGCACACGCTTCTGGTGCATGACGTCATTCACATCCCGCTGTCACATTTTCTATCTGGGGTTTTTATTGTGACATCTCCGAATGACACGTCCGATCCGCACACGCGTGAACACCTGTGTTAATGTTGCACCTAACTAACCCATGCGCTAAGCGAAAGGTTCTCAGCCTAACTAAACCGAAAGGCAAGATATATAAAACGAAATCCCTCGGCCATTATATTACAACTCTAAAATTAGTTATTAAAAAATTAAATTATTTACAAAACTTAAATAACTGAAATATTTGGTTGTTTAGTTTTACATTCTGATCTGATGGTGAGACTCCTGTTCTGGAGCTCTCGGAAATGTCATTACTCCTATGTCCACTTGTATTTATTAGATCTCTTCAGAAAAAATTACTATTAGATCAAAGTTTTGAAACTTTTTAAGGTGCATACGATAAGTTTCCAGACTTTTTTCGTATGGGCACTTTTATTGATAGTACACACATGAAACTCTAGTCCCCTTCAAAGTAATCTCCTGCAGCTGCAATGCACTTGTTGTACCATGTGAACAATTTCTGGAAGGCTCCATGGAAGTCCTCTTGTGTGAGCATGTCAATGACCTTCGTCACAGCCTTTTTCATCTCCTCAATTGTCTCATAACGACAGCCTCTGAGCTTAGGGAATTACTAAAAGTCACAGGGAGCAAGGTCTGGACTATAGGGACGGTGAGGAAGTGTCTTGATGCCCATCTTGGTCAAATAGTCTGTGACAAGGATGGAGTTGTGGACTGTTGCATTGTCCTGGTGGAAATGCCACTGGCCCGATTTGAAGAGTGCTGGCCTCTTCTGACCAAATCTCTTCCTGAACTCCCTTAAAACCCAACATAGCTCATTATCCCTCACTGACTGCCTTCCTTGAATCACTTATTCCACTCAAAAACTGATGCTTGATTCATGCAAGATGGTCGAAAAGCAATCTGAAGCATTCCATACGTTTCCTTGGCATTTTTTCAAGTTTAAAACAGAATTTTATTGCATATCGTTCTTCTAAAGTGTCCTCACGTCCAGATTGTATTTTAAAAATTCACCAACTGTGACAATCAGGCTTTAGTAGGGTGTATTCTAATTCCTGCTGTAGCTGTTCATTTGAAGCTGAAATCATAAAAATTGGTCTGTCGTCTCATAAGATGTATAGCAATAACATAGTGAATTTTCAAGAGTCTACAACAATTTTAAATGCCCATACGAAAAAAGTCTGGAAACTTATTGTATTCACCTTGTATATAACTGTCCCAAGTAATTATTTTTGAATTAGTTGTTACTTAAAACCATATAATTGTGTATAACTTTTTAGTATCAAATTTTGGCATTGAGTGACCCATAGAAAGTTGATATGCCGCTAAACAAAACAAACCTGATGTTAAAAGATTGTCTACTATTTTTCAACAAAATAATATAGGGGAAAGATTTGGCACTCAAATCAAGAAAAAAATCTTTGCAAATAAACGCAGCTGCTGCTAAACCAAGATTTTTCTTCAATTTCTAATTTGATTTTAAATATGAGAAGCTGTCATTTTTTTTTTTTTTTTAAACTTTGAGAAAATTTGGGAATATTCAATAAGTCTTACCACCGAAAAAGTCAAATTTGTTTAGGGTTCAAAAATGTTTGCTACAAAAAACGAGGGGAAATAACCCATATATTTTATTTAACAGTCAGACTTGCTCTAATCCCTTATCAGCAACTGATTTTGTATATTAGAAACACACACCATTCCTATATATATATATATATATATATATATATATTGAGAGAGAGTTGGTGTCACAATTATTTGTATATTTTTTAAGGAAATGTAAATATTTTCAAGCATTTACTCAAAATGCCAGCTCATTGCACAGTTGGTAGAGTTCGCCAATAGTCCAGGAGACCTGTGTTCAATCCCAGGTCGCTTCATACCAAAGACTTTAAAAATGGTACTTGATACCTTCTTGCTTAACACTTAGCATTATAAGGTATGTATCAAGGGTAAAGTGGAGCAATCCAGGGAAAGGAGTAGTGCCCTCCCCTATACCTCGGTGTAATAGCTATTAAAAAGGGAGCCTACTGGTCGCCCTCGACTACGGTTGCCAACTTAAAATGCCATTGTAATTTATTGTTTTTTTTTTTGTTTTTTTTTGTTTTTTTTAAGAAGTTTTGTTTAATTAAATTCAGTTACAGATTTTTCTAAAAATTGATGCAGTTCTAAATTATTTATGGAAATTATAAAATTATTTTATTCCATGACAATTTGCCATTTAATACAAACAACTTTTAAAAATGAAATAGTATTGACTTGGTTTTATAACTTTCTGAAAATTTATTAAGATGAAAATATGTGAGTGGCACATACTACAATAACCCATTTGTTCTGGCACCATGGTAAAGACGGCCGAACTTAACAAGAAGCTTTAAATGAAGAAAGTTGATACATACAAACAAGGTTGATGGATATTCTACACGTTCCGAATATTTTTAATGTTCAAAAATAGATAATTTGGAGGATTATTAAGATGTACAAATAGACTCTTAGTGTTGGAAATAAGTTAAAAACTTGCAGAAAACAGTTAATTTCTGAGAGAATGAAAAGGAAAAATTCTTAGAGATGTCTCAAAGAATCCTTATTTAATGGCAAAGAACATTGTCACTGATGTATAGAGAGCCAGGTTAAATGTATTGATGAAGACAGTCACTAGGTGCCTATATTGTTGTCGAAAGAAGACTCCCTTGATATATTATGGATGATGGTGAATAATTCTGATGCTAACTGTATGATAATATTTTTTTAAAAGTTTACATATTAGTTGTTTAAATTTCTGTGACGAAGCTTGATGATTTTTATCATTAAGGGTTTTCGGACTATTGTCTTCATCTTTATTGTTATTTCCACAATGTTTCGGCCGATATGTCCTCCAGCCTTCTTCAGGTGTTTTGTTGAACTTGGGAACCTTCACGGAACTTCGAACTACGTCCTTTATTGAATCCATGAGGATTGTTGTGGAAATAACAATAAAGATGAAGACAAGAGTCCGAAAACCCTTAATGATAAAAGTTTAAACATGCGTATAACAGGTGCAGTCTAATAAGGACAAGAATATTTTACATAACCATTATTTCTCAACATAACCTCCTTCTTTGTCCATACATATAATTAATATGGTTCTATTTTTCAGGTTAACTGAATCGGGTCTGTCCATGGTTGATTGGAAATTGATCAAAGACATGAAGCCTCCTCAAACACAACAGGAATGGATTGAAGAATTTGAAAGATATAAGCTATATCCTGAATACAAATTGTAAGATTACTCATGTATTTATTCTTTATTCATTCATTATATCATTTACTAAGCTTAGCAAAGTTTGGCACAAGGTCAGATGGGGCACCTGGTGAGATTTGAACTCGCTTGTGATTGTCTGTTAGTCAAGGGGGTGCCTACATGGTGTAATGGTTAAAGCGATGGACTGCGGAATCGTAGTAAGCAAGTTTGTAGTCCAGTCACGCTATTACGTTCACTTTCGGGCAAATACCCTTGGGAAAGGTATGAACCCTCTTATCCTCCCAGCTATGGGTTAAATAGTACCACTACTGTTCTTCTAGGAGAATGGCTTTGGCATTAAATAACCTACAAAGGTTGATATGCCATTAAACAAAGAAACCAAACCAAACCCTGTTAGCCAAACTAGTTAATTATTACACCAAGCAAGGCGCTCCACCTGAATATAAAAATGAATACTAATTTTGATAGAGATTGCTTTGACCTGCAATGAATCTGACGGATGTAGTTGACAGATACATCTGGCCATAGATAAAATCAACAAAGTGATTACCAGAGATCAAGCACTGCATGGGTAAAGAGGCATAGTCGTGTGGGAGTTTTATGACTATATAAGTTCAAGAATTTTCGCTGAAGTTCAGTTCCCACTGATTGTGCTGGCTCTTGACAACTCATTTGTGTTGCAAACTCTTTCTGATTTCTCTCCTGCTTCACACGAGTATCACTGTCAAAGAATAAAAATATAAGATTTTATATATGTGTGTGTGTGCGTGTGTTCCTCATTTGTCAAAATAATACAATTACATTTTTAGTTCTACAATTAGATTTGTAGAAAAATTTTAAGGGTTTTTTTTTTTTAGTTGTGAAACCAGTGAACGAGTTAGTGGATTTGAAGTGTTTGTAATATCAGTTGATTTTCACATATGGTTGACAAAATTGGGGGGTTATGCATTTCTTGCTCGGTCGGCTGGAGCTTTGGGGAATGTGGCATACCCCTTCATTGCTATCACTCCCAGGTCCACTCTGGCCTGGAATGGTAGCATCTGATAGGGTCTTATCTATGGCTCGAATAGAACTTATCTTTAGTTTCAAGACTTTGGCATTATGGTTAGTGTGTTCACCAAACGCCCAGGAGACCGGGGTTCAATCCGAGGTCGAGTCATACCAAAGACTCAAAAAAATGGTACTTGATGCTATCTAGCTTAACACTCAGCATTATAAGGTAAGGATCAAGCGTAAAGTGGAGCAATCCAGGGAAAGGAGTAACACCCTCCCCTACACCTTGATGTAGTCGCTATCGAAAATGGAACCTTTGGGTCACTCTTGACTAAGGTCGCTAACTTGACTTTTTACTGTTTTAGCATTTAAACTGCATATTTATGCTAAACAGAACTGTTTTGACATTTAAACTGTCTACTTATGCTAAAATGAATTGCTCGAAGTAGAACTGTTTTGACATCTTAATAGCATACTTATGCTAAACTGAATTACTTGAAATAGAACTGTTTTGACATTTAAACTGCATACTTATACGAAACTGAGTCGCTCGAAATAGAACTTTTGTTGACATTGAAACTGTACTTACATTAAACTGAATTGTTTGAAATAGAACTGTTTGACTAAATTGAATAGCTTGAAATAGAAATGTTTTTGAAAGTTAAACTATGTACTTATGCTAAACTGAATTGTTTGAAATAGAACTGATTATTTGTATAAAAATAGATTTGGCATGAAATAACCTACAAATGTTGATATGTCATAAAAACCAACCAACTAACCAACTTTATGCATTTCTTTATAATTTGATATGTTGTTGCTTCCTATCATTTCTCTGACGTTATTTGGTTGATGATTGGTCAGTGTGCCTAGTTCTTGAAAAATCCTATATCAAGAGATGACTCTAAGGTCGATTAAGATTTTAAGACTTAAATCTTTTTACTACTAATGTAGGGTAACCCAGCAATACCTCATGATATCACCAGGTTCTCTCTCAGTATATGAAAAAGTTCTATGATGTATTTTCTCCTCTCTAATATTTTCATACAGTGTTTGTTCAGACGAGACAATCCAGCTCATATATCCCTTTGATAAGAAATATCTTTTGGTCATTTTGCCAAATTTCTACGAGCCCTAGTGATAACTTCAAAGTTTATCAAACTCTAATTTTTTCTCAGTATTCAATCTTATATTTATTCCTATTATAATCATTGTTTTGTTTTTTTTTGTTTTTTTTTTCAAAAGCGTCATTACTGAAAGAGAGATGACTCTAAAAGATTTCAAATTTATCTACTATATGGAATATGCTCATCGTATGTGGGGTCGATTAACGGGTGTAGCCTTCATCCTACCTGCCATATATTTCTGGAGAAAGGGCTATTTTACTGCTAATATGAAATCCAAAGTTGTTCTCATGGCATCACTTCTGGGATTTCAAGTAAGTTAAAAAAAATCTTTTTATATTTACAATTAACAAGATGAGTCAAAAATTCTGCAATATTGTGTTATATTTTAGTTTACAGTACTTGCATCATAGTAATCTTGTTGACTTCACCAAGGCCTTTGACTCCATACACAGGGAAAAGATGGAGCAAATACTACTCGCGTACAGCCTACCAAAGAAATCGTCGCAGCCATAATGATGCTATATAGAAAGACAAAAGTAAAAGTCCGTTCCCTGGATGGAGACACAGACTACTTCGACATTGTAGTAGGTGTACTGCAAGGAGACACATTAGCCCAATACCTCTTTATCATCTGTCTAGGCTATGTACTTAGAACGTCTATTGATAAAATAAAAGAAAACAGTTTCAAGCTAACAAAGAAAAGAAGCAGAAGGTACCCTGCGCAAACAATTATAGACGCTGACTATGCCAATGACATAGCACTTTTGGCAAATGCACCTGCTGAAGCCGAAACCCTGTTACATTGACTGGAACAAGCAGTTGCTGGCATAGGCCTCCATGTCAATGCACACAAGATGAAATATATGTGCTTTAATCAAAGAGGCAACATCTGCACACTAAACGATAGCTCTTTGAAACTAGTAGACAAGTTCACCTACCTAGGAAGCAGTGCCTCATCGACCGAGACAGACATCAACATGCGACTAGCAAAGGCATGGACAGCTATCAATAGGCTATCGGTCATATGGAAGTCAAACCTGACCAATAAAATAAAATGCAGTTTCTTCCAAGCAGCAGTCATGTCGATACTGCTATATGGATGCACTACATGGATGCTATCTAAACATATGGAGAAAAAGCTTGATGGCAAGTACACAAGAATGCTGCAAGTAATATTGAACAATATTGTAGGCAGCACCCCACAAAGCACCAGCTGTACAGCCACTCACCACTCATTGTGAAAACTATCAAAATTAAACAAACCAGACATGCGGGACACTGCTGGAGAAGTAAGGACTAGCTCATAAGCGACATACTCCTGTGGACCTCTTCACATGGACAAGCAAAGGTAGGACGACCAGCTAGAACATATATAAACAGCTCTGTGCCAATACAGGGCGTAGCCCTGAAGACCTGCCAGAAGCAATGGACGATGGAGAAGGATGGCGAGAAAGGTTCAGGGATATCCGTGCTGATGGTGCAACATTATGATGACTTACATCATGTGACCAAAGCTGTTCAAGTTGTGGTCGGTACCCACTGTGATTGATAGAATCGTGATAGTAAGCTGATATGTTATGTATTGCTTCACTTCAAGTGTGATTTTTAAAAGCCGCTCAGATAAACATGCAATGTAATCTTATTCAGGAACTTAGGTCTTATTCTGATTACTTTACTCCACTAGTGAAACCTCCTAATCCGATTATCTGACCTATTACTTTCTGAATTCTTTTTTTTCTCTTCTCAATACTGCTTTTTGCTTCTTATATTTTGCCATAACCTACGTCAGTTCTGTTCATTTAGTCATTTTAAAGATCTAGCCCGTCATGATGAAATCTGAAAAATTAAGGGCAAAATCAGTTGTAGATTTTCTCCATTTTGGTTTTTGTATTTAACTTGAAATTTTTGGATTTATGTGCTGTGATAACTTTCTTATTACAAATATTCCAATTATTTGTTTTTGTCTTTTTTTTATTTTCTAGGGTTTTCTTGGTTGGTACATGGTAAAAAGTGGCCTTGTTGAAAATGAAAATATTCCCCGAGTCAGCCAATATCGATTGGCTGCCCATCTCCTTTCTGCTTTTGTTCTGTATACCCTTTTCTTGTGGTCTGGACTAAGTCATGTTAATTCTCCACAGCAGGTAAGAACCTAATTTTTTTATACAATTCATCGGTATTTTGAATATTCCATTGTTATTGTGCGTATATATATTTGTGTGTATTTGCTCAAGTGTCCCTTGGGAAATTGCGTCTCCAATGAAAATAATATATACGTTGGTCTTACCACTATAAGTCTTTCAAAATGTCTTCCCAAGAGGATTGGAGATACACAATCTCATAATTATAACCTCATGGGCAAATAAATAGATATACATTTTTCTTATATATATATATATATATGTACATATACACACACACCTTTAAGAAAAACAAAAACCGGTCACATTAGGATTTTAAATTTATTTCCATCCTCTTATAGGTATTGATATGAATCAATAACACCAAAAATAACATTAAATTTAAATGTTCATATTGAATGATTTTATTGCCCTGACAGAATTGTTATCAAAATATTTTGGAGTATTCGACTTTTTTGATTTTCTTAAAGGAATTATTGCTCTGTGATGTCAGTTACATTGAGCTCTTTAGCAGGAAAATTTAAATGCTCATAGTTGAATGATTTTATTGTCCTGACAGAATCATTCCTGACTCCGGTTTAACTGGACTAAATAATATATATATATATATATATATATATATATATATATATACTTTAAGAAAAACAATGAAACTGGTCACATAGGATTATAAATTTATTTCCATCCTGTTACGCATTTTTGAAATTTCCAAAAACACGAAAAAAAATTAACAGGGCTTCTTCAGATCTTTTTGATAAAAAAACTAGAATAGACACAGAAGAGTGGGAGGGGATAGAAGAGGGGTGAAGAGTTATCTCCTCATTAAGCCCACTTCCGTTTTAAATTGACAGAGATTAGAATATACTAACTGCGTCTTTTGCACAGCGATAAGACAAACACTTGCATGCACACGCCTAAAAAGTGTTTTGCGTATGACACTAAACTGTTGCCCAGTCAGCTGGGGCTGTAGAATACACCGACTGCTTCTATGCAGAGGGGTAAGACACACACACCCCCCCCCAATGAGTGTCCTGGATATGACACTAAACAATCTGATGGTGAGGTTCCAGCAATGCTGGAGCTTTGGAGAATGTGGAGTACCCCTTCATTGCCATCGCTACCAGGTCCACTCTGGCCCGGAGTGGTAGCACCTGATAAGGGCCCTATCTATGGATGAAATAGAACTACATGCTTCTTTCACTATACCGATTTTTGCATTTAAACTGTGTATTTATGCTAAACTGAATTGTTTAAAATAGAACTGTTTTGACATTGGAACTGCGTACAAGTGCTGAACTGAATTGCTCGAAATAGAACTGTTTTTGACGTCTAAACTGTGTACTTATACTGAACTGAATTATCTGAAATAAAACTGTTTGACATTTAACTCTGTGTATTGCCCAGTCAGCTGGGGCTGTAGAATACACCGACTGCTTCTCTGCACCCCACCCGCCCCCCAACGAGTGTCCTAGATATGACACTAAACAATCTGATGGTGAAGTTCCAGCAATGCTGAAGCTTTGGGGAATACGGAGTACCCCTTCATTGCCATTGCTCCCCGGTCCACTCTGGCCCGGAGTGGTAGCACCTGATAGGGCCCTATCTATGGGTTAAATAGAACTAACAGCATACTTATGCTAAACTAAATTGTTTGAGTAAACTGAATAGCTTGAAATAGAAATGTTTCTGACACTTAAACTGTATTTACATTTGAATTGTGTGCTTATGCTTAACTGAATTATTTGAAATAGAACTGATTTTCGACATTAAAATTGTATTTACACTTAACTGAATTGTTACATATAACTGCTTGAATAGTTTGAAAAAAATGTTTTTGACAATTAAACTGTGTACTTATGATAAACTGAATTGTTTTAAATAGAACAGATTATTTACATAAAAATGGATTTGGCGTTAAATAACCTACAATGGTTGATATGCCATAAAACCCGACCAACCAACCGACACTAAACTGCATCTGATGGTCAGGGAATTTCTGGGGAGTGTGGATTACCCCTTCATTGCCAATATTCACAGGCTCACTTTGACCGTGAGTGGTTGTACCTGTTCGGTTCCCATTTAGGGGTCAAATAGATTTGTTTCAATAGAAATACTTGATGCCATATATGGTACAGTTGGTTGGGGTTGCAGAATACGCTGACTGCATCTCTGCAGAGAGGTAAGACCCTCCCCCACTCCAATGAGTTTCCTGGATATGGCTCTAAACAATCTAATGATAAGTCTTTGGTAATACTGGACCTTTGGGAAATGCAGAGTACGCCTTCAGTGCCATCACTCCCAAGTCCACTCTTACCTGAAGTGGTAGTACCTGATAGGATCCTATCTGTGGGTCAAATAGAACTAAACTTTGTACTTATACTAAACTGAATTGCTTGAAATAAAACTGTTTTAGCATTTAAACTTTTAATTATGATAAACTGAATTGTTTGAAAGATTTTTTAGGTTTAGGTTTCTTTGTTTAATGGCATATCAACTCTTTTTAGGTTATTTAATGCCAAAGCTATTCTCCTAGAAGAACAATAGTGGTACTATTTAACCCATAGCTGGGAGGATAAGGGGGCTCGTACCTTACCCAAGGGTATTTGCCTGAAAGTGAACGTAATAGCGTGACTGGAGTACGAACTCACGTACTACGATTCCACAGTCCATCGCTTTAACCATTACACCACGAGGACACCCCATTGTTTGAAAGAGATCTGTTTGATCATTTAACGATGCGTGTGAACAAATGACTGATGTTTAATTGAATTGTTAGTGATACGTAGCAATACTTGGAGCCATTTAACTTTGTTGACTTATGCTAAACTGAATTGTTAGAAACAGAACTGTTTAATCATTTAACTGTAAACAAAAGACTTTAGTTATGCTAAACTAAATTGTTTGAAATTAAGTGAAACCATTTAACTGTGTGCAAAAAATAATCTCAGGCTTGTTTAAAAATCTTATTCTCAAAATCTGTTTAGAAATCATATATTTAATATATATATATATATATATATAAAGAATTTGGCATTAAATGACCTACAATCGTTGATATGCCATCAAACCAAACCAAACCGATGTGATATAACTGTAAATTATTTGTATTAGGAATAGTTACTTGAGGCTCTAATTGTTTACCAAAGATTATTATTAGTTACTTGAAATCATATAGTAAATTTGGCGACCGTTGTCGAGGGCGACCAGAAAGCTCCCTTTTCAATAGCTACTACACTGAGGTGTAGGGTGGGCGCTACTCCTTTCTCTGAATTGCTCTACTTAACCCTTGATACATACCTTATATTACTGAGTGTTAAGCAAGGAGGTATCAAGTACTATTTTTAAAGTCTTTGGTATGACGCAACATGGGATTGAACCCAGGTCTCCCGGACCATTGGCGAACACTCTACCCACTAGGCCAATGAAACCATACAACGGTGTGCAAATATTAGATAGGAATACTTGAAACCATATAACTGTGTGCAAATTATTTGTATTAGATAGGAATACTTGAAACCATACATCTGTGTGCAAATTATTTGTATTTGATAGGAATACTTGAAACCATACAACTGTGTAAATTATTTGTATTAGATAGGAATACTTGAAACCATACAACAGTGTGTAAATTATTTGTATTAGATCGGAATACTTGAAACCATACAACTGTGTGCAAATTATTTGTATTAAATTGGAATACTTGATATAACTGTGCAAATAAACTATTATAAACAAATGAAAAGTAGTTTCCTGGAAAAAATTTGGCTTAGAACATATGTTTATTCAATAATTCACAAATGAAACAAATTTCAGTATTAAATAACCCATAAGTTGTTATGTCATTAAACGAATACTCCAAACCAATCAAAATGACCAATATATTGCAGTTGATGTTCCTTGATAATTATTTTCCTTCTCTTATGTAAAAAAAAAATATAAAGTGTTACTCTTTTTCAGGTACCAAAAACACTGCAAATTCTACGCCTTCGAAATTTTTCCAAGGGTGTTATGGGATTGGTTTTCTGCACGGCTCTCTCTGGTAAGTAAGACTTATGTGTCATAAGAAGGATAGTCTTGTTTTAGTAAAATTACATTTAGGCCTTAATTTTCATCTGATCAGATTTAATATTACTTTGTCGTCTGAAGAAATGATTAAAGCCATCTACGGAAATTTCATATGAGAAGTGTTGGTACAGTTTTACAAATCTCTAAACCTATTAATAGTACATCCTATAAATGCTTTGTGCCAAATGATTCAAACATTATCTATTTGCCCTGTTGATGGATTCAGAGTATGCTGACTGTATCTCTTACTTGAGAGATAAGACCCCCACCTGAAAGGGTTGTCTTAGGTATGATACTAAGCTGGGTCTGATGGTGAGGCTCCAGTTCTTGAGTAGCTCTGCACTGCCATAAATCTCAGGTCCACTATAACCCAGAGTGGTAGCACCTCTTAGGCTTCCATTTATGAGTCAAAGCTGCATGGTCGCTTACCTCTCATCTCACAAGCCATCCATTTAATACAAGCAAGACATATTGCACACTGCTGAAGAAGTAAGGACCTGCTCGTAAGCAAGATTCTCTTATGGACTCCTACACATGGACATACCAGTGTTTGCTGACCAGTTATAACTTAGTCATCAGGTCTGTACAGACACTGATTACCATCTAGAGGACTTACCAAGAGCCACGACTGATAGGAACAGATGGCAAGAGAGAGTCTAGGTAATCCTTACTATCAGTTTGCCTTGATGAGATCTTTTGTGAAAATTATTAGTATTAGATTGGAATACTTGATGTCATATAACTGCAAATTTATCTTAAAAATAGTTACTTGAAGTTACCTTGAATATCGGCGCTTAATTTGGCGTCAGTAGGTGTCGTCAGTGATGTTTAATCTTCTGGGTCATTGGGGAGTTTCGGGTCTTGCAACATCATATTCCTCTCACCAGAACGACCCCCTCAGAGATGATCAAACTCTGAGTCACCTACCCTATAAGATGCTCTGACAAACATATGGCTTTGGACGACTCGGAATAAAAAATCCTTCAGACCAGGCCGAGCATTCGATTGGCTGTTGAAACCAGCCAATCATACGCTTGGCCTAGTCTATTTCAAGGTGAGTATGCAACTTTTTATGGTTTGTTTATTTTTGTTGTTTTTTTTTACAAGAGGATTATAAAGATTTGACGTGGAAGTTATATTGTTTACTAAGGATTATTATAATTATTTGTTACGAGAAACCATATAACTGTGTGCAAGCAAATTTTTATTATATAGAAATGTTGTATACCCATAGTACAATTACACATATACATATACAAATATACACTTATATGCGGAAACATCATTAACTGGTAATGAACGACTTCAATAACGAACGAATACACTTCTTTATAAAAATATAAATCTCTCACACTTTATTTTCGAAAGGGTGATGTTCTGTTGTGTGTGAGAGATGAGTGGAGACAGCGACAGACTGCTATATTGACCCAAGTTCTTCTCTTGACCATAGCAGCACTTCTTTCATATCTTGGTTGGGGTTGCTCAACCGTGGGTCACTAAGAGTCGCAAAGCCCTCAGTCTGCAAGCTGGTTCTCACGCTGGCATTCCTGTCTCAACTGAACTCGACCTGCCCGGGCACCTGCTTATATTATTTTCTAATGTCCACCTGCTTCCGCTCTTCTTCAGCTTATTTACACAGGTGCATCTCTTGATTGACGGCTCGGTCGAGGGTCTATATATGACTGAAATAGTTGCTTGAAACCATATGACTGTCCAAATTATTTGTATTTGATAGGAATACTAGAAACCATATAACCATGGATTCCGAGGAGGCCGTGCTTCAAGACAAGAAGCAAAACTGGCAAGTAACACTCAAAGAGTGTCAGGCAAGCTCAGCATCTCACAGTTCAGTTGTAATATATTAACGTGACCTGCAGGTGTGAATACAGCAGATGTTGTTGACAGATACATTGATAAGATCGGAGTGATCGCAGGAATATCATCATGCCCACAGGTGCCATGTATCGGCGGATATTGGTAACAACTCCATCCGGCTGAAGATAATATCAACAAAATGATTATTGGAATATCGCCTTGACCTATGGACATGGTTGAACTCGGTGATGGTGGCAGATGCATCTGCCCATCAAAGTGGCTTTGCGTAAAATACAGCTTGGCTGACAATATGAGACAAGATAAAAAAAAATTCTCTGTGCCGCTACAAAGTGATGCACCAGAAGAGAGTGACCTGTGAACTGCATGACAGTTATTTCTGCTCGATGACGATCACACATGCCATTCCAAAGATAGCAGAAATGACACATTCGAATGGCCAGATATCGGAAGAAATTGCGGGGGCATGGAGGCATGTCCATATCTCCGCGTGGGAGTTTGAAGGTAATATAAGGCCGATGAATTGAATGGAAGACAGTGAAAAGATTCCGCTGTTCACGAAAGCTGGTCCCGTCGTCACTCTGTGTGCATTGTCTCGGCCATCGTCTACTTACATCGAAGAGTTCATGCCTCATAGACGAACAATTCTAATTCCTCTCCTGACTGCTCCTACTTTACACAAGCGTCCGGCAAGAAAATAAATATATATTGTTATATATATTCCATGTTGTCGTTGTTTGACCAGAGAGTGGAACGTAACACTTGTGCAAGTAGCCAATGGGGAACAAACAACATAACCAATGGAAAGCAAAGAAGTGAGACGTGGGTGTAACCATTGTCAATGAAAAAGAGGAATTGCTGCAGGTCACATGAGTGTTGTAGACTATATAAGTTCCCGAATTTTGGCTATAGTCAGTTGTTCACTGGCTGTTCCATCTCCTGACATCTCATTCGTGTGTGCGAACTCTCTGCGATTGCTTTGTGCTCCACACAAGTATCATTGCCAAGAATAAAAATATAATCTTATATTTTTATATATACGTGTTCCTCGTTGTTAATAACGACACAGCTGAGTATACAACTTAGTATGCTTCATCACATTCATGACCTTGGTAAAAACCGTCTGGATCTGCTAAATTATGACTGGTTACCAAAATATTGCCAAACATTTGAATCGACATAGCATTTTTTTTTTTTTTTATGGAGAATATGTTATGTTAAAAAATTTTGTTTAATTAATTTTTAAAAAAGTGCATTAAATGACATGTTTGACGGATCTTTCTTGTCTCTCTCTGAAAGGTGCTTTTGTGGCTGGTTTGGATGCTGGACTTGTCTACAATTCTTGGCCCAAAATGGCTGATCGTTGGGTTCCTTCAGATATTGCTGCATTCGAACCAAAATGGAAAAACGTTTTTGAAAATCCAACAACAGTTCAATTTAATCATCGGATGCTGGTGAGTCTGAGAAATTGACAAAATTTTTCCTTTTTTTTTTTTCTTCCTTCTTCTCTGCCACCCCGCCTACGTCTCCTTTTATTAGGCTGTAGAATACAGACTGCATCTCTGCGGAGGGGTAAGAAAGCACCTCCACAGCAAGTGTCCTGGATATGACACTAAGCCATCTGGAGCTTTGGGGAACAAGTAACCCTTTATTGTCATTACTCCCAGGTCCACTGTGATTCGGAGTGTTATCACCTGTTAGGGTCCCATCTATAGATCAAATAGAACTAGTGTCCTGAGTAGGACATTAAACTGTATCTGATGATGTGAAGCTCCAGTCCTGGAGCTTTGGGGAATATAGAGTACCTCTTTGCAGTTACTCCCAGATCCACTCTGACTCAGATTAGTAGCACCTGGTAAGATCCTATCTATGGTTCAAATAGAACGATTTGACTATTTAAACCGTGTGCAAACAAATTTTAGATTATTTGAAACAAAACAGTTTAACTTAGTTAAAATAAAAGACTGATGTTTAATTAAATTGTTAGTGATACATAGCAATACTTGAAACCATTTAACTGTGTGCAAACAAATGATTAATATTAATTAGAATTATTCATGTTAGATAAAAATATTTGAAACAATTTAACTGTGTGCAGAGAGAAAAAATTAAACTGAATAGCTTGAAATAGAAATGTTTTTGATAATTAAACCGTACTTACATTTAAACTGTGTGCTTATGCTAAACTGAATTATTTCAAATAGAACTGTTTTTTCACATTGAAACTGTACTTAAACTAATGTGTATTGTTTAATATAGAACTGTTTTTGACATTTAACTGTGTGTAAACAAAATCTCTCCTTATACTAAACTGAATTAGCTCTGTTTGAATAAACTGAATAGCTTGAAATAGAAATGTTTTTTTTACAATTAAACTACTTACATTTAAACTGTATACTTATCCTAAACTGAATTGTTTGAAATAGAACTATTTTCATAAAAATGGATTTGGCATTAAATAACCTACAAAGGCTGATATGCCATAAAACCCAACCCAACCATATATATTTAATATATATGTATATAGTGGATTTGGCATTAAATAACCTACAATGGTTGAGATGCCATAAAACCAACCCCTAATGAGATATTCTTGGTACTCCCCTTCTGCAGCAAGAAATCTTTTTTTAATATATATATATATATATATATATATATATATATATAAAATCCTTTTTACTCCTCCTCTCACTAAGAAATTCTTTTCTTTTTTTTAAAAAAAAAATCTTTTTTCCTTTCTCAATGAAAAATCCTTAAATAATGAATTCTCTTAATCAGGGACATACAACAGCTGCCAGTGTCATCATGTTGTGGGCTTACTGCCGCAAAGCACCACTTCCTCCAAGAGCAAGGATGGCCGTAAATAGTTTGCTGGGAATGGTTTTTATTCAGGTAAGCCATCTCAAAATATATTATCATTACCTTGAGAAAATTTATCAAAATTCTAAATTTTATTCACTTTGTTAGTGGGTTTAAAATATACTGACCAGCAAAAGGGTAAGACCCCACTCAAAAAAAGGATTTGTCCTGGGTATAGCACTTAACTACATCTGGTGGTGAGGCTCCTGTTCTGGAGATCTGGGGGTTGTGGAGTAGTTCCTTATTGCTCTGACTCCCTGGTCCCACTCTGACCTAGTGTGTCAAGACCTATTAGCGTCCCATCTGTGGATCAAATAGGTCTGTTTAAAAATATATCTCACCTGCCCATTGTCACTGCTATTGTTTTTCTATAAGACTTTGGCATTAAATAACCCATAAAGCTTGATATGCCTTTAAAAAAAAAAAAACAACTCGAAATACAGCTGAACTGGATTAATCATATTTACCAACCCCTCCGCTCGGTTTGAATTCAGAGTTTTCCGTCTCCTAGACTAGTTGCCTCACCAAAGCTGAAGAACACAGTCTGCCCTACTATTTACCCATAGCTGGACGGAGAATAATTGGATTCATCCCTTTCCCAAGGGTATTAGTGCGATGTGAAATGCAATCAGTCTCGTCGAGAATTTGAACTTGTGTCACCGTGTTCATTTCCTATGACGATAACCATTACACCACAGGCAACTCCTTTATTTACCAACCCCTCTGCTCGGGCAGGATATGACACAAGGTCAATTTTTAAGCAGAGTTTAACAGGTTTGAATTCAAAGTTTTCCTTCTAGACTAGTTGCCTCACCAAGGCTGAAGAACACCATTATATGTTAATTTACAAGTTTTGCAAGGTATACATACAGACAGTGTGTGTGTGTGTGTGTATATATATATATATATATATATATATATATATATATATATATATAGGGGTTTGAAAAATAAAGGTTTAACCCCTGACATTCAATGGTCCATATTAAAAAGATCAAATACTCCAAAGTCTTTCCACAGTAGATGCAATCTCTGTTTAGAAGAAAAAATGCACATTTTGCTTTATCCAGAGCCGCAAAAATTCTTAAATAAGAGAAGTGAATTAATAGCTAGGGTGGAGACATCGGGCTAAATTTAAACTATAGATAATTAATTTTAAAAAATGTTTTTAAAAAAAAGCATAGAGTTAAAGTGAGAATTAATGTAAATGAATAAATAAAATAAAAAGTTAGATTAAAAATTGTGAAAAAACATATTGTATATACATACAGTGGGACATTGGCCCAGCGGTTAGAGTGTTCACCAATGGCCCGGGAGACCTGGGTTCAATCCCAGGTCGAGTCATACCAAAGACTTTAAAAATGGAACTTGATACCACCTTGCTTAACAAGGGTAAAGTGGAGCAATCCTGGGAATGGAGTAGCGCCCTCCCCTACACCTTGGTGTAGTAGCTATCGAAAAAGGAGCCTTCGGGTCACCCTCGACTATGGTCGCTAACTTTACTTACTAACTTATATACGTACTAATCATTAGAAGTGTAACTGATTAACAGATTCTAAATAATTTTGTTTTTTGTTTTTTAAATTTTAATTTAATTAAATCTTAAGTTTAATTTAATATAATTATTACTGTATCATTACGTAAAGTTATTGAATAAAGTTAAAAATCTAATTTAATATTAAATCTGTATTTTAAGTCAAAATGTAATTAGAATTTAAAAATTAAAAAAAATTTTTTAGATAAATTTACTACAATTCTAACCGAAATTAAGATAAAAATAGGAGTGGGCTTAATGAAGAGATAACTCTTCACCCCTCCCACCTTTTTCTGTGTCTATTCTGATTTATTTTATCCATAGGATCTGAAGAAGTCCTGTTAAATTTTTTCCGTGTTTTTGAATTTTTCAAAAACGCGTAACAGGATGGAAATAAATTTATAATCCTAATGTGACTGGTTTGTTGTTTTTCTTAAAGAAAAAAAGTATATATATATATAAGAGTGTATGCGAGGGTTTATATTGATTTAAATGTGTGTACATGGATTAAAATGACTGAAAATTCCCTCTGAATATTTGTTTCTTTTCTCTTTCTTTCAGGTGGGTCTTGGCATTGGTACTTTACTGACTTTTGTGGAAACACCCCTTGCTGCTAGCCATCAGTCTGGATCCTTAGTGCTTCTTTCGATAGCAACCTGGCTATGTCATGAGCTGAGAAGATTACCAAAATAACAAGACAAAAGTCTAGGTCAATCAGTAGTTGTACATAAAAGAATTATTCTTACAGACTTTAATATTTTAAGGGGAAAGGTATGAACCCCCTTATCCTCCCAGCTATGGGTTAAATAGTACCACTACTGTTCTTCTAGGAGGATAGCTTTGGCATTAAATAACCTAAAAAGAGTTGATATGCCATTAAACAAAGAAACCTTTAATATTTTAAAAACAATCCTTTTTTTTTTTTTTTTTTTTTTTTAATTGTTGATAGTTGAGATTACAAAATAAACCTTTGGGGACCGAATTGTTATTTGTTTTTTGCCTAAATAAGTTTGTCTTTTGTTGTTTTGTTTTTTTGTTGTTGTTTTTCAGGATGAAAAAAAATTGATAAATTCTTTTTGGCTTTTACAAAAATTCTAGTTGTGTGGAGATTAGTAAAAAGAAAAGAAAATATACTAAATTCAAAAATGTATCAGTTCCCAGAAGCATCTGACAGGAACTGAAATCCATGCATACCTGAAAGACAGACTTACTGGCACCAAAGAGAAATCCTTTCTCACTTCAGCCTTCACTGCTAGGACCTTTTATTTTTCTTTTAGCTGCAAGCAGCAAACATATGTGCTGATTAGGTCTCGTGGCCTGATACTAAACCATGTCTGCTGCTAGCAAGCTGCCACTGCCAAACATATCTTACTGAAAACACCAGAAGCTGTCTTTACTGAACATATATCCACATGACTCGGGAAAGACCTTTAAACTCACAATTCACTGAAATGACTCTCCACTTAGTGGCCTTTTCTAAAATAACTCGCAATAAAACACCAGATATCGCGATACACTTCAAACTTTTACCACCAAAAATGACAAGTATATATCAACGCCTTGTCAGAGGAAACTTGACATATTTCAACTGATTCAGAAAAACATTCCTCGCTACAAAATAGTCATGAAAACCCTAAAATAAAGTTGGAATTGAAAAGATATCTTTGTCTCGTAAATTCTCTTACAGCCTTTCACAGACAAAGAAACCGACAAGTTAAATGGGGTAAGATGATCTTCTAACATTCATCATCATGTCTTGCCATCAGCACGGATATCCCTGACCCTCTCTCGCCACTCTTCCCTATCGTTCATCGCTTCCGGTAGGTCTTCAGGGCTACACCCCATATCATCACAGAGCTGCTGTATGTAGGTTCGAATTGGCTGCCTTGGGTCCATAGGAGTACATCACTTACAAGCTCGTCCCTACTTCTCCAGCAGTGTCCTGCATGTCTGGTTCATCAAACTTTGATAGTTTTCGTGATGGGTAGTAGGTGTCCGTACAGCTGCTGCTTTGTGGGGTGTTGCCTCCAGGACTTTTTCAATATTGCCCGCAGCATTCTTCTGTAGTTGCCGTCAAGCTTTTTCTCCATTCGTTTAGTTAGCGTCCATCTAGTGCATCCATATACCAGTATCAACATGATTGCTGCTTGGAAGAAACTGTTTCATTTTATCGGTCAGGTCTGACTTCCATAAGACCGATAGCCTATTGATAGCTGTCCATGCCTTTGCTAGTCGTATGTTGATGTCTGTCTCGGTCGATGAGACACTGCTTCCTTGGTAGGTGAACTTGTCTACTAACATTAGTCATCTTTATGTGTTGCATATTGACCTCCGACCCCAGCCAAGCTATCAAATGAAAAATTCACCTGTGTAAATAACAGGTGCATCCGCTCGAAAAGATCAGGGGATGACCTTGACTGTCGAGGGGTTGAATTGAGTGCGAATTGTGACGCTCGCAGGAAGTAGGTGGATGTCAAATTATTATAATAACCCCGGCGACAGGAAGTTCAGATTAGTTGGAGAGAAGATGCTGGAATGAGAACCATGTCTCAGCAGAGGCTGAGCCCCCAGGCCCCTAGTTGAGCAGCGCAGGAGAATGGGAAAGAAAGGCTGTGATAGCCAGAAGAGTTGGGGGGGGGTCAATATGTTGCAGTCTTCGTTCGGTCTCCAACTCCCTCTCACACACAACCCTTTCGAACCCTTTCAAATAAAGTGAGTGGTATATTTTGCTAAACAACTGTGTCTGCTCATCTTTATTATATTGAATATGTTTCTACATGAATATGTGTATGTATAGTTGTTCATTGCTATACAACATATGGATTTTTTTCATTCTCTCTCTCTCTCTCCATCCATCCCTATCATCAAGTTCTCTCGACCAGTATGCCACAGACAGGTACCATATTTGGGCCATATTGTTATTATCTGATTATGATCAAGTGCAATCCATGTACGGGGGGGGGGTCCTTGTGGTGTAATGGTTAAAGCGATTGACTGCGAAATCGTAGTAAGCAAGTTTGTACTCCAGTCACGCTATTACGTTCACTTTCGGACAAATACCCTTGGGAAAGGTATGAACCCCCTTATCCTCCCAGCTATGGTTTAAATAGTACCACTACTATTCTTCTAGGAGAATGGCTTTGGCATTAAATAACCTACAAAGGTTGATATGCCATTAAACCAAACCAGTCCATGTACCAGCGGTCGATGACTTGCATACCAGCACCAGAATACAAACTACCATTTTGTATTCCTCCACTTTAGACGGCATCGATTATCCACACAAAGCTGATGAATGTTACTTTCGGTCACCACTGGTGTGTCCTTCTGTAGTAGTTCATTAAAAAAATGTCGCTTCTGTCCTCACTTCTCAAACAGTGCATCACATGTTTTTTTTTTTGTTTTATTAGGATGGGAAGTAAGTGGCCACGCATCTGCTGTTTTCTAGGTTGCTGCTTCGAGGGTTTGTTCAAACCATCATACAGCATCCTAACATAGTTTCCTTTTAGTTTCAAGCATTTCATTAAAATGGTTCGACTCTACAATAGTACTGATATGGTTACAGTTTGAAAGAATTCTCACTGTATCACATCAATCTGATTTCTATAGGTTCGTTAACATATCAAGAACAGTTCGTCCTTAACCTATGCTGGTTTTGACGTTACTTTCTATTGATGAGATATTGCTAATGAGGTATATAAACTTGGTCTTCAAAGCAGCGGTCGTATCGATACTGCTATATGGGTGCACTACTTGGACGCTAACTAAACGGATGGAGAAAAAGCTTGACGGCAATTACACAAGAATGCTGCAAGCAATATCGAAAAAGTCCTGGAGGCAACACCCCACAAAGCACCAACTATACGGCCACCTACCTCCCATCACGAAAACTATCCAAGTTAGACGAACCATACATGCAGGACACTGCTGGAGAAGCAGGGACGAGCTCATAAGTGATTTACTCCTATGGACCCCCACATATGGCCGAGCAAAAGCTGGACGGCCAGCTCGAACATACATACAGTAGCTATGTGAGGATACGGGATGTTGTCCTGAAGACCTGCCAGAGGCGATGAACGATCGGGAGAAGTGGCGAGAGAGGGTCAGGGATATCCGTGCTGATGGCACGACATGACGCTGATAACTGCACCAAACAAAACGTGATGTTATTGCGCCATTGCACCATTACATATCCAAAATATGGTTATACCATCATGTGCTCGAACATGTAAATGGCTATAATACTACGTCTTAGGTAGTCGTCGAGCCCTGTTGTAACCTCACTGAGGGAAAAGTTGACGAACGCATGAAAATCTGTCTTTGTTCACTAACACTAAAGTTTACTTGTTACTACAATTTTTAAGTAGTCACCGAGAGAAACGGTGTATGAAAAAAGTCTACCGCATAAGCTGGACAAAGAGAAACATGTCATGATAAGAAAGAGACAGTAGACACAGGCCTTGAATTTTCTTCCTAGTTTTATGTTGTAGTTCTAACATGCTTGTCCACTGATTTCATCTTCACAGATTCCCGTGAGACCCCTTTTCGGAACTCACCCCCAAAATGGGCCTTGTAAATTTTCGTTTGTCCTTACATCTTCATGGCTAGTGTTCAAATCGTGTCTTTACCTCTTCACATCTGGCTGCTAACTCACCTTTACGCGTTCTCTACTTCTGCCTGGTGGTAGAGGGATGATATGTCTGTTTCCGGTGGTTCCACACCTGCACAGAAGATTTGGAAGCTAAAGTGTTAAAACATCAGTTGCCTTGTCATTAAAGCTGTGTGATGCTATGTAGGTGGTCCGCCAAGCAGACGATCCCTTTGTCTGTTTTGGCGAGAAACCAAACAAGGGGCTTAGAATCAAGATCTCCGACGAGATCGGAAGTGGGGGAGGAAAGGTAGATCGGAGAGGAGCCAGAGCAGTGGGCAAGGGAACGCCAGAGAAGGCAGTTGGAAAAAGGAACCCAGAGAAGGGAGTTGGCGAAGGGTGACGCAGAGGGGCAGTCGACAACGGACAGCAGAAGAGACCAGTCGGGTGAGATAGAGTCCAGGGGCAGTGAGGAAGACAGATAAGATGAGTTTGCAGTCCTGAGTCGACAACGCTCAGCAGTGAGGAAGACGGTCAAAGATGAGTTGACATTCCTAGTAGCTTGTAGAAGTTTCGCAAAAACTACACGTCAGCGATAGTCTACAGATGAATAGGGAATGCAGTGTCACAAACTTACCCTTCTTGCACTTTGGGTTGACCCAAGCCCATATTGTTCTTTGTTCTTTTTCTCCCACTTCCTCGGTTGTATTACTTGTGGCCATAAAGAAATGTGAGATACCCCGGCGGAAACCACTAGATGAATCACCGGCCAAGACAGAATTGTTTCAAAAAAGTTGATAAGTACGGGGGACCGCGAGGGGCGTTGTCACAGCTGGCTGTATCCCCGATGGAGGGGTTATGACAATACCCCCTCGGCCCCCGACACATCAACGTCTTCAAACCATTTCTCTTTACGGCTGGTGATCAACTCGTGGTTCCGATAGGGGTATCGCACATTTCTTCATAGCTACAAGAAATACAATCAAGGAAGTGGGAGAAAAAGAACAAACGAACAAACTACTTGGGTTGACTCAAGTTGCAAAAGAGGAGTGATGTAACATTGCATTCCCTTTGTGCATATGTAGACTAACGCTAGCGTGGATTTCTAGCGAAATTTCTACAAAGCTACCAGGAATGCCAACCTATCTTGACCGGTCTTCCCTCACTGCTCTTGACTCTCTCTCTCTCATGCCAACTGGTCTCTCTGCTGTCCGGTGTCGACTGGCCACTCGCGTCACTCTTTACCAACTGCCCTCTCCGAGTTCCTTTTCTCAATTCCTCTCGCGTTCCCTTACCCACTTCCGGGTACGTCGAGATTGCGGGCCTAGGCCTTTGTTTGGTTTCGCGCCAAAACAGACAAAGGGATCGTCTGCTTGGCGGACCACCTACATAGTGTTACAGGGTCAGACTCCCCTCAAATAAAAAATTTTCCTGCTTCTGATTGTAGGGCTCCTGTTTTGGAGCACTGGAGAGTGTGAATCATAATGGGTAAGAAAAAAAAAGGTGTCATGTGTGTGACACTAAACTGCATCTGATGGTTAGGCTTGTAATGATATTGGAGCTGTGTAGAGAACTGGATGTTTACCATTAGATGTTATAAGTAGAAATGACGGAAATAGTATTATGCCCACCTAGCTCGACGCATTGTTCCGCTCAAACAAAAGAAATACTCAATAAAGAATTAGGAACCAGTCCAAAGCATTTGCACCTGAAATAAAAGATGTTTTCAGCCGAGCATTTTGATCCATCCAACACACATAAATAAAGACCTTTTCGTCCAACAGAGTTCCCAACATACTGAATGACACCTCCACAACAGACTATTACGATTTAGCATTCAGTGACTAACGTCTTCCTACCTCTTCGCCACTGCACCTGAAAAAGTATTGTTTCACGAAGTTTCTCTTTGGCAATTCTTAATGTCTATTTCTTAAACTAGTTGAATTATTCTAAGATCTAAAATATCCTATCACCAAGATTTCTCACGTGCATATAAGACAATTTTTTTTTTATTGTAATTTTCTTATATAAAAATTCCAATTTTACAATGTATTGAAATTTTGATTTAATTTCCTTTTTACCTTCGTCTGCCTGACTAACCTACCAACTTCTTTAGGCACCTGTTTTGGAGCTTTGGAAAGTGGGAATTGCAGTGGGTTAAGAAAAAAGGGTGACCTGAGAATGGCATTAAACTGTATCTGATGGCGTCGCTCCACAACTTATTGAAAAATTATATCCAACCTAACACTTACTTTTTTGTAAACCTTCTTGGAGAAAAAAGAACACACAGCCAAGTCAATTTTCAATTGCACATATTCAAGTACTTATACACATATATACATATATAAACCCAAATAAAAGCACAATTAAATTAACACTTAGTTTTGGCCTTCATGTTCTTTTTTCGAAGAATAGTTGACTTTGAAGATTTATTCCCTTTTTTTTATAAAACGTTGGCAAAATTGAAGCGACGTCCTTTAAAAACGCTGTCTTTCCTTGTTGAAAAGATTTGTTGACTGTCTTTTAAAAAAAACTCAGCTTATTTATTCATAAAAATAATATATACACAAAGACAGCTTTTTATTCTTAACCAATAAAAAAAAAACGTCTTTTTAATTATTCATAAAATTAAGACATGCAAGAAGTTATATTTATTTTATTTATTTATTTAAATTTTATAATTAGTTTTATTTTACTTTGCAAAGGAATATTTATTTCTAACGTTCTGTGGAGTACCCCTTCATTGCAATTACTTCCAGGTCCACTCTAACCTGTTTGGATTCCATCTATGGGTCGAATAGATCTGTTTAAAAATTATTAGTATTTGGCAGGCATACTTGATACTATGTTATATAACTTATTGCAATACAAAATAGTTGGGGGTGTCCTTGTGGTGTAATGGTTAAAGCGATGGACTGCGGAATCGTAGTAAGCGAGTTCGTACTCCAGTCGCGCTATTACGTTCACTTTCGGGCAAATACCCTTGGGAAAGGTATGAACCCCCTTATCCTCCCAGCTATGGGTTAAATAGTACCACTACTGTTATTCTAGGAGAATAGCTTTGGCATTAAAGGACAAATACCCTTGGGAAAGGTATGAACCCCCTTATCCTCCCAGCTATGGGTTAAATAGTACCACTACTGTTCTTCTATGAGAATGGCTTTGGCATTAAAGGACAAATACCCTTGGGAAAGATATGAACCCCCTTATCCTCCCAGCTATGGGTTAAATAGTACCACTACTGTTCTTCTATGAGAATGGCTTTGGCATTAAAGGACAAATACCCTTGGGAAAGGTATGAACCCCCTTATCCTCCCAGCTATGGGTTAAATAGTACCACTACTGTTCTTCTAGGAGAATGGCTTTGGCATAAAAGGATAAATACCCTTGGGAAAGGTATGAACCCCCTTATCCTCCCAGCTATGGGTTAAATAGTACCACTACTGTTCTTCTAGGAGAATGGCTTTGGCATTAAAGGACAAATACCCTTGGGAAAGGTATGAACCCCCTTATCCTCCCAGCTATGGGTTAAATAGTACCACTACTGTTCTTCTAGGAGAATGGCTTTGGCATTAAAGGACAAATACCCTTGGGAAAGGTATGAACCCCCTTATCCTTCCAGCTATGGGTTAAATAGTACCACTACTGTTCTTCTAGGAGAATGGCTTTGGCATTAAAGGACAAATACCCTTGGGAAAGGTATGAACCCCCTTATCCTCCCAGCTATGGGTTAAATAGTACCACTACTGTTCTTCTAGGAGAATGGCTTTGGCATTAAAGGACAAATACCCTTGGGAAAGATATGAACCCCCTTATCCTCCCAGCTATGGGTTAAATAGTACCACTACTGTTCTTCTAGGAGAATGGCTTTGGCATTAAAGGACAAATACCCTTGGGAAAGGTATGAACCCCCTTATCCTCCCAGCTATGGGTTAAATAGTACCACTACTGTTCTTCTAGGAGAATGGCTTTGGCATTAAAGGACAAATACCCTTGGGAAAGGTATGAACCCCCTTATCCTCCCAGCTATGGGTTAAATAGTACCACTACTGTTCTTCTAGGAGAATGGCTTTGGCATTAAAGGACAAATACCCTTGGGAAAGGTATGAACCCCCTTATCCTCCCAGCTATGGGTTAAATAGTACCACTACTGTTCTTCTAGCAGAATGGCTTTGGCATTAAAGGATAAATACCCTTGGGAAAGATATGAACCCCCTTATCCTCCAAGCTATGGGTTAAATAGTACCACTACTGTTCTTCTAGGAGAATGGCTTTGGCATTAAATAACCTAAAAAGGTTGATATGCCATTAAACAAAGAAACCAAACCAGTTTTAAGAAACTTTTAAACACCTTCACAAAAGACAAAACGAAAAACATTAATATATTAAAAAATCTAACATTTTTTAACGCCCCTAAAATTTACCTTTTTCTCTGAAAAAAATAAAATATATAAACTTTATCGCGACTTTCTAGTAAACTTTACTTTTTTCCTAATAAGGGGTTAATTCTAATTGAGTATATGTGTGTGTGTGTATATATATATATAGACACACACACACACACGCATATATATATATATAATATGCATAAATACTTACATGCATATATAGAAAATATGCGAATAAAATGTACATATGATAATATATATATATATATTTGTATATGTTATATATATATATAGTATACATATATATATATTATGAATATATGTAATACACACATATATAAAGTATATATATATATATATATATATATATATATATAAATTTTTGGTTAGTCTAAAGAAAAAAATAAATATTTGAAAATTAATAGGTCCACTTAGAGATTTAGTTTTCAAAAGAATTATTTATTGTGTTCTTACATGCATGTATGTTTCCAGCTGGTTGCTTTCCTCAGGGAACATTTAGTATTTTATTTGTTTTTTCTTGGATGAGGCACTAGGTCATATGAATGGGGCATCCAATGAAATTCGAACTCACTCGTTTTTCAGTTTTTGTATCGGTTTTGTGTTAGATTCTCTTCTTCCTCATTTCTGTCTCTTTCTCCAAGTGTGTCTCTCTTGTGGGTTCATTTTTATTTTCCAAATTAGTCTTTGATATTCGATAAGCTATAAAGATTTTTGTTGTTAGAATCTTTATGGTTGTGTGTGTTTGTGTATCGTTGATATTATAGTAGACAGAATTTCATATTATTGTTTAGCGTGGGAATTATTTTGGCCGTTGTGGTCTCGACCTCATATTTTCGGCCAATGAGGATGATTTATCCCATTCTGCTCGGATGACTTTCCCGGGCAATATAAAAGGCGGTGTAAACGCGTGCTCTTTCACTTCCTCACACATTTTTCGAGCAGGACAGACCGATCCTCTCTTCCTCACTTCACCACCGTCAATATGAAGAGAGCACATCAAATTTATGGACCGTTGATTTTTAGGAAATCATCCCTTTATCATTTATTCATCCCTCCAAGACCAACTGATCATCGAAGCTTCAAATTGGATGTTTAATTCAGGTCTGACATCAGCAACTGTTTCTCTCATTTGTACGACTCACAGCACAAGGGGATTTCGTCTCTAGTTGACATTAGAATTTTGGAACTCATAATTCTAATCGACTCATTTGTTTTCTTCCTCTTCTTAATATAATAAAGGCAACAGGACTGATCAACCACGTTATATTTTGTTATATGTTATATATTGTTTGTTTGTTTGTTTGTTTTAAGTGGTTTTGAATTCAATTAACAGCTATTTCTTTGCTTTTTTTCTCTCTCTCTCTCTCTGTGTATTTGTTCCTCTGTGTGTGCGTAAAGTTTAGACTTGAACATTTTTCTTTTGAGGTCATGTGGTTTAAAATTTGACTGGCTATTACTTTTCACTATTAATTTTTGTGTGTGTATATTTACACATATATGCGTATGTTTATTTTTGTTTGTGTATAGTCTGTCTTTTATTCAGCATGGTCTTGAATTTTTCTATGAAGTTTTTTTTTCTTTTATTTGAAGTAATGTGAAGGCGTTAGTTTGATATATGAGCATTTTTTTTAATTTTCCGTGACTATATTCGTATAGGTTTTTAGATATATTAAATTTTCTATTTTCTGGTATTTTGATGTTGCTTTTGTAGAGTGATATTCTGGTATTGAGGGCTTTTTTATTGATTATCTAGATGTTTAAAAGGGCAAAATACAGAATTTTCCCTAGGTCTTTGTATTTTGCACTTTAAACATCCATCGTTGATTTAACATCACTAATATCATCCCTCATAGCCCTGATGATGGTTCATTAGAACCGAAACGCTATAATGTGGACTTTGCTTCTCAATAAATCTCTCCTTCTACTTGGATTACCTCGTTATCAATTTTTCTTTATATATTGTCGGATTACACTGCATTATTTACTTATATATATATATATATATATAGTAAGTATCATACAATAACTGATGTTTGTACAACAGCATTGCTTCCAACAAAGCCTTCATCAGATGATGACTCTAGGTTCTGGCATGGTTTCGGGGCCGAAGCACCATTACCACAAACCCAGAGCGCCCCAGCAGTATCTCACGACATCACCAAACTTTGTCAGATTGTTGTCGCTCTGTGGGATTGCCAGATCCACGCTGATGCAGTCAGAGCCTTATCTTGGATCTTTTCCATGTATTTCCTCTTGTCTGATGGAGGAAGTCCAAGATTAGTTGCTGAAAACGGGGGTTGAGTTGGCAATAAAACCTCTGCAACCGACTTCAATAGGAAATACACTCGTTATCCAGCCATTTATATATATATGCATGTGTGTGATAATGTTTATATTATCTATTTTGTATCTATCTATTATCTTGTTGATCTTTCTGCAGTTTTTCTAAATATATATAAACGTTGAAAAAAAACCCCAAACTTTAGAATTAAAACAGTCGCCTAAATCTTCAAAGACTATTAGGAATTTAATTAATAATGAAAATTGCAATATTCGCATAGAATCCAGAGTTGGAGTGTATGAAATTCCATGTATGTAATAAAAAAACGTAGTCTTAAACGAATTTACGAGCATAAAAGAGATTTAAAAAGATATTTTACGTGCTAGGGTATAACAGGATTAATTTTATGCTATTTTGGATGGTGACTATTGAATGTCTGTGGGTTTGTGTTGGATATCTGTGATGATCTGACCATTTACGTTTTTAAAAAGAATATCTAAAATGGCAGTTCTTTAAAGCTGTGTCCCATAGTACATTTTATTTTGGGGTATTGCTTTTGGAGTGAGTTGTGTAATTCGTTAATGTCTCCCTGTGAGCATTTCACGTAGAAGCACATCCATAAAACACACAGAACACACTTTTAGAAAAGGAAAAAGAAGAGAAAAAGAAAAAAAGGAACCAACACTTGCAGAAAATCTATAACAGAAGGAACAGTCGCCACTATATAAAAACGAAATCACCCCAAATCATTAAGGCTCTCTGATGACAGCAAGAAACTAGAAAATAGATAATCTAAAAAATATATAAATCTGTTTGTGGACCTATTCATTTCTTTCCCCTTTTTGGATCAACACAAAAAAATTTTTTATTATATCCGAGGATCATTAAATAATTTTCCGGACTTTTTTCGTGTAGGCATTTTTATTGATAGTACACGCATGAGACTCTAGTCCCCTTCGAAGTAATCTCCTCCGGCTGCAATCCACTTGTTGTACCGTTCCAACAACTTCTGGAAGGCCCCATCAAAGTCCTCTTGTGTGAGCGTGTCAATGACCTTCGTTACATCCTCTTTATCTCCTCAATTGTCTCATAACGACAACCTCTGAGAATCTGCAGTAATTTCTAAAACAAACCTCGTGGTGTGATGGTTAAAGCAATTGACAGTGGAATTGTAGTACGCGAGTTCGTACTCCAGTCGCGCTATTACGTTCACTTTCGGGCAAATACCCTTGGGAAAGGTATGAACCCCCTTATCCTCCCAGCTATGGGTTAAATAGTACCACTACTGTTCTTCTAGGAGAATGGCTTTGGCATTAAATAACTTACAAAGGTTGATATGCCATTAAACAAAGAAACCAAACCAAACCAATCAAACACACCTTCAATTTTTCCCAAGCCACTCTAATCATAGCAAAAAATCCCGCAGATTACCAGAATCCGCAATCATTTCTGAAACAAACCATATAAGACAACACCCAGGACTCTATCAGATTCCACCATACCTGGCGGACATCATGCAACACGAAAACAATATCAAAATAGAAAACGGATAAAAAAAATGATATTTTCTCCACTCTGTACTACCATACTTTGGAGGATTCTTTCCGTATCACTTTCTCGGTCCCCCTTTTTCGCTCCTTTTCCACCTAGACATCACATTCGAGTCAATGTCTTCAACGAAACAAGATATGCCGAAAACCTCTTCCCTCCACCACCACCCAATTTATTTCACATCAGCTCACTAAAATTATTTTCACTTTCATACAATCATAAATCTCTAATGAAACCTGATACATCTAACTCTAAACCTTCTCCTTCCTGCTACACCTTTATACACTCTGTCATTTTTATCATGTTCCTCATTTGCCTATACGGGGATCATTAAATAGGTTTCCAGCCTTTTTTCGTATGGGCTCTTTTATTGATAGTACACACATGAAACTCTAGTCCCCTTCGAAGTAGTCTCCTCCGGCTGCAATCCACTTGTTCTACCGCTCCAACAACTTCAGCAAGGCCCCATGGAAGTTCTCTTGTGTGAACGTGTCAATGACCTTCGTTACAACCTCTTTCATCTCCTCAATTGTCTCATAACGACAACCTCTGAGCTTAGGGAATAAGCAAAAGTCACAGGGAGCTAGGGCTGGACTGTAGGGAAGGTGAGGAACTGTCTTGATGCCCATCTTGGTCAAATAGTCTGTGACAAGGATGGAGTTGTGGACTGGTACATTGTCCTGCTAGAAATGCCACGGACCCGATTTTAACAGTTCTGGCCTCTTCCGACGGAATCTCTTTCTGAACTCCCTTAAAACCTCAACATAGTAACCCTAACCCCAACCTTTTGGCCAATCGACTCTGGTGTATTGACTTCCTTACTCCTCCCACACCCCTCATCATCCTTCACAGACTCCCTGCCTTCCTTGAATCTGTTATGCCACTCAAAAACTGATGCTCGATTCATGCAAGATGCTCTAAAAGCAGTCTAAAGCATTCCATACGTTTCTGTGGCATTTTTTCCAAGTTTAAAACACAATTTTATTCCATAACGTTCTTCTAAAGTGTCCTCACGTCCAGATTGCATTTCTGAAATTCCCCAGCTGTGACAATCAGACTTTAGTAGGGTGTATTCCAATTGCTGCTGTAGCTGTTGATTTGAAGCTGAAATCATAAAAATTGGTCAGTCATCTCATAAGATGTTTAGCAATAATGTTGTATAGCCATGACCAACTATACAGACTCATAATGCATATACATCTACATATGCATGCAGAACACGACACAATAACGACGAGCGACACAGTTCTTAGAAAAATATACCTCTCACTTTATTTGAAAGGGTTGTGTGTTAGAAGGAGTTTGAGACCGAACAGAACTGCAACATATTGACCCCCACTCTTATGGCCATCAGCGTTTTTTTCCCGTTCTTCTGGGCTATTCAACCGGGGACCTGGGGCCCAGCCTCTCTGGGTGCTGGTTTTCTCTACCGCCTCTTATCTCCAATTCGTCTGCTCAATCGGGGGCCTGAGGGCTCCCTCTGTTGGGTGCTGGCTTTCTCTACCGCAACTTTTCTCCAACTGGTCTTGTCTCCAAACTAACTGACTTCACCGAGTTATATAATAGTTCAACGACCACCTTGTAGGCGTCACAAATTGCACTCATTCAACCCATCCACGGTCAAGGTTATACTCTGCTATTCCTCGACCGGATGCACCTGTTATTTACACAGGTGCATTTCCTATTTTGACAGCATGGCCGGGTCGTAAGTCAATATATAACAATAACATAGTGAATTTTCAAGAGTCTACGACAATGTTAAAGGCCTGTACAAAAAAATCTGGAACCTTATTGAAGGCACCACGTATATAGAAAAACTCAAAATGGTTTAGCTTGAAAAAGTTGTAAGAATAAAAGAACGAAATATCGCGCCTACTAAACCTGTGTTAAGTGTTGATTTAAACAACCTTCCACATATTTCTATCTTACAGTTTGATTTACCACTATCTATCATTTCAACAAATGTTTCAGCAATGTTTTTTACCCAAAAAACAACCAAAAATTTCAATTGAAAACTCATAAAAGATATCCAAGAGGTTTTGAAAATTGAAAATATATTCTCAGACAAATTTTATTCTTAAATTCTGTGGGAAACAATTTTTGAAAAAATATTTTCAACTGCAAAATCAAATTTAAACATATCTTATTTTTGAAGTTTTCTTTGTGACAAATTTTATTGTGTTCAGGTGCTTGAAATTCGATCATTGGTTCATATTTGGATGCAGATTTACATCTTGTCTATATAAAAATTAAACTATTTCTTTAGAAATGTTTAGATTCTTGAAAAAACAATTTTTAAATTTCTTGAAAAAGAATTCTGGAATACAAAATAAAATTTAAGCAAGCATATATTTAATTTTTTTTAAAAATATGTTGTATATTTGTCAGAAATGTTGCATTGAAATGTTAGGCTGATAGACTTTGACTCACACTGTCACTCTCACATGGGCATCTGCATATATCATTTCTTAACACCCACATATTTCCACTCAACCACGAGACTCCTTCCCCCTATTTTCACAGGTGCATCCTGTGTAGAGAATCTCTGATTGACGGCTCATTCAAGGGTCAATATGAAACATTTTCACTTTAATGTATTGTGTAATTTTTTGTTCCAAGTCTTCCAATTACAGTCGGTATCACTGTCACATTCAAATTCCACTGCTTTTTAGGTCTCTGGCATGATCCAGGTATTCATTTATCAACCATTTTTTTAATTTTTCACTTTGTTGTCTGCTGGAATGGTAAAATCCTTTAAATGACAAATTCTTGTTAATTAATTTTAAGTCTGGTTTTCTGGTTAAAATTAGGTAATCCATATTAAAATTCCAGAGAATTCATTTTTTAGGATGTTTTCTGGTTTGTGCATATACCGTCTGTCGGCATGGTCAATTTTTTTTATCTCTTGCACAATTCCCAGTTGATCACCTTTCCCACCCAATCATGCCTAGACTTGTATAACTTTTGTACCAGTTTCTTTAGAGAGACGATATGCTATCTTTATGCAGTGTATGGAATCAAATGCCATAAAGAAATCATCAACTGACAACAGGGTGCTTTGAATTTTTTTTTTTCGTGTATTCTTTCGACAGTCAGAATTTGAGAAGTTGTGGATTGATTTCTCTGAAAACCGTTTTCATTTTTCCAAAGAATTTTTCTACCAGAGTGGATACGATTGAGAAGCGTGGAAGGGTAATATTAGATATGCACAAGAAGTGCATTTTTTATGGTTGCATTTGGTTGGGTTTTATGGCATATCAACCATTGTAGGTTATTTAATGCCAAATCCTTTATGTATATATATATATATATATATATTAAATATACGATTTCTAAACACATTTTGTTGATAACATTTTTAAATGAGCTTGAGTTCCTTTTTGGCACACAGTTAAATGTTTAAATGTAAAAACAGTTCTATTTCAAACAATTCACTTTAGCTTAAGTACAGTTTTTTTAGACACTGCTAAATGTTAAAACAGTTCTATTTCAAACCATTAAGGTTAGCGTGTGTACACAGTTTTAAATGTCAAACTTTTATTTGACCCACAGATAGGACCATGTCTGGTGCTATCACTCCAGGCTTGAGCTGAACTGGAAGAGATGGCAATGAAGGAGTACTCTGCATTCCCCAAAGCTCCAGTATTAATAGAACTTCAACATCAGAATGTTTAGTGTCATATCCAGGACACTTGTTGGGGAAGTCTTACTCCTCTGCAGAGATCAAGCCAGTGTATTCTGCTGACTGGGCCAGAGAAATTGGAGATTGGAGGAAGAATCAAGACCGTCCAGACCACATCACAGTTAAGATCAGATAGAATACTGAGGAGAGTCCTGAAGTCTGGAGGAAACTTACAGTTCCTCAAGCTGCAGTGAAATACCACCAGTGAAATCTTGCAAAGAGTGAAATAATAATAATAATAATAATAATAATAATAATAAGTATATGTAGGCTATGTGGTGACAGAGACGAAACGATCAATCACATAATAAGGTAATGCAGCAAATTAGCACAGAAGGAGTATAAGGTGAGATACGACTGGGTCGGCAAGGTGATCCACTGGGAAATGTGCAAGAAATTTAAATTTGACCACACTAACAAATGGTATATGCACAACCCAGCACCTGTCCTAGAAAATGACACGCATAAACTCCTATGGGACTTTAACATACAAACGGATCACCTAATCCCGGCCAGAAGACCAGACCTTATAATAATCAACAAAAAGAAGGGAATTTGGAAAATTGTCGACTTTGCTGTCCCGGCGGACCACATAATAAATCTGAAGGAAAGTGAAAAGAAGGATAAGTACCTCGACCTTGTTAGAGAATTGAAAACGCTGTGGAACATGAAAGTGACGATTGTGCCAATTGTGATTGGTGCTTTTGGTACAATAACTAAAGGATTATTAAAAGGCCAAGAGGACTTGGAAGTTGGCAGACGAGTAGAGACTATCCAAACAACAGCATTGCTGAGAACGGCCAGAATCCTGAGATAAGTCCTGAAGACTTGAGGAGACTTGCTGTCACTCAAACTCCAGTGAAAAACCATCAGCTAACGCGGATATGAAAAACTCTAATGAGTAAAAATAACAATAGCTGCACAAAATGACGGTATAAAAACCAACTACATAAAAGCAAAAGTAAATATGATAAAACCACATGTAGGTAACATGGTGAAAGATACCAAACAATTAATCACATAAGGAAATGCAGTAAATTAACACTAAAAGAATATAAGAATAGATACGACTGGGTAGGAACAGTGATCCACTGGGAATTGTGCAAGAAATTAAAATTTGACCATACAACCAAATGGTATATGCACAAACCCGAATCCATTCAGGAGAATGAGACACATAAAATTTTCTGGGATTTTCAGATACAAACAGATCACCTGATCCCAGTCCGAAGACCTGACCTAGCAATAGTTAATTGAAAAAAAAGAGAATCTGCCAAATTTGCCGTCCCAGCAGACTACAGAGTGAAAACTAAAGAGCGCAAAAACAGAGATGAGTACTTGGAACTTGCCTGAGAACAAAAGAGCTGTAAAACATGAAGGTGACGGTGATACCAGTTGTAATTGGAGTACTTGGAAAAATCCTCAAAGACTCGGTCAGGAGGCTGGAAGAGTTAGAAATCAAAGGACAAACCGAGACCAGCCAAACTACAGCATTGCTGAGGTCAGCCAGAATACTGAGAAAAGTCCTGGTGACTTGAGGAGACCTGATGTCAATCAGACTCCAGTGAAGGACCGTTAGCTAACCCTTGTGTGAAAAACTTCCAAGGAGTAAAGATAATACCAAAAATTAAACAAATCTAACAAACAATAAAAAAATAAGAATAAAAAAATAAAAATAGAATAAATAGTCTTTAGTTTTGGGTTGTTTTCTTTATTTAATGGCATATCAAACTTTGTGGTTTATCCAATGCCAAAGCCATCTTTGTAGAAGTAGTGCTATGATGCACTTGGGCGCCTCTGGTAGTGTAATGGTTAACAAACTTGACTAGCAAACCTTCACAAGTGAGTTTGAGTCTCATTGGGTGCCCCATTCATACAGCCTTGTGCCACATCAAAGCAAAAAGCTTAGTAAATTAGGGTGCCTCAGGTAGTGGTAATTTACTAAGCTTTTTGCTTAGATCTGGCACAAGGCCATATGAAAGGGGCACCCAATGAGACTCGAACTCACTCGTGTAGGTTTGCTAGTGGAGCTCGCCTCAGGTAGTGTAATGGTAAACAAGGTAGACGAGCAAACCTTCACGATTGAGTTTGAGTCTCATTGGGGGCCCCATTCATACAGCCTTGTGCCACATCTAAGCAAATAGCATAGTAAATTACTACTTATGCTAAACTGAATTGTTTGAAATAGAACTGTTTTGAAAGATAGATTCAGTCATTTGCTTCATTCTATTATTATTATTATTTATTTAAAAAACTGAGTCAAAATACTCTCTCTGCCCTGGAAGCAGGAGTCATACACCCGCAGTGTTTCTTGTGGCATGGATTGGTTCCTGTGGCTCGGTTTTATATTGCTCACCTCAACTGACAAGGTCGCTTGACATGTGTACCAGGGAAGCCAAATGTCAGTTGGCTGAGACTGTCACTCCTTCAGCCACCGGGGGAAGGCCATTCTCCCAGGCTTTCACCTGCTTCAGCAGGGCTAGGTTTATTGCTTGGTGCATGAGGCACCCCTTTTTAGCGGAATGGCAACAGGGCTCAAGGCATTTTTGGAGCCACCAGGTGAGTGTGGACTATGCTCCTGCATCTAGTACCCATAATAAAAAAAAGGTCTTGTGCAGTACTCGTGCTTTGGTGGGATGCCCAACAAATACAGCCCTGGAAGCAGAGAGAATACTTTGGCTTTCTTTTTTTTTCTTTTTTTTTTTTCAAGATTCATTGTTTGAATTTAAAACGGTACTTTGTTTATTGATTATTGATTTTATTTGTTTATTAATTATAAATATTCTTTGTAATATTCAAATTAACTTGAATTAAAGAATTCTAGAATCAGAAAAAACGAAATACGCCTGTCCAGAAAAACCTGAATAACAGAAGTGCTATGAGTAATTGTTTTGACAGCCATATTCTGAAATGGGTGAAAATTAGCAGTCAACAACAGTCAATCACTTGTAAAATGAGCTAGCAGAAGCAGCACCCGATTAATGTAGATATGTAAATATATCAACACCACCTCTTCAGAAATAATTAAAATATACCTCTTGTTAAATTATAAATTTAAAAAAAGGTTTGTTCCTTTTAAAATAAAAAGTCAAAAAATTGTTTAGTTTAGTCTGCCAGGTTTTAAATTGGGGTTCCGATTTCAACATACTTTATCATCATGTCGCAATCTTGCCATTTATTCCTATCATTTTTCACTTCTGGTAGGTCTTCTAGACAACACCCTGTGTCCGTACAGAGTTGTTGATAAGTTCTTGTTGGTTTGCCAACACTGGCACATCTGTGAGAAGAGGTCCATAGGAGAACGTCGCTTATGAGTTCGTCCTTGCTTCTCCAGGAGTGTCCTGCATGTCTTGTTTGTCTTATTTGGATGGTTTTAGAGATGGGAGGTCGGTGGCCGTACAGCTGTTGTTTTGTGGAATTTTGCTTCCTGGATTTGTTTATATAGCTCATAGCATTCTAATGCAATACCCGTCTAGCTTTTACTCTATACGCTCAGTCAGCGTCCATGTGGTGCATCCATATAGTAGAATTGACACAACTGCAGTTTTATTTTATCAGATAGTTCTGTCTTCTATATGATCGATAACATATCTATAGCAGCCCATGCCTTTGCTTGGAGCATATTGATGTCACTTTCATAAAGAAGAAATATCTCCTTGATGAATTTCGTTTTGTCTTCATTCACATAGAGACCAATGCCTCCTGCTGCCTGCACCAGACTATGCTGCAGGGATTTGGCTTGTATTGATGTATTTGCAAGAAGCTCCAGAAGTCTTAATTCCAAATTCTTGTTAATAAAACTGAATTTTTAAAGAAGTTTTATCTTCCATATTTTATTCTTTATATAAAAAAAGATAATTGATTTATATATTTGACTAAATTGTTTTGAGTGTGCAGAAGTCACTGCTCTAACATACAGAATAAACAAGAATAACAACACTTAATGCCTCAGCAGCCCCAGCTAGCAAACAAAAAGTAGAAGGGGCAGTAATTCAATACTGAACCCGTAACACCTGGGTATTTATCATATGTTCCACCAACGTACAAATCTGGCACAAGGCCGTTTTTAAGGTGGGTCCGGTCACAGGGCCGAAGCCCACACGCGTCTGTTATGGCCAAAAATACCTTCAGCCCCATCAGCATTTTCCTTATTAGGAATGCCTTAGGCGCCAGGCAATAACCCCTCCCCCCAAAGGGAGTAAAAGCCTGAGGGTATGGCCCCCTGAGGCCAGAGGAAATATCCAATCAATAAGCCAACACCCAGTCAGATCCGTGCCCCAGGCACGGCTGACCAAAGTGCGACCTATCGACTGGATAGCCAGCCATTCACTGATAAGTAATGAGGCCTGGGTGTACCCATGACACCTGAAACATAACTGAAGCAAGCCAATGTATATATACACTAATATGCTCACTCCCTGGGCCAGCAACTAATCACTGTCCAGGGAATGGACTTGGCCACCTTCGAATAGTGGAATGTCCCAATGTCCATATAATCTCACCTTGACTCGTAATTCATTACACATGTGAGCACTGATTCATTGCTACTGAGCCTTACGATATAATTCCAACAGATTTGGTTTCTTTGTTTTTAATGGCACATCAACCTTCGTGGGTTATTTAATGCCTAAGCCATTCTTCTAGAAGAACAGTAGTGGTACTATTTAACCCATAGCTTGGAGGAAAAGGGGTTCATACCTTTCCCAAGGGTATTTGCCCGAAAGTGAACTTAATAGCGCGACTGGAGTACGAACTCACTTCCTACGATTCCATAGTCCATCGCTTTAACCATTACACCACAAGGACACCCCCAATTCCAACAGAGTGTTTGTGTTTGTAATTATCCAACTTTCAAAACAAAATTTAAGAAATTCAAAAACATTTATATGGTAACAATTTTGGGTTATATAGTTTTCGCTAAAAATAGATAAATCTTTTTCTAAAAGTGTCCTGTCAGACATTTAATAAATTTTAAATTTAGATTCAAATCAGATTAATCAATGTTAGAGCCTGATTAAAAAATTCCACCATCAACAGACACACCATGTGACTGCTTAGGAATAGGAATTAACCAATAGAATTAGAGAAAAGAAAATTTGATTTCAGTAAAAACTTAGATTTCCTGGGAGGTATAAAAAGGAGAACAGATAGTAGGATGGGAAGCAAAAGAAAGTGAGAGAGGAGAAAATACTGTCAGAAGAAAAGAACATATGGGGTATACAAGGGTTATTTGAGATAGGGAGAATTGTTGGTTATAGTATATCGTTGGAAAATTCAGAGTTTAATATCTTCTTCTTCTTCTTCTTCTTCTTCTTCTTCTTCTTCTTCTTCTTCTTCTTCTTCTTCTTCTTCTTCTTCTTCTTCTTCTTCTTCTTTCATTCATTCATTTGTTTGTCTACGGACTTTGTAAGAGAATTGAAGATGGGAGGAAAAATACAGGGATACCTTCAGACTACTTACTTTATTTTGCAGGTTTCTGACTATTCTGTGGTGTAAATGTTTTCCTGAACTAGTAGAAATAGTCGTATTTTCCAGACAAGATGCTGAAGGATATTATAGGATCATTTTCAACAATTAAAAGTTTGAGGGGTTGTTGTGTGTTTGCTGCTACAAGCTGGAGATGCAGCTTGCTGCAAGGCCCCAGAACCAAATTGACATGTGTGTTCTCCACTACCAGCCAAGAGAAAATGGTCCTTTTAGTCAAGGCGATAAAAGCTTAATGAAGCTCATTTTAAAAACGAAATAAGCAAAATGTGGTCACAGATGATATATACTTAATATATATGTATAAAGAGGATTTGGCATTAAATAACCTTCAATGGTTGATATGCCATAAAACCTAACCAAACCAAATCCTATATATCTAATATATATGTATAAAGAGGATTTGGCATTAAATAATCTACAATGGTTGATATTCCATAAAACCCAACCAAACCAAATCATATATATTTAATATATATGTATAAAGAGGATTTTGCATTAAATAACCTACAATGGTTGATATGCCATAAAAGCCAACTAAACCAAATCATATATATTTAATATATATGTATAAAGAGGATTTGGCATTAAATAACCTACAAGGGTTGATATGCCATAAAACCCAACCAAACTGAATATTGCGATGCTTGTAGCTGGATCAGAGTTAATATTTAGTTCTCATGTATAATGCGCACAACAAACTTTTAGGTTTTTTATAGATTTGGTCAAAATCGTGTTAAACACAAAAAATCACGATAATTACGAAAAAACTCAAAATGGTGACAAATTTTAAAAAATACATTTGAAATAAATAAAACTAAAATTTGACATATTAAAAAATATGTGTAAAGTAATTTGATTGTTTATAATTTTGATTTCAAACAAAAATTTCGCCGTTTGCTGCTGCTTGTCGGAAACAGCCGACAATTACCGAAACGTGTTCGCCTTTCCTGTTAATTCTCGCTAAATGTCGCTGAAAGGTTTAAACATCTTTTTGATCGGCGAGAAGCTTTCTTCCAGGTAATTTCAACTTTTATCAATGTTTTCTTTTGTTTTACTATTAAAATCGATGTACTTTCTTAGGAGAGTGGTTCACCCTTCAGGATTCTACCTAGGAATTTTTGAAAGTCACATATGTTTGTTGGGTACTTACAAAACACGAAATGTATTCGTTTCAAACAAAATTTGTAATCCTTGACGTGGTCCACAATTTAATGATTTGTTTTAAACTGGGAATATTAGTTTGTTTTTTTACTTTACAAAAAATGTCCTTAAGGAAGATAATGGTGCAATTTTATTTGCCATATTTCATAGACGTTTTGTTATCGTCTGGTTTCTTAATTAAGGCAGACGACTACAGCTGATACATAAATAAATAAGAATGATCTGTTATAGAATTTCTAAAATGGTTTTGAGACCATTCTCTGTCAATTTCAACAATAAAGTTGGCAAAATATATCTAGAAGAACTGCCACAGAAAATTTATATTGGGAGTTAAATCATCTTCAATATATTACCGAACTATTTAAAGGAATTTTATGTGGAGGTAGTACGATGGTTGTAAACAGGTACTTTTTAGAAATATTTGGGGAATTTGTAATGTAAAACCTTAAATGAACAATTTCCATAAATCATTTTATTACAAATTACTTTTTTTTCTTTCACATATTTATGAGTATAAAACGTCCTTGTTGGTAAATAAATTTTTAGCAATCACTCCCTTGTGAAAGTCTAGGGTCCTTAGGCCATTCTGAAGGATTGTTTATTTTAAGTATATATTCGAAGACACACTGTGTGTGTCCACAATAGCTCAACCATGAAAAATTCCGTAAATTCTGCGGCAATGTACAAAAAATGATATTAAAAATGTAATATTTACATTCAAGATTCTCACAAAATAAAGTTTCAATCATGAACTACAATTTTCTTTTTTACTGATCCGAAAGAACCTGCTACCAATCGATTTACGACACATGGCAGGTACAGATATAAGAGACCTGGATATAAGAGAAACCCGGATATTAGAGCCTGTGTGACCTGAACAAAATAGACCAAACCCGCTTATAAGAGATTTATTCTCCAGTCCCGATGACTCTCTTATATCCGGGTTATTTTTTTAAAAATTTAGATGTAATCGTTCATTTACAAAAAAAAAAAAAATTCAATTAAATCTTTTACTAAACAATTAAATCCCAAAATTACATCTACAACTCGTTACAATTCACTCAGCAGCCATATTTCTTTATAATTTCCCCCTTTGACCTTTAAGAAGGTTTGGTTTCTTTGTTTAATGGCATATCAACCTTTGTAGGTTATTTAATGCCGAAGCCATTCTCCTAGAAGAACAGTAGTGGTACTATTTAACCCATAGCTGGGAGGATAAGGGGGTTCATACCTTTCCCAAGGGTATTTGCCCGAAAGTGAATGTAATAGTGTGAATGGAGTACAAACTCGCTTACTATGATTCCGCAGTCCATCGCTTTAACCATTACACCACAAGGACCCCTCCATTAAGAAGGTGTTGGCCAATATATTTTAAAAACTTATCGGTAATTAATTTTTTTTTAAATGCTTAGTTATTTTACTGCACAGTTAAATCACAAAAGTATATCTTCAACTTGCTACAATTCACTCATGGTCATATTTTTCTTTAGTCTTCACTTGCCAAACACTAAATGGTTGATTTATGGTAGATGGCAGATCTATAATTTTTAAAACTTAAATGATGAAGCAAATGACTGAAACATATTCTTACTTTGATGGAGAATATAAGAGTCACACTTCGATGGCCATCGGGTGCAAAAAAATTCAAGAAAAATAGGAGCCATGATTCACTTGTTCCCACAACAAAAGGTGGTGGACGTCAGTAAATTAGTTAGTTTTGGGAACCTCTGGGACAGAGAAATTACGTGCTTTGTGTCTCCAACTACATATGGGCATTTGATTTTGTCCCCCGCAAAGTAAGTTTTGCATTTTGAAGCCAGTCATTTGACATAGTTGCCTATATAGTCTTGCATCTTAGAGGACTTGTCCTCTTTTCCCTTTCTGGTTCTGCCTTCCAGCTGGATGTATTCCAGTCTCACCCAGATGCACGGCCTCAGACATTCATCACATCCTGATAGAAACAGACAGCCAACGTGGGTGAACACACAGCCCTCGAAAACACATTGCCATTCTAATATGTATCAATATTTTGTGTGGAATACTAAGTCAACCGACACATATAGTCGTACAGGTCACTTTTTAATATTTTAGTTTCTCGTTACAAACACACACACACACACACATACGAATATTTAACAAATTATATTTAGACATTCATGCTGTTTTTGTTGTCTTTCCTTTTTTTTGCTTGTATTAACAAGCAAATATAAATTTATTTTATTTATATTACCTTGAGAATATTCTTTTGTCTATGTCGTTTATATTGTTTGCATACTCCACACTATCTAACACTAATAGTTGGTTTCCCAGTTGGCTGGGGCTGTAGAATGCACCAACTGCACCTCTGCAGAGGGGTAAGACCCCTCCCCAACTAGTGTCCTCTATATGACTCTAAACAATCTGATGGTGAGGCTCCAGTAACATTGGAGCTTTTGGGAATGCGGAGTACCCCTTCATTGCCATCGCTCCCAGGTCCATTGCTGCCCGGAGTGGTAGCACCTGATAAGGGTCCTATCTATGGGTGAAATAGAAGTAAACCGTGCTTCCTTCGCAATACTGATTTTTGCATTTAAACTGTGTATTTATGCTAAGTTGAATTGTTTAGAATAGAACTGTTTTGACATTTAAACTGTGTACTTATGCTAAACTGAATTGCCTGAAATAGAACTGTTTTGATGTCTAAACTGTATACTTATGCTAAACCGAATTATCTGAAATAAAACTGTTTGACATTTAACTCTATGTATTGCCCAGTCGGCTGGGGCTGTAGAATACACTGATTACACCTCTGCAGAGGTGCATGACCCCCACCAATGATTGTCCTAGATATGATACTAAAAAATCTGATGGTGAGGTTCCAGTGATGCTATGGCTTTCAGGAATATGAAGCACCCTTTCATTGCGATTGCTCCCAGGTCCACTCTGGCCTGGCGTGGTAGCACCTGATAGGGCCCTATCTATGGGTTAAATAGAACTAATGGTATACTTATGCTAAACTGAATTGTTTGACTAAACTAAATAGCTTGAAATAGAAATGCTTTTGACAATTAAACCGTACTTATATTTAAACTGTGTGCTTATGCTAAACTGAATTATTTGAAATGGAACTGTTTTTTGACATTGAAACTGTACTTACACTAAACTGAATTGTTTGATATAGAACTGTTTTGACATTTAACTGTGTGTAAACAAAATCTGTACTAATACTAAACTGAATTAGAACTACTTGATTAAACTGAATAGCTCGAAATAGAAATGTTTTTGACAATTAAACTGTACTTACATTTAAACTGTGTACTTATGCTTAACTGAATTGTTTGAAATTGAACTGTTTTCATAAAAATGGATCTGGCATTAAATAACCTACAAAGGTTGATATGCCATGAAATCCAAACAACCAACCAATTAATAGTTGGTTTCAAGCATTTCTATTTAGCACAAAAAACTATTCAACATTCTTCATTTGTTTGCACACAGTTAAATTTTTCCAAGTATTGCTGTGTAATATTAATTATTCAATTCAACATCAGTTATTTCTTTGAACACAGTTGAATGGTGTCGAGTATAGTAAATAATTAAATATTTCTATTTGGCCCATTGCTGGTACTCTAACTGTTACTAACACTCTGCTTCAAGGTGGATCTGGGAGTAATTACAAAGAAGAGGTGCTCCACGTTCCCTAAAGCTCCAGAACTAGAGTCTCACCATCAGATGTACTTTAGTATTATATCCAGGACATTCATTGGGCGGATTTTACCCCTCTGCAGAGATGCAGTTGGTGTATTCTACAGCCACAGCCAACTGGGCCACCGGACATATTTTGGGGGAGTCTTATTCCTCTGCAGAGATGCAGTTGGTGTATTCTACAGCCCCAGCCAAATGAGCCACAGGACACTCATTAAGGGAGTCTTACCCCTCTGCAGAGATGCAGTTGGCATATTCTACAATAACAACCAAGTGGGCTGCAAAACATAGATGAAAATGATTTTAAAATTGTAGCTTTTTAATCCAACAACCATATAGCCTGGGCCCCATTGAACCATATAAAATGTCAGAAAACTGGAATTGACCCCAAAGAGAATTTCAACTCCTTTATGTTCAAATTCTAATCAAAGTCATTAAGAGATCTGTATCATCAAAACACTCACCTATGGTATTAACAGATTTTGGCAATGTCGTGCTACTATCTTGGAGGTAGATAAATTGATTGATTTAAATGGCATTCCAACCCATCTGGAGTTATTTTATGTATAGAGGTTAGGTAATTGTTTTCATTGTACAGTTATATTTACATTATTTTGTGCATTTGTTTCTTAAGAGTTTTTTGCATACAGTCATATATGAAGTATTCCTATCTATTACAAATAATTTGCACACAGTTGTATGGTTTCAAGTATTCCTATCCAATACTAATAATTTCCAGTTAAATGGCATCACCTATTCCTGTTGAATATGAATAATTTTTAAAACAGTTCTTTTTGACACGGGCCCTAACTGGTTTTCCTACTCCAGGTCAGAGTGGGCCTGGGAGTAATTGCAATGAAGAGGTAATCCCCAGATCTTCAAAACTGGTTTTGTTTCTTTGTTTCAATGCTATATAAACCTTTGTTGGTTATCCAATGCCAAAGCCATCCTTGCTGAAGAACAGTAGTCATACTATTTAACATAACTAAGGGATCAGGGGGTTCATGCCTTTCCCAAGGGAATTAATCTGAAAGGGAATTTAAAAGCTAAATTGGTTTGGTTTGGTTTTATGGCATATGAAGCCTTGTGGTTATTTAAAGCCAAATCCTCTTTATACATATACATTAAATATATATGATTTGGTTTGGTTAGGTTTTATGGCATATCAACCATTGTAGGTTATTTAATACCAAATCCTCTTTAGACATATATATTAAATATATAGGATTTGGTTTGGTTGGGTTTTATGGCATATCAACCATTGTAGGTTATTTAATGCCAAATCATCTTTATACATATATATTGAATGGGATTTGGAAACAAATTTTGTTAACATTTTTAAACAAGCCAGAGCTCATTTTTTTGCACTCAGTTCAATTGGTTTCAAGTATTCCTATCTAATATGAATAATTCTATTTACTATTAATCATTTGTTTGCACACATGATATGCAAAATATTAGTTTCTCGGTAATTTCATTTTTAAATGAGTTTGAACTAATTTCTTTGCACACTTGTATTGTTATTGTTTCTATAAAGTTGTTGGAGACTGTAGTCGACAGTGACCAGAAGGCTTCTTTTTCAATAGCTACAACACGGAGGTGTAAGGAAGGTTCTACTCCTTTCCTTGGATTGCTCCACTTTACCCTAGATATGTACCTTATATTGTTAAGTGTTAAGCAAGGAGTTATCAATACCATTCTTAAAGTCTTTGGTATGACTTGACCTGGGACTGAACCCAGGTCTCCCGGGCCATTGGCGAACAGTCTACCCACTCGGCCAATGAGCCAGTTTCTCCACAGTTAAATGGTTTCAATTATTGCCATCTTATATTCAACATCACTCATTTGTTTGCACACAGTTAAATGGTTCCAAATATTGCTATGTATCACTAACAATTCAATTAAACATCAGTCACACAATTAAATGTAAAATAGTTCTATTTCTAACAATTCAATTTAGCATAAGTCATTTGTTTGCACTCAGTATAAATGTCAAACAGTTCTATTTGACCTATAGATAGGACCCTATCAGGTGCTACCCCTCTGAATCAGAGTGGACCTGGGAGCATTGGTAATGAAGGGGTACTCCACATTCCCCAAAGCTACAGCATTACTGGGGCCTTACCATGAGATTGTTTAGTGTCATGTCCAGTACACTCATTGAAGTGGGGGGGTCTTATCCCTCTGCAGAGATGCAGTCAGTGTATTCTGGTTTCAATTGGACTTTGAACTTGGTTATGATGTTCCAGTTCAGATGCTACACCATGGGGACTGCCCTATCCAGAAATTGACCCTCACCCTCAAATGCTGTTTAGTATTATTTAGAGGACTCCCCTTTTTTTGCGGGGAGGAGTCTTACCCCTCAGCATAAAATACAGTCATTGTTATATATTGATCCTTGACCGAGCCGTCAATCAAGAGATGCCCCTGTGTAAATAAGCAGAAGAACAGCAGAAGCAAGTGGGCATGAAACGATAATATAACCAGGTGCCCGGGGCGGTTCGAGTCAGTTGGAGATAAGATGCCAGCGTGAGAACCAGCTGCAGACAGAGGGCTTTGGGCCCTCAGTGACCCACGGTTGAGCAACCCAGCCAAGATGAGAAAGAAGTGCTGCTATGGTCGAAGAAAAACTTGGGGTTTATATAGCAGTCTGTCTCTGTCTCCACCTCGTCTCTCACCCGCAAGAAACATCACCCTTTAGAGAATAAAGTGTGAGAGATTATATTTTTATAAAGAAGTGTATTCGTTTGTTCATTGAAGTTCGTCATTGTGTTCCGCATATATTTGTATATGTATTGTGGCTATACAACATAAACATTTTCTAAATTTTGCTAATAGAGAGGCAGATAGGATACTTCGATTCAGTTTTTTTTTGTAACATTCAGGTTTAATTATAAACTTTGTTTCATGGTCGTAGTTTGAATATTGTGGGGGAGGGATATATTTCTTAAATCGGCTTTATGATATTCAAAAGACAGAATCAAAGTATTCTATCTACCTCTCAGAAGAATCAAAATGTACCAGCCTACAAAATGCAAAATTAGTAGAATGTTTGTTTTGACAGCCATTCTCTCAAATAGATAAATGTCAGCTGCGGTCGGTAACTGTCAATCATTAGTCAAATGATTCATCAACAACAGTAAGTAAACATATCACAATTTGTATATTGAACTTTGACGTGAATTACGCCTTTAGAGTTGTGTCTGACTGCACCTTTGCAGAGGGGTAAGACCCCCCCCAATGAGTGTCCTGGATATGACACTAAACAGTCTGATGGTGAGGTTCCAGTAATGCTGGGACTTTGAGGAATGCAGAGCACCACTTAATTGCCATTGTTCCTAGGTTCACGCTGGCCCAGCGTGGTAGCACCTGATAGGGTCCTATTTATGGGTTAAATAGAACTAATGGCATACTTAGGCAAAACTGAATTGTTTGACTAAACTGAATAGCTTGAAATAGAAGTGTTTTTGACAATTAAACTGTACTTACATTCAAACTGCATGCTTATGCTAAACTGAATTATTTGAAATAGAATTGTTCTTTGAAATTGAAACTGTACTTAAATTGTTTAATATAGAACTGTTTTGACATTTAACTGAATGTAAACAAAATCTGTACTTACACTAAACTGAATTTGCTGAATTAGAACTGCTTGACGAAGATAAATAGCTCAAAATAGAAATGTTTTTGACAATTAAACCATACTTACATTTAAGCTGTGTGCTTATGTTAAACTGACTTATTTGAAATGGAACTGTTTTTTTGACATTTAAACTGTACTTACACTAAACTGATTTGTTTAATATAGAACTGTTTTGTCATTTAACTGTGTGTAAACAAAATCTGTACTTATACTAAACTGAATTAGCTGTATTAGAACTGCTTGACTAAACTGAATAGCTTGAAATAGAAATGTTTTTCACAATTAAACTGTACTTACATTTAAACTGCGTGCTTATGCTAAACTGAATCGTTTAAAATAGAACTGATTATTTACATAAAAATGGATTTGGCATTAAATAACCAACAAAGGTTGATATGCCATAAAACCCAAACAACCAACCAACTAAACTGAATTAGAACCATTTGAATAAACTGAGTAGCTTGAAATAGAAATGTTTTTGAGAATTAAACTAACTCAACTAAGTCTGTTGGGTTTACAGTGGACTTCCATTGTCAATTAGGATAAGCAGCAGGGTCACATGCCTGTCCCCAATGTTGGGCAAAATAAAGAACATGTATATCCATCCTAGTCATGTCACTCGTTTCTTTAACTATTCATCTTGTGGACAAAACCTGAGACTTTGGCATTTTTCTACCAACCCCGGCAACATCACAGCGTGGGAAAACGGCCCCTGGAGAAATTGCTCAAGGATGACAGACCTGGGTTTGATGTCTTTTGGAAAGACTGTTCTCTCCTTGAGCCATAGGTAAATAGAAGAGCAGACAGGGTATGGGAACCAGTCTAGGAGAAGGAAAATAATCAATTTAAACCAGCTGTATCCTGCTTAAAAATTGACCAGGTGTCACATCCTGCCCATGATAGAGGGGTTGGGTAAATACACCCTTTTAAGAAAAGAAACAATTACTTTTAATTCATTCTAAAAAAATTCTATGATTCATTTGTTCCTTTTATTAAAAATGTAAGATTTATAAAACCATTCCCATTTTTCCATTTCAGATCACACGTTTTTCAGAGGCACGAGACTCTAATCTGAAGACTTTTTGAAAATTCAATTGTTTTGTATAAAATCTACAGAAAAGTCAATTTATAATTTTTTAAAGATCTCATCAAAAAAGTTGTTTTTCAAAGAAATTGAACAAAATTTTCCTAAAAAGGAAATGACAAACGAATATCAGGGAAAAATCATGCAGTTTTAATGTCATAAAGTAAATCTAAAAGTTCACATGGAGACCCTTATTTCAGAGACTATATTGATTTGTGAAGTATGTGGTAAAGCTTGCAGTTCAAGCAATGATTTGAAACAGCATATTCTCATCCATAATAGAGAAGATCAATATTCTGAAGAAATATCTGATAGTTTGGAGAATAAGCAGCAATTTTCTGAGAAAAAGAATTTAGGCACTTCAATTACAAATCAGGAAAAATCTCAAACAGAAAAGACTCACATTTCTTGTACAGTATGTGGTAAAAGTTTATCAATAAAATCTAAATTAGATGTCCATATGCGGATTCATACTGGAGAGAGGCCTTATAGTTGTCAAATATGTGGTAGTGCTTTCAGTGTAAAGCATACTTTGAATAACCATATGAGAAGTCATACAAGAGAAACTCCATTTTCTTGTGAAGTATGTGGTAAAAGTTTTTCTTATAAATATTCTCTGAAATGTCATGTTGAGATGCATACTGGGAATTATGAAAAACCATTGAAAAAATTTGTTTGTCAAATATGTGGTGCTGCTTTTAGAATTAAAGGTAATTTGACTGTTCATATCAGAACACACACAGGAGAGACTCCTTTTACTTGTGAAGTGTGTGGCAAAGGTTTTTCTATTAAAAGGAATCTAAATAATCACAGGAGAACACATACTGGAGAGCGCCCTTTTTCATGTGAAGTATGTGGTAAAAGTTTTTCTGATAAGTGTACTTTGAGAGATCACACGCTTATTCATACTGGTGAGAAAAATTTTCCTTGTGACATTTGTGATAAACGCTTCAAGACAAAGTCAGAAATGAATCGTCATAGAAGAACTCACACTGGAGAGACTCCATATTCTTGTGAAATTTGTGGTAAAAGATTTTCTCATCAACATTGTCAGAAAAATCATATGAAAGTTCACACAGGCTAGAGATTTTTATCTGGGAAATATACACATTAATCACTTCAATATGAAATTTAAGGATGCACATTGGAGATATCCAATTTTCTGTGTCGTATCAAGTAAATATCTTATTTTAAAGCCACGTTTGAATGACTGCATTGAATTCCCAGTGCAGAAAATGTTGATAGATTCTTAAACATTCTGGAGAAAGACCTTATTACTACCTAATAAGCAGCAAAGCTTTCACTTAACAGGTCAATAAAAATGTGATTTGAAATGTGATTAACAGGTCAATAAAAATGTGATTTGAAAATTCTTGGTGGAGATGTCTAATAAACGTTTTAGTTCACAGACATATGTGGTAAACGCTTCAAGAGGAGACCAGAAATGGTCCATCATAGAAGAACTCTCACTGGAGAGACTCCATATTCTTGAAAAATTTGTGGTTGAAGATTTTCTCATAAACATTGTCAGAAAAATCATATGAAGATTCATACTGGCTAAAGACTTTCACTTTGGAAATATTTGCTATAATCACTTCAATATGAAGATACACATTGAAGAAATCCAATTTTCAGTGTCGTATCAAGTTAACATTTTATTTTAAAGTCACATTTGAATTACAACATCAAATTCTTTAACAATTTGTACTAAATATTTGTAATAGAAAGCTTCTTAAACACACTGGAGAAACGCCTTATTACTATCTGATATGCAGCAAAGCTTTCACTTATAGGTCAATAAAAATATCATTTGAAAATTCATGATTGACATGTCTAATAAACTTTTTAGTTTGCAGACTTTTTCTCAGGTATTTAGTAATGCTAGGTATTTGAACTTGATAGTTAAACCACTTGAAGTGATACTTAAAACATTTGAAATTGAAAGATACTTTTCATACAAGTGATTTAAAAACGTACATTTCAAAGTGACTCAATATTCCAACCTGTTATACAGCAGCGTTTTTACCCAAAACAACAACCTAAAATTTCATTTATAAACTTATAAAAGATATCCAATAAGCTTTGAAAATTGAAAACTTATTCTCAGTCAAATTTTATTCTTGAATTCTGTGGGGAACAATTTTTGAAAAAATATTTTTTTATCCAAAAACAAAATTGAATATTTTTAAATAAATGTTTTGAGAAATTTTCTATTTGACCAAGTTCTGGTGCTTAAAATATGCATTGGAATTCTCTTGTAATCATGGATTTAAGAACGGATGTAAATTTGAAAGAATAAAGTCTGAAAATATTTTACCAAAATCTGTTCTGTTTTATTGTATCAATTTTTCTGTGATTTACATATTTTGTATGCAACAATGGATCCAAAATTAGAATTTTTTGGCATTTTTTTTAAATCTTGAAAAAGAATTTTTTGATTCTTGAAAAACAATTTTTCAAATTATGTTGAAAATGTGCTGATAGAAATTCAACAACTCTGATGTGTAAAAATATAATCTGCTTCTTTTTTGTCCTTTTATAACCCAAAATGTATGAAATGTATACTTATTATATATATATATATATATATAAAGGATTTGGCATTAAATAACCTACAATGGTTGATATGCCATAAAACCCAAACAAACCAAATCCTATATATTTAATATATATGTATAAAGAGGAGTTGGCATTAAATAACCTACAATGGTTGATATGCCATAAAACCCAACCAAACCAAATCCTGTATATTTAATATATATGTATCAAGAGGATTTGGCATTGAATAACCTACAATGGTTGATATGCCATAAAACCCAACCAAACCAAATCCTATATATTTAATATATATGTATAAAGAGGATTTGGCATTAAATAACCTACAATGGTTGATATGCCATAAAACCCAACCAAACCAAATCCTTTTATGAAGCTTTTGTGTAATTGTTTTTTAAGAGGTTGTTTTTTAATCTAGATATTTAAAAAAAAATGAAATCTTTTGTTATCACCCCTAATATCTGGTGCAAGACAGAGACAAGAGGCGTGAAGTTGTCAAAAGTGGTGCGAAAGTCTGTGAAACAATAATGAACGTGGCAACTAATCAGTGGAGGAAGCTTAGAAAAGACACAGCCACATTGGCCTCTGCTGCCACTATTCCTTTTTCTCTCTGTCCAAGACTCTTCCATGCGCAGATTGGCCTCATTAGCCATCTGCGCGCTTGCAGATCCCATCTTCAATTATAGGTTGATCAGATGGTCCTCATCGACTACGATGGACAAAGAAAAAAGGACTATAATAGGAACTACCACTCCAGGTCTGAGTGGAACTGGGATTAATGGCAATCAAGAAATGTTTCACAGTTCTCAGATTTCTCGAGCTGGAGACTCACCATTAGATGCAATTTAAAGTCATATCTGAAAGACTGGGGCTTTTTTTGGCAGATTCAGCATATTCTAAACCTCGCCGACGTGGCATACAGAAAGAAGAGGTTATTGTCTAATAATAAAAAAGAGGTTTCAAATTTTCTCTTCTGAAGCAAAATGCAGCGTTTGAGACAAGAGCTAAAATTCTTGTCAGAAATTCTAAAAAATTTATCAAAAAAAACAATCAAATAATTTTTCATAATTAAACGTATGGTTTAATTTTTTTCAATTTAAAAAAAAATGAATGTATCACATGGACATTACCTAAATGAATATAGAAAAAACTAGATGGGAACAACATAAGAATGCTCTGAGCTATTTTAAACAAATCCTGGAAGCAACACTCCATAAAACAGCAGTATGGCCACTTACCTCCCATCTCAAAAACCAATTAAGACAAAGAAGAATGCGGAGTGTGTATTTTTGCGCATATCTATCTATCTATCTATCTATTGTATTGAATTAATTCAGAGGGCAATTGCAATGCGAAATAATAATTATTTGAGTCGAATTAATTTCAAAGTAAAAACTTCATCGTCAGAGACCCTTTTTTAGAAAATGAACATGATGCTGGATGTTCGTATTTTTTTTTTTAGACGTTGTAAACTTGGGGTGTTAGAACGCCATGTTGGGTGTTGTAACCATGGTGCCACTTGGGGTGTTTAAATGGCATGTTGAGTGTTGTAACCATGGTGCCACATGAAGTGTTTAAACACCATGCAGAATTGACGTGTAAGCAGAAAGTATTTCAAATTATTGTTTAGCACAGGAATTATTTTTAACGTTGAAGTTTCGATTTATATATTTGGTCTAATGAGAATTATTTATGCCATTCTGCTCGGAACACTTTCTCGGGCAATATAAAAGGTGGTGTAACACTCTCTCTTCCTCTCTTTTCACCTGACCGATTCCAGCAGTAGGCAGACCACACTCAACACGAGAGAGCGCATTCAACATTTGGGCCACTGTTTCTTTAGGATACCATTCTTTCACTATTTATTCCTTTCTCCTAGAACTACTGGACCTTGAAACTTCTGACTGAATGCTTAATCCCTGCTCAACTATTTACAACTGTTGTTACTCTGTTATTAGCATGACTCACAGTACAAGGGGATTTCGTCTCAAGCTGATATAAAAGATTTTGAAACTCAAATGATATTTTTGTTGACTCATTTATTTTCTTCCTTCTCTTGCAACAGGACCAAAAATCCAATAACTCGACTCTTTATTATAGACGTAACTTCGGCTGTCCTTATCAATTTTATTTTATTTTATTTTATTTTTAAACTTAAATTTAATCAAATGCCAAAATAATGATGATTATTTCCCCATTAGAATAGAAGCAATAATAGGTAATGTTGGTAATTAACTTTGTTATATAAGCTGCACACAGACTACTTTTCATTGTGTCAAAGTGTCATTTTGTCAGTGTTGTCCCATGAAGAGATATACTTAAATATCTGCAAAAATGTGAGGGGTGTACTCACTTTTGTGATACACTGTATATATATATATATATATATATATATATATATATTGTTTGTGTAGAACTATTTGGTAAAAGTGAATAGCTTGAAATAGAAATGTTTTTGACAATTAAAATGTGTACTGACATTTAAACTGCGTACTGATGCTAAACTAAATTGTTTGAAATGGAACTCAAACTAAAATTCTTGTTAAAAATGTAATTTTTTTTTTTTAAAGAGAATCATATTTTAAATAGCCGGGTCAGCGGGGGCAGTTGAATACTGCAACAGCATCTCTGCAGAGGGGGGCACCCCCCACCAATGAGCATCCTAGATATGACCTTAAATCATCAGATGTCACGGTTCCAGCTTTGGAGATTTGGGGAATTTGGAGAACCCCTTCATTGCCATTTCTCCTAGGTTCACTCTGACCTGGAGTGGTAGCACCTGATATATAATAGCTTCCATGCTATTAAATATATATAAAACTAATATATATTTATTTCTTCTCCCTCTTCTAATTAGAATGATAATAATAATAATATATATATATATATATATATATATATAACATAATACATTCATACATACAAATACATGCACGTGTGTATGTATATTTATATACATATATCAAAAACTAAAACAACACACAGCTGGTGAATTTCAAAAATGCAATCTGGACGTGAGGACACTTTAGAAGAACAATATGCAATAAAATACTGTTTTAAACTTGGAAAAATTGATACCAGAGAAACGTATGGAATGCTTCAGATTGCTTTTGGACCATCTTGTATGAATCGAGCATGAGTTTTTGAGTGGCATAAGAGATTTAAGGAAGGCAGGGAGTCTGTGAGGGATGATGAGACGTGTGGGAGGAGTAAGGAAGTCAATACACCAGAGTCGATTGGCCAAAGGGTGGGGATTAGGGTTACTATGTTGAGGTTTTAAGGGAGTTCAGCAAGAGATTCCGTCGGAAGAGGCTAGCACTCTTCAAATCGGCTCAGTGGCATTTCCAGCGGGACAATGCACCAGTCCACAACTCCATCCTTGTCACAGACTATTTGACCAAGATGGTGTCACGTGATATCCCGTGGAGACGATAGAGGTAAGATTAATACTATCCTCCCATTGAATTAACAGTATCTAGCCGTCAAAAAAGTGACCGTTAAGAGAATGTGGGTCACAGGTGTTGGTACTTTGTAACCTTAGGTCGCCGGACACCAAGGGGAAGAAGAGAGAAGCCAAATGATTGGCTGGGACCCCAAAACGGAAGTGGGACTCATCCCCCCGTCAGCGGAAATAGATAGTAAGAAAGTTAGTTTTTGAGCAGGGCTCGGGGCAGACGAACCATAGCCATTTTACTCCGGGTTGAAGACAAAAGAATAACTGAGACACGAGGGACCCCAGGTTCTTCAAGCCAGTGTAAAAAAATAGAACAAAGTCTATTAGCCCGTGAAAGAAGAAAGATTCTCCAGTGGAACCCCGTCGGAAAAATAAGATAAGTAACTTTGGGGCCATTTTCCTTTATACCCAAATTTTGTATACCACTCTCTCTCTCTCTCTCTCTCTCTCTCTCTCTCTCTCTCAATTTGAAGAAAAACAAAAGTCAAGAAAAGACATTTATATTCGTGGACTGTCCAATTATTATATGTTTTGACACTTCGAAAGTATATATAACCGTAGTAAAGGAATTCATGTATTTTTATGTTACCACGTGGTCTATGTTGTTACTTCATGCTTCTTTTCAGCTTCTATTCGCCTTATGTTATCTTGCTTAGAATTGTCCTATTAATTCCTAAAATATCACACGGGAAACCGGAGTTGCCGACTACTACAATATAATATTATTACGACAAAAACCTATAGGTCCATATTCTTCTGCTGTCTAGAGGGAAGAAGTTTAGCGGCCTGGTGGGTGTGTGATAGTGTGAAATTTGGAACCCCTTTGCCAGCGGCGGTCAGTCTGGCCCTAAATTAATCCCTCACGTAATATGCCAGTTCTTATATGCCTGAGAGAAAAACTCTGAACGAGGACTTATTCTATAGGGGATCAAGTGCCAATCTGCCCCGTCTTCACACGTGCAAAAATAAAGTCCCGTTTTGGGATTTTAGTCAATTTGCCATCACAATGGGCATCAACACAGTTCCTCAGCCTCCCTCTAGTCGAGACCTTGCTCTCTGTGACTTTTGGTTATTCCCTAAGCTTAGAGGCTGTCCTTATGAGACAATTGAGGAGATGAAAGAGGCTGTGACGAAGGTCACTGACACGCTCACACAAGAGGACTTCCATGGGACCTTCCAGAAGTTGTTGGAACATTGTAGACGGAGGAGATTACTTCAAAGGGGACTAGAGTTTCATGTGTGTACTATCAATAAAAGTGCCCATACGAAAAAAGCCTGGAAACTTATTTAATGATCCTCATATATATATATATATATATACATTTAGAAAATTACAAACATATATGTACATGTATACTTATACATTGACATACATATATATACACATATATATATATAATGACATATGTCTAAAGAAAACCTTTTTATTTGTGTAAAATATAATTAAACGAAAATGCTTTTAAAATATTAAATTTATTGAAATATTAAATATATTAGCAATTTTTGAAAAATGCACCCAATTCAACTCTTAAAAGAGGAGGAGGAGAGGAAGGAGGAGTGAGTATGTCATAATACGTTTATGTCACTTAGCTGCTGCTGCTGATGAATCATTTTACAAATGATTGATAGTTGTTGACAGCTAATGTTTACCTATTTCAGAATATGGCTGTCAAAAGAATGACTCTTTAAACTTTTATAATTCAGCATTTTGTGACCCGGCACATTTCAATAATTCTGAGATTAATTTGTGAATCTGTCACTAAAGTTCTTCAATTCAATTTCAAGTTTCAATTTTAATTTTATAGAAGAAAATAGTTTTAAACTTGACAATTAAAATTGAATTTTTCCATAAAATTTAAAAATTATGAAAAATATCATTAAAAAAAATAATTCAGTATTTTGTGATTTGAGAAAAAAAAATTTGGTTGGTTGGTTGGTTGGTTGGATTTTTTTTTTATAGCATATCAACTTTTGTAGGTCATTTAACACCAAATCCATTTTTATGCAAATAGTCAGTTCTATTTTAAACAATTCAGTTTTGCATGAGTACACAGTTTAATTGTCAAAAACATTTCTATTTCAAGCTACTCAGTTTATTCACCTATTTCAGTTTAGTATAAGTACAGATTGTGTTTATACACAGTTAAATGTCAAAACAGTTCTATATTAAACCATTCGTTACAATTAAGGATTTCCACGATGATTTAATTGGTTCGATATCATTCCATTCTGTCCAAGCACATTGTTTTGCCTGAGTAACAGCACTGGCTTTACTTTGCTCCTCCTCAAACATCCTGATTTCTTCGCTCACCATGTCTCTTTTCCCTTTGGGCCCACTTTGGAGAATACCTTTTTGCTCGTGCTACCCAGCCCAGCTCAATTAGTTTGAGTGACGCCTTTGATGTCTTTGATTCATAGGCTGCATTCTGCCTCCTGGGCGACCACTTCATACCTGATTTTATTTCTGGATACGCCTTCCGAATGATCTCGTCGGCTGAGTCCTTCATCATCATATGAAGGCGTATTTTTCCAATTTTGAATTTTTTACCAGTGAAGATATTGGGAGCTGTAGGTTTCCAGAATTGGTATATAAACCCACTTTCGAAAAACAAGGAGGAACTCCAAGCCACTTACGCAGGTATTTGTTGCTATACTGTTAAATCTGCTCAATACGAGATAGCGCAATCTCAAACATCTGTAAGGGCCACAAAAGACGGGGTAGCAGACCATATTGGTAACACCAAGCCTTTTGTCAATTGATTTATACCCCTTCAAGGCTACTTTCTGGACCTCTGGACCCCTGTCAGGATCAGTCAGTCGGATCGAATAAAGACTTCCGAGACTCTTTACCAGCTTCTCCCTGACTGTTGGGATCGTATCACCCCCTCATTTTGAAATGGATCTCCCTGATAGATCCTCTGACTTCGACTTTTCTTTGGCGTAGCCTTCATTCTCGCCGATGTGAAAAGGTCATAATACCTTTGTAGTAAACTATCAGCAGCAATTTTGGACTGGACGAGAATAGTGATGTCCATAAAAGCTCTGGAAGTATAACGTTGTCACTATTTCATTTGGTGGGTTTGTGTCAGACGAAATGAGGTATAATTTGGAGAGTGCTCAATATCTGTGATAGAGCTATTATATAATATAATGATAAATAAATATATATTAGTTCATATATATATATATATATATTTAATTGCATGTATGCTTGTCTGCGACCACTTGTTTTATGTTGTCTTCATACGACACATAAAGATCGTATACATATATATACGAGGAGCATACGATAAGTTTCGAGACTTTTTTCGTATGGGCACTTTTCTTGATACAACACACATGAAACTCTCGTCCCCCTCGAAGTAATCTCCTCTGGCTGCAATGCACTTGTTGTACCGTTCCAACAACTTCTCGAAGACCCCATGGAAGCCCTCTTGTGTGAGCGTGTCAATGACCTTCATCACAGCCTCTTTCATCTCCTCAATTGTCTCATAACGACAGCCTATGAGCTTAGGGAATAACCAAAAGTCACAGGGAGCAGCAAGGTCTCGACTATGGGGAGGGTGAGGAATTGTCTTGATGCCCATCTTGGTCAAATAGTCTGTGAAAAGCATGGAGTGTTGGACTGGTGCATTGTCCTTATGGAAATGCCACGGACCCGATTTGAAGAGTACTGGCCTCTTCCGACGAAATCTCTTCCTGAACTCCCTTAAAGCCTCAACATAGCAACCCTAACCCTAACCCTTTGGCCAATCAGCTCTTGTCTACTGACATCCTTACTCCTCCCACACCTCCTTCACAGACTCCCTGCCTTCCTTGAATCTCTTATGCCACTCAAAAACTCATGCTCAATTCATGCAAGATGGTCGAAAAGCAGTCTGAGGCACTCCATACGTTTCTCTGGCATTTTTCCCAAGTTTAAAACAAATTTTATTGCATATCTTTCTTCTAAAGTGTCCTGACGTCCAGATTGGATTTTTGAAATTTACCAGCTGTGACAATCAGGATTTAGTAGGGTGTGTTCCAATTGCTGTTGTAGCTGTTGATTTGAACCTGAAATCATAAAAATTAGTCAGTTATCTCATAAGATGTATAGCAATAACATAGTGAATTTTCAAGAGTCTACGACAATTTTAAATGCCGGTACCAAAAAACAGTCTGGAAACTTATTGAAGGCACCTGTATTTTACTTACCGCAGAAACATTTTTCTTCTCAAATTTCTGAAACTCCTTTTTCTGACAATCCTCATCAGTGCGGATTTCCCTGACCCTCTCCCACCACCCTTCTCTATCGTCCATCGCTTCCGGCAGGTCTTCAAGGCTACATCCTGTATTGGCACAGAGCTGTTGTATGTATGTTCTAGCTGGTCGTCCTGTCTTTGCTCGTCCATGTGAAGAAGTCAACAAGAGTATGTCACTTATGAGTTCATCCCAACTTCTCCAGCAGTGTCCCGTATGTCTGGTTCATCTAACTTGGATAGTTTTCGTTATGGGTAGTAAGTGGCCGTACAGCTTTGTGAGATGCTGCTTCCAGGACTTGTTACAATACTAATCTTAAACTCACTGTTTAATAATTAACAAGAAATATCTGTTTTCTTAGAATATGTTACACAAAACCTTTTCTGGTAAACCTAAATGTCTTAATAAGTTTTTAAATTGGAAGAACAATTAAGGGGTACCCCGCATTCCCCAAATCTCCATAGGCTGGAAACTCGACATCGGATTGTTTAATGTCATATTCAAGATACTTGTTGATGGAGGTGGTGGTGGGGTTACCCCTCTGCTGAGATGCAGTCGGTGTATTCTACAATCCCAGCCGACTGAGCTATTTCAAAAGTGATTCTCGTTTAAAAAAAAAAATTTAAATTTATTTTAGCTATCTATTGAATGCTTCATTTTAGGAAGACAAGAAAATTTATTTTGAATCCTCTTTTTAAGAAATCCTTTGACGATAACCATTTCTTTCAGTTCATCAGTGGAAAGACAAGAAAACAGTATGTGAATAAATAGATATCTTATTGGAGAAACTTCTTTTTCTTCTCAAGTTTGTAGAACTGCTTTTTCTGACAATCCTCATCAACGTGTCGTGCCACCAGTGCGGATCTCCCTGACCCTCTCCCACCACCCTTCTCTATCGTTCATCGCTTCCGGCAGGTCTTCAAGGCTACATCCTGTATCGGCACGGAGCTGTTGTATGTAGATTCTAGCTGGTCGTCCTGTCTTTGCTCGTCCATGTGAAGAAGTCAACAAGTGTATGTCGCTTATGAGATCGTCCCTACTTCTCCAGCAGTGTCCCATATTGGTTCGTCTAACTTGGATAGTTTTCGTTATGGGTGGTAAGTAGCCGTACAGCTGCTGCTTTGTGAGATGCTGCTTCCAGGACTTGTTACAATACTAATCTTAAACTCATAGTTTAAGAATTAACAGGAAATATCTTTTTTCTTACAATACGCTGAGCAAAACTTTTAATAAATAAAATTGTATGAATATTAAGGTCTTTGTTTTTTTAAGTTTACTAAGCTTGGCCTAGTCTATGAAATGTTGCAGTAGTATCGAACGATCCTACTAGCTAAGAATTTTAATAGGTAACAAGTTTTCTTGGGAGATGACTGAAGTTTTATTTAAAGAAGAAAAAATATCTTAAAATGCAGACAGCGTAGTCTGCATCAATAAAATATTTTAACACAGTATTTCTGCCAAATATAATACTGTTGTACTCCCGACATAATGGACTCACCCTCCTCCATAAATACACGTCAACGAGAGTGTCAGGTGGAGTGCACCAATCAGCATGACACAATCACGTGTGATACGATTTGCATAGTGGATGGATAGTCATTACTCCACTGGACTCTCAGCTTCCTATCAACTAACAACTGTTTAACCAGGTTCACTTGTATCTTGTTTTTGTTACTTGAATATATATGTTTTTCTATCAACCCTTTTGTGTTCCCCGTGTCTTTCTTTGGTCAGCATCACAACAAATAGATATTTTAAGAACAAAATATATGCTGAGTCAAATTTTATTTTGTATAAGAAAAATATATTTTTTAAAAAGTCTTTCTTCAACAATCTGTTTTATAATGTTCGAAACTATTCCTCATTGCCATTTTTGTAATGTTCCGTGAGATGGATAATTTTTTCCGATACTTAAAATCTCTTCTCTGTTCATTATCAGACAATGCCAAATACTGAGTCCAGAATGCTAAATAATACTAACTGACAATGTTACGTTTCACACCTATTTTGTATATGCACATCCCAACAAGATAATTCAGTGCCTTTAGGTGGCCTTGTGTCAGTCTTGTGAAAGGAGAATATAGAAGAAGTGTTATATTGTCATCTGCTGATTCATGCAGAAATATACATATATATAGTGGATACATACCGACGCAATGATAACAGACGCAGGGACAAAGACGCAGTAATAAACGACGAAGGAAGGAAGACTTCTTTAACAATATTTTACCTCTCACTTTATTGCAAGGGTTCGAAAGGGTTATTCAAGGGTTGCATGTGAGAGGGAGCTCGAGATCGACTATAAACTGTAATATTTTGACCCCACTGTTATGACCGTCACGTTGTGTCTTTCTTGTTCTCTAGGGCTGCCCAACCGGGGGCCTAGGGGCTCACTCTGCCGGATGCTGGCTTTCTTTATTGCATCTTATCAGCATCTTCTCTGGACCCCAAACTCCATCGGGGTTTCCGAGGGCCCCCTCGGTCGGGTGTGGCTTTCCCTACCACATCTGGTCTCTAGCTGTCTGGAATTCTACTGGCAACTGCTCCTGCCACTGCCAACTGCAACTGCTTCTTCGACTCAAACTCAACTGAGTTAAATAATAATTCAACGCCCACACGATCGCCGACTGGATCTGAAATTGAATGTTTAATCGTCAAGCGGAAATAACTGTCATGCAGTTCAGAGGTTACTCTCTTCCGGTGCATCAGTCTGTATTGGCACAGTGGGACCTTCACCTTGTCCCATATTATAAGACTTAATCCGCCCACGCGATCCCTTTCGATTACTGGCCATTGGAATGTGTCACTTTCTTCCGGTGTATCACCTTGGAATAGCATTTTTTGGGGCCGGGTCGAAGGTCAAAACATAACAGAAGCAATTCATGTTTGTACATCTCAGACGTCTTCAATTCTCAATCACTCACTTTACCATTTCATATATTTTGGGTTAGAAAAGGACAAAAAAGAAGCAGATTATATTTTTATACATCAGCGTTGTTGTTGTTGTACTTCTCCGTATACAACACTAGAAAGATAATACTGACAATGTTACATTTCATACCTATTTTGTATACGCACGTCTCTCCCATCAGACCTGTCTTACCCATTTATATATCCACCACTTTTAGTCATATGAACTCCAGCAAGACCTACCAGTCAACACGAGAGAGGACATTCTCTCTCTCTATCTCTCTCACAATCCCGGCCGATTCCAACAGCTGACACATAAACATCTCAACATGAAAGAGCACATTCAACATTGTTCTTCTGCTTCCTTTCTATGAATTTTTCAGGCTAATGAATGTCTGCTTTTGGTTGTTATAGTTTAGGCTGGTCTATTCTTTAGCCTTCTTCAGATATACAATGCATTTTTTCAAAGTGCATTCTCTCTCTCTCTCTCTCTCTCTCTCTCTCTCTCTCAATCTCGGCCGATTCCAAAAGCAGACACATGAACATCTCAACATGAAAGAGCACGTTCAACATTGTTCCTCTGTTTCCTTTAGGGGACCACTCCTTACCATTTATTTCTTCCTCCAAAATCAAAAGGATCTCGAAACTTCTGGCCGAATGCTAAATTCCAACACAGCTATTTATAACTTTTTTCTTCTACCAGCAACTTTAAGCACAAAGGTTTCTTTTTGTCTCAAGTTGTTATTAAAACTTCCCTTTTGAAAACTATCAATATCTTCGTCAACTCATTTGTTCTTTCTTTTAATATAACAAGAGGCAACAGAACTCTACAACCATTTTGTATAAACGGCAACATTATCCGCCCCCATGTTATAATATCAAAAATAGCACTTGTGTTGAAAATTTTAAGATTAAATTTGTTGAATTCAGAAATAATGATAAAATAAATAGATAAACTGAGTATTTTGGGAAACACTCAAATGAAATACTTTGTCGGCTGTTCATTAGTAATTATAGAAAATTAGTTAAGGACATGAGCGTCTACATCTTTAGAGTACTCTAGGTAAGTATGAGGTAAGTGCTTGTGAGAATCAATTACCTACTTCTCGTCACGTGAACTCCAGTAGCACAATCCATTTTAACAGTTGTGTTTGTTAGCTAGAGATTCATGTTCAAGTGATATCAACAAATTGTCGATCATATGTAAGTCTGATCTAATTAATAAAATAGAATGGGATTTCTTCCTAGCTGTATACATACTACTATATGGATGAAGCTTATAGATACTAATAAAGTAGATGGTAAAAAAGCTAGATGGGAACAACACAAGAATGCTGTGTGCAGTTTTGATCAAAGTCTGGAAGTAAAATCCCACAAGATATATAACCATTCAAGTAAGATTCACAAAACATGTGCATTACGGCTGGAGAAGCAAGTTTTAAATATTGACAGGAAGATCCCTTTTGAAATGCAGCATAAATTGTGTGGGTGGCATAACAGGAAATAGACTTGTTTCCTAAAGTAAACATAACACCGGTGTTTCCTCAGTAGACGTGCTGTGTAAGTTGTGTGGGTGGCATGCTAGACTAGAGGCATATCCAGGTGCAATGCATAGGTAGGAGGTATGACCGCGGGAATTTGTGTGGGCATCTGGAAAAGTATATAAACCTGGAAAGATTTCAACCCCAGAAGAGATGGGCGGAGAACAAAGAAGAAGACTGCCAAAGGGCTACTAGATGTTATTCCACTCTAGACACTGGCCTTGAACCAGGTAGAGGAAAGCCTGAGCTGTACCAGACTCACAAAAATAGAGATATGAGGAGAAACTAAGCATGCATCAGAATTATAAGAGTATACAACATATACGCGTAGTTGTATTATGGCTGTACCACATTTGTTGTTGTGATGGGAGTAGAATTGTTTTTGTTTGTAGATTTGCAGTAGACTTTGAAAGTTAAACTGCTATGAAATTTAATAATTAGGATGTCCAGGAAAGGTATGGTGTTATTAGATTCTTTTTCATACGTGAAGTTGATGGAGAGTTTTTGGAGATTTAGGAATTAACAATAAACCTCCCAACCGGATGTTGACTCATCGGCTGTCACATACAAAATGTATAAACGCGTCGCTAAGCATCGGCTCCACACACCCATCCGGTTAGAAATCAGAAAAAAAGAAAAATAATAAAAATTAAAGTAGCCAATGGGAAGCGGTCGCGCCAAAATGAGAAGGATTGTGGAGTGACGAGTTTGGAGCCGGTGTGGAGAGATTAAAACTCAGGATTTCTGTGGACCGAGGCAGTGAGGACAAAAGAGACCCAAGGAGGGATATAGATACCGTGATCAAGCGAGAAGTAACGTCCGCCCTCGAGTTAGGAGCTGAAACTACTTTTCTGCTAGTTCCACTACCTGACCATAAAGGAAAGAAAAGGAAACAGGAATAAGTACTCTCTAAAAACATTTGCCTCCTTTCCCCCTTTTTTCTGAACATCTGACTTTCCACCACTTTGAAAAATTACTACTTGTAAGAGGGAACTTCTGAACAATCAAATCTAAGTCGGGACTTAGTTGTTTGATAAAAATTGTTTAAATTTTAGATATTCCTTGTTTGTCTTGTTTTAAATGAAGTTTTTCTCATTGTATGTTGTAACACTCCAAATCAACCAAGAATGTCATAAGTTCAACATTGTTTAGTTTTTCTGCAATCTCTTCAATTTTTGTTTTGGGTTATGAAAATAAGAATATCATCGATATATCTAAAATATGTAGTGTTTCTAGATATTCTGTAATTAAAAGAGCCGGATTCTAAGACTTCTAGAAATAGACATGCTTTTCTCCCACATGTTAGAAGTCAAGCACACATAAATCTCTAATTAAAACCTGATACATCTAACTCTAAACCCTCTCCTTCTTCCTGCTACACCTTTATCCTCTGCGCCATTTTATCATGTTCTACTAAACATGTATTAAGTGTTTGATTTATCAAGCCCTCTACATATCATATTATTATATATTGAGTCTCTTTGCAGTGCATGTTTTTATACAAGTGATTAAATAACTTGTATGAAAAGTATCTTTCAATTACAAATGTTTTAAGTATCACTTCAAGTGATTTAACTATCAAGTTCAAATACTTAGTATTACTAAATTCCTGAGAAAAAGTCTGCAAACTAAAAAGTTTATTAGACATCTCCATCATGAATTTTCAAATGATATTTTTATTGACCAATAAGTGAAAGCTTTGCTGCATATCAGATAGTAATAAGGCGTTTCTCCAGTGTGTTTAAGAAGCTTTCTATTACAAATATTTAGTACAAATTGTTAAAGAAATGAGTTTTTCTCTCTTAAGAATTTGATGTTGTAATTCAAATGTGACTTTAAAATAAAATGTTAACTTGATGCGACACTGAAAATTGGATTTCTTCAATGTGTATCTTCATATTGAAGTGATTATAGCAAATATTTCCAAAGTAAAAATCTTTAGCCAGTATAAATCTTCATATGATTTTTCTGACAATGTTTATGAGAAAATCTTCAACCACAAATTTTTCAAGAATATGGAGTTTCTCCAGTGTGAGTTCTTCAATGATAGACCATTTCTGGTCTCCTCTTGAAGCGTTTACCACATATGTCTGTGAACTAAAACGTTTATTAGACATCTCCATCAAGAATTTTCAAATCACATTTTTATTGACCTGTTAAGTCAAAGCTTTGCTGCTTATTAGGTAGTAATAAGGTCTTTCTCCAGAATGTTTAAGAATCTTTCAACTTCAATTGTTTAACAAAAATTGTTGAAGGAGTTAGATTTTTTTCTGCACTGGGAATTCAATGCAGTCATTCAAATGTGGCTTTAAAATAAGATATTTACTTGATACGACACTGAAAATTGGATTTCTTCAATGTGTATCTTCATACTGAAGGGATTATAGCAAATATTTCCAAAGTAAAAGTCTTTAGCCAGTATGAATCTTCATATGATTTTTCTGACAATATTTATGAGAAATATTTACTTGATACGACACAGAAAATTGGATTTCTCCAATGTGCATCCTTAAATTTCATATTGAAGTTATTAATGTGTATATTTCCCAGATAAAAATCTCTAGCCTGTGTGAACTTTCATATGATTTTTCTGACAATGTTGATGAGAAAATCTTTTACCACAAATTTCACAAGAATATGGAGTCTCTCCAGTGTGAGTTCTTCTATGACGATTCCTTTCTGACTTTGTCTTGAAGCGTTTATCACAAATGTCACAAGGAAAATTTTTCTCACCAGTATGAATAAGCGTGTGATCTCTCAAAGTACACTTATCAGAAAAACTTTTACCACATACTTCACATGAAAAAGGGCGCTCTCCAGTATGTGTTCTCCTGTGATTATTCAGATTCCTTTTAATAGAAAAACCTTTGCCACACACTTCACAAGTAAAAGGAGTCTCTCCTGTGTGTGTTCTGATATGAACAGTCAAATTACCTTTAATTCTAAAAGCAGCACCACATATTTGACAACTATAAGGCCTCTCTCCAGTATGAATCCGTATATGAACATCTAATTTAGATTTCATGGATGAACTTTTACCACATACTGTACAAGAAATGTGAGTCTTTTCTGTTTGAGATTTTTCCTGATTTGTAATTGAAGAGCCTAAATTGTTTTTCTCAGAAAATTGCTGCTTATTCTCCAAACTATCAGATATTTCTTCAGAATATTGATCTTCTCTATTATGGATGAGAATATGCTGTTTCAAATCATTGCTTGAACTGCAAGCTTTACCACATACTTCACAAATCAATATAGTCTCTGAAATAAGGGTCTCCATGTGAACTTTTAGATTTACTTTATAACATTAAAACTGCATGATGTTTCCCTGATATTCGTTTGTCATTTCTTTTTTAGGAAAATTTTGTTCAATTTCTTTGAAAAACAACTTTTTTGGTGAGATCTTTAAAAAATTATAAATTGACTTTTCTGTAGATTTTATACAAAACAATTGAATTTTCAAAAAGTCTTCAGATTAGAGTCTCGTGCCTCTGAAAAACGTGTGATCTGAAATGGAAAAATGGGAATGGTTTTATAAATCTTACATTTTTAATAAAAGGAACAAATGAATCATAGAATTTTTTTAGAATGAATTAAAAGTAATTGTTTCTTTTCTTAAAAGGGTGTATTTACCCAACCCCTCTATCATGGGCAGGATGTGACACCTGGTCAATTTTTAAGCAGGATACAGCTTGTTTAAATTGATTATTTTCCTTCTCCTACACTGGTTCCCATACCCTGTCTGCTCTTCTATATACCTATGGTTCAAGGAGAGAACAGTCTTTCCAAAGGACATCAAACCCAGGTCTGTCATCCTTGAGCAATTTCTCCAGGGGCCGTTTTCCCACGCTGTGATGTTGCCGGGGTTGGTAGAAAAATGCCAAAGTCTCAGGTTTTGTCCGCAAGATGAATAGTTAAAGAAACGAGTGACATGACTAGGATGGATATATACGTTCTTTATTTTGCCCAACATTTCAAGCAATTCAGTTTATTCAAACTGTTCTAATTCAGCTAATTCAGTTTAGTTAGGTTGGTTGTTTGGCATATCAACCTTTGTAGCTTATTTAACGCCAAATCCATTTTTATGTAAATGATCAGTTCTATTTCAAACCATTCAGTTTAGCATAAGCACGCAGTTTAAATGTAAGTACAGTTTAATTGGGAAAAACATTTCTATTTCATGCTATTCAGTTTAGTCAAACAGTTCTAATTCAGCTAATTCAGTTTCGTATAAGTATAGATTTTGTTTACACACAGTTAAAAGTCAAAGCAGTTCTATATTAAACAAATCAGTTTAGTGTAAGTACAGTTTCAATGTCAAAAAACAGTTCCATTTCATATAATTCAGTTTAGCCTAATCACACAGTTTAAATGTAAGTACGATTTAATTGTCAAAAAAATTTCTATTTCAAGCTGTTCAGTTTAGTCAAACAATTCAGTTTAGCATCAGAATGCCATTAGTTCTATTTAAATAAAACAAATTTATATTTGCTTGTTAATACAAGCAAAAAAAAGGAAAGACAACAAAAACCGCATGAATGTCTAAATATAATTTGCTAAATATTCGTATGTGTGTGTGTGTGTGTGTTTGTAACGAGAAACTAAAATATTAAAAAGTGACCTGTATGACTATATGTGTCGGTTGACTTAGTATTCCACACAAAATATTGATACATATTAGAATGGCAATGTGTTTTCGAGGGCCGTGTGTTCACCCACGTTGGCTGTCTGTTTCTATCAGGATGTGATGAATGTCTGAGGCCGTGCATCTGTGTGAGACTGGAATACATCCAGCTGGAAGGCAGAACCAGAAAGGGAAAAGAGGACAAGTCCTCTAAGATGCAAGACTATATAGGCAACTATGTCACATGACTGGCTTCAAAATGCAAAACTTACTTTGCGTGGGACAAAATCAAATGCCCATATGTAGTTGGAGACACAAAGCACGTAATTTCTTAGTCCCAGAGGTTCCCAAAACTAACTAATTTACTGACGTCCACCACCTTTTATTATGGGAACAAGTGAATCATGGCTCCTATTTTTCTTGAATTTTTTTGCACCCAATGGCCATCGAAGTGTGACTCTTATATTCTCCATCAAAGTAAGAATATGTTTCAGTCATTTGCTTCATCATTTAGGTTTTAAGAATTATAGATCTGCCATCTACCATAAATCAACCATTTAGTGTTTGGCAAGTGAAGACTAAAGAAAAAATATGACCATGAGTGAATTTTAGCAAGTTGAAGATATACTTTTGTGATTTAACTGTGCAGTAAAATAACTAAGCATTTAAAAAAAATAATTACCTATGAGTTTTTAAAATTCATAGACCAACACCTTCTTAATGGAGGGGTCCTTGTGGTGTAATGGTTAAAGCGATGGACTGCGGAATCATAGTAAGCGAGTTTGTACTCCATTCACACTATTACATTCACTTTCGGACAAATACCCCTGGGAAAGGTATGAACCCCCTTATCCTCCGAAACTATGGGTTGAATAGTACCACTACTGTTCTTCTAGGAGAATGGCTTCAGCATTAAATAACCTACAAAGGTTGATATGCCATTAAACAAAGAAACCAAACCTTCTTAATGGTTAAAGAGGGAAATTATAAAGAAATATGGCTGATGAGTGAATTGTAACGAGTTGTAGATGTAATTTTGGGATTTAATTGTTTAGTAAAAGATTTAATTGAATTTTTTTTTTTGTAAATGAACGATTACATCTAAATTAAAAAACATAACCCTGATATAAGAGAGTCGTCGGGACCGGATAATAAATCTCTTATAAGTGGGTTTGGTCTATTTTGTTCAGGTCACACAGGCTCTAATATCCGGGTTTCTCTTATATCCAGGTCTCTTATATCTGTACCTGCCATGTGTCGTAAATCGATTGGTAGCAGGTTCTTTCGGATCAGTAAAAAAGAAAATTGTAGTTCATGATTGAAACTTTATTTTGTGAGAATCTTGAATGTAAATATTACATTTTTAATATCATTTTTTGTACATTGCCGCAGAATTTACGGAATTTTTCATGGTTGAGCTATTGTGGACACACACAGTGTGTCTTCGAATATATACTTAAAATAAACAATCCTTCAGAATGGCCTAAGGACCCTAGACTTTCACAAGGGAGTGATTGCTAAAAATTTATTTACCAACAAGGACGTTTTATACTCATAAATATGTGAAAGAAAAAAAAAAGTAATTTGTAATAAAATGATTTATGAAAATTGTTCATTTAAGGTTTTACATTACAAATTCCCCAAATATTTCTAAAAAGTACCAGTTTACAACCATCGTACTACCTCCACATAAAATTCCTTTAAATAGTTCGGTAATATATTGAAGATGATTTAACTCCCAATATAAATTTTCTGTGGCAGTTCTTCTAGATATATTTTGCCAACTTTATTGTTGAAATTGACAGAGAATGGTCTCAAAACCATTTTAGAAATTCTATAACAGATCATTCTTATTTATTTATGTATCAGCTGTAGTCGTCTGCCTTAATTAAGAAACCAGACGATAACAAAACGTCTATGAAATATGGCAAATAAAATTGCACCATTATCTTCCTTAAGGACATTTTTTGTAAAATAAAAAAACAAACTAATATTCCCAGTTTAAAACAAATCATTAAATTGTGGACCACGTCAAGGATTACAAATTTTGTTTGAAACGAATACATTTCGTGTTTTGTAAGTACCCAACAAACATATGTGACTTTCAAAAATTCCTAGGTAGAATCCTGAAGGGTGAACCACTCTCCTAAGAAAGTACATCGATTTTAATAGTAAAACAAAAGAAAACATTGATAAAAGTTGAAATTACCTGGAAGAAAGCTTCTCGCCGATCAAAAAGATGTTTAAACCTTTCAGCGACATTTAGCGAGAATTAACAGGAAAGGCGGACACGTTTCGGTAATTGTCGGCAGTTTCCGACAATCAGCTGCAAGCAGCGAAATTTTTGTTTGAAATCAAAATTATAAACAATCAAATTACTTTACACATATTTTTTAATATGTCAAATTTTAGTTTTATTTATTTCAAATGTATTTTTTTAAATTTGTCACCATTTTGAGTTTTTTCGTAATTATCGTTATTTTTTGTGCTTAACCGTGGCCGTCGCTATAATACCATATAATATATATCGCGGAGGCCACGCTTGAGCCCTGTCGCCATTCCCCCAAAAAGGGGTGCCTCATGTACCAAGCAATAAACCTAGCCCTGCTGAAGAAGGTGGAAGCCTAGGAAAAGGGCCTCCCCCGGAGGTTGAAAGAGTGACAGTCTCAGCCAACTGACATTTGGCTTCCCTGGTACACATGTCAAGCGACCTTGTCAGTTGAGGTGTGCAATATAAAACCGAGCCATAGGAACCAATCCATGCCACAAGAAACACAGAGGGTGTATGACTCCTGCTTCCAGAGCAGAGAGAGTATTTTGACTCAGTTTTTTGAATCTATATTAATTTAAAAAAATGAAGCAAATGACTGAATCTATTTTTCAAAACAGTTCTATTTCAAACAATTCAGTTTAGCATAAGTAGTAATTTACTAAGCTTCTTGCTTAGATCTGGCACAAGGTCATATGAACGGGGCACCCAATGAGACTCAAACTCACTTGTGAAGGTTTGCTAGTCTAACCATTACAGTACCTGAGGCACCCTAATTTAAAAGCTTTTTTCTTAGATGTGGCACAAGGCTGTATGAATGGGGCCCCCAATGAGACTCAAACTCAATCGTGAAGGTTTGCTCGTCTACCTTGTTTACCATTACACTACCTGAGGCGAGCTCCACTAGCAAACACGAGTGAGTTCGAGTCTCATTGGGTGCCCCTTTCATATGACCTTGTGCCAGATCTAAGCAAAAAGCTTAGTAAATTACCACTACCTGAGGCACCCTAATTTACTAAGCTTTTTTCTTCATGTTTTACAGCTCTTTTGTTCTCAGGCAAGGTCCAAGTACTCATCTCTGTTTTTGCGCTCTTTGGTTTTCACTCTGTAGTCTGCTGGGACGGCAAATTTGGCAGATTCTCTTTTTTTAAAATTAACTATTGCTAGGTCAGGTCTTCAGACTGGGATCAGGTGATCTGTTTGTATCTGAAAATCCCAGAAAATTTTATGTGTCTCATTCTCCTGAATGGATTCGGGTTGTGCATATACCATTTGGTTGTATGGTCAAATTTTAATTTCTTGCACAATTCCTAGTGGATCACTGTTCCTACCCAGTCGTATCTATTCTTATATTCTTTTAGTGTTAATTTACTACATTTCCTTAGGTGATTAATTGTTTGGTATCTTTCACCATGTTACCTACTCATGATATGTGGTTTTATCATATTTACTTTTGCTTTTACGTAGTTGGTTTTTATACCTCGTTTTGTGCAGCTATAATTATTTTTACTCATTAGAGTTTTTCATATCTGCGTTAGCTGATGGTTTTTCACTGGAGTTTGAGTGACAGCAAGTCTCCTCAAGTCTCCAAGACTCGTCTCAGGATTCTGGCTGTTCTCAGCAATGCTGTTGTTTGGATCGTCTCTACCCGTCCGCCAACTTCCAAATCCTCCGGGCCTTTTAATAATCCTGTACTTATTGTGCCAAGAGCACCAATCACAATTGGCACAATCGTCACTTTCATGTTCCACAGCTTTTTCAATTCTCTAGCAAGGTCGAGGTACTTATCCTTCTTTTCACTTTCCTTCAGATTTATTCTGTGGTCCGCCGGGACAGCAAAGTCGACAATTTTGCAAATTCTCTTTTTTTTTTTTTTTGTTGATTATTATAAGGTCTGGTCTTCTGGTCGGGATTAGTTGATCCGTTTGTATGTTATAGTCCCATAGAAGTTTATGTGTGTCATTTTATAGGACAGGTGCTGGGTTGTGCATATACTATTTGTTAGTGTGGTCAAATTTAAATTTCTTGCACATTTCCCAGTGGATCACCTTGCCGACCCAGTCGTGTCTCACCTTATACTCCTTCTGTGCTAATTTGCTGCATTCGCTTATTATGTGATTGATCGTTTCGTCTCTGTCACTACATAGCCTACATTTTATTATTATTATTATTTCACTCTTTGCAAGTTTTCACTGGTGGTATTTCACTGCAGCCTGAGGAACAGCAAGTTTCCTCCAGACTCCAGGACTCTCCTCAGTATTCTATCTGATCTTAACTGTGCTGTGGTCTGGGCGGTCTTGATTCTTCCTCCAATCTCCAATTTCTCTGGCCCAGTCAGCAGAATACACTGGCTTGATCTCTGCAGAGGAGTAAGACTTCCCCAACGAGTGTCCTGTATATGACACTAAACAATCTGATGTTGAAGTTCTATTAATACTGGAGCTTTGGGGAATGCAGAGTACTCCTTCATTGCCATCTCTTCCAGTTCAACCCAAGCCTGGAGTGATAGCATCTGACATGGTCTTATATATAAGTCAAATAAAAGTTTGACATTCAAAACTGTGTACACATACTAACCTGAATGGTTTGAAATAGAACTGTTTTTAAATTTAGCAGTGTCTAAATAAAAACTGTACTTAAGCTAAACTGAATTGTTTGAAATAGAACTGTTTGATCATTTGACTGTGTCAACAAGAAAAGGTGTACTTATGCTAAATTGAATTGTTTGAAATAGAACTGCTTTTACATTTAACTATGTGTAAGGAAAAACCTATTTAAACCAATGATTAACCGTTTGTAAAGAAAAGGTCCTTATGCTAAACTGAATTGTTTGAAATAGAACTGTTTTTACATTTGAACATTTAACTGTATGCCCAAAATGAACTCAAGCTCATTTAAAAATGTTATCTACAAAATGTGTACAAATATATATGTATAAAGAGGATCTGGCATTGAATAACCTACAATGGTTGATATGCCATAAAACCCAACCAAACCAAATCATATATATTTAATATATATGTATAAAGAGGATTTGGCATTAAATAACCTACAAGGGTTGATATGCCATAAAACACAATCAAACCAAATCATATATATTTGATATATATGTATAAAGAGGATTTGGCATTAAATAACCTACAATGGTTGATATGCCATAAAACCAAACCATCTAAAAAAAATCTAGGCCTTGTTAAAAATAATAACTAATATTTGGTTACTTTTTTTAATGGTATATCAACCTCCATAGGCTATCTAATGCCAAAGCCATCCTTGTTGGTGAATAGTCACGGTATTATTTAAACTATAGCTGGGAGGGAAAGCCATGAGATATGTTCGGTTTAGAGGAAAATTAACATTTTTTAGAAATTATAATAAATAATTCTGACTACATTGGTCTGCCAGTAGCTGTCTCATTGGACAAGTTGGTAGAGTGTTCACCAATGGTCCTGGAGACCTTTGTTCAATCCCAGGTCTCGTCATATAAAAAACTTTAAAATGGTACTTGATTCCTCTTTGCTTAACACTCCACAATTTTAGGTACTTATCAAGGGTAAAGTGGAACAATACAGGGAAAGGAGTAGCACCCTTCCTACACCTCGGTGTTGTAGCTATTGAAAAGGGAGCCCTCGGGTAGCCCTCGGATAGCCCTCGACTGATGTCGCCAACTTGACTTTTACTTACATTGGTCTAGTGGTTTGAGTGTTTGCCCATGAGCTGGGAGACCTAGGCTCAACCCCAGGTTGAGTCATACCAAACTGCTATTTGATGCTACCTTGTTTAACACTCAGCATTATAATGTAGTGATTCAGCGTAAAGTGGAACAAACCCCTTTTCCCAAAACCTCAGTGTTGTAGTTAAAGAAAAGGAAGCCTTTGGGTCACCGTCAACTATAATCGCCCTCAACTATGGTTGCTAACTTTATTTACTGACAGTCTCCCTACATTGGTGGCAAGAGAGGGTCAGGGATATCCGTGCGGGTGGCACGACAAGATGATGATGATGATGATGATGAATTTAACAAAAACATGGATTTACCTCCCTTATTTTATAAGGGAGGTAAATCCATATTTTATTTTGGAAATTAACCAAAACGAGAAGGTAGACTTACCTAGCAAAAAAGAAAAAGCTGGTAAATAAAATTAAAAAAGAACAAAAAAAAAACCACTGGTAAAACGCTTTGTTATAGGTTCAAAATTGATATCCAAAGATTAAATTCTGTTGTTCTCAGCAAGTGACTGGAATTTTGTTATTTGATATAAAAACACTAAATAAACCTCACCATCAGATAATGATTGATTTGATTTTCTTAAAAATGATTTCATCTGAATAATCCTTTTTTCATTTTTTAAGTATGGTTTTTCATTGGATGATATTTTTTCTACAGAGGCCCGCAAGAGAACAAATATAAAAATGTTGTTTAGGGGAGGTAAACCTCTTTATTTACTAATTGAATTAATTTAATTTTACTAATTTATTAACATAAGAACATGGATTATTATGCTTTTGATCACCATACTTTAGAAGGTTTGGGTTCTTTGTTTAATGTTATATCAAACTTTGTAGGCTATTTAATGCCAAAGCCATTCTCCTAGAAGAACAGTAGTGGTACTATTTAACCCATAGCTGGGAAGAGAAAGGGTATTTGTCCTTTAATGCCAAAGCCATTCTCCTAGAAGAACAGTAGTGGTACTATTTAACCCATAGCTGGGAAGAGAAAGGGTATTTGTCCTTTAATGCCAAAGCCATTCTCCTAGAAGAACAGTAGTGGTACTATTTAACCCATAGCTGGGAAGAGAAAGGGTATTTATCCTTTAATGCCAAAGCCATTCTCCTAGAAGAACAGTAGTGGTACTATTTAACCCATAGCTGGGAAGAGAAAGGGTATTTATCCTTTAATGCCAAAGCCATTCTCCTAGAAGAAAAGTAGTGGTACTACTATTTAACCCATAGCTGGGAAGAGAAATCGTATTTATCCTTTAATGCCAAAGCCATTCTCCTAGAAGAACAGTAGTGGTACTATTTAACCCATAGCTGGGAGGATAAGGGGGTTCATATCTTTCCCAAGGGTATTTATCCTTTAATGCCAAAGCCATTCTCCTAGAAGAAAAGTAGTGGTAATATTTAACCCATTGCTGGGAGGATAAGGGGGTTCATACCTTTCCCAAGGGTATTTGCCCGAAAGTGAACGTAATAACGCGACTGGTGTATGAACTCGCTTACTACGATTCCGCAGTCCATCGCTTTAACCATTACACCTCGAGGACCCCCCCATACTTAAGAAGGCTTGTCAGTTATAAATCATAGCATTACCAATTAAAATTGCCTTCTTGAAATCATTGTCTATTGTCTTTTAATGTCATATTTGTATTACTTGAGTTGTATTTCAGAGAACATGTTTTCATTCACAACAATTTTTGAATGTGACTGAGAAAACGTTCTTTCAATTTGCATAGCATCCATGATATTATAACATGAGGGCAGATGATATTACCATTTAAACATAAATGGCAGTTGACCTTGTGAAGTTCTGTTGCCTCCTGTTATATTAAAAGAAAGAAAATAAATAATGAAGGTGTAGCAGAAAGAATTTCCTATTTTTGTTTGGCGCGTAATTTAATTCGACCGTTAGGGTCGACGTATAATTTCACTTAATCTGGATAACTTATCCTATTCCTTCCCACCATCATTCCGGGCAGCACAAATTAGGGAAGCCGTCAAACACTCTCCCTTTTTTTCAGAACTCTTTCGTTCAATACAGACGTCTTACTGTTAGCTCTTCAATAGCAGCAGCAGCAGCAGCATCACACCGCCATGAGGGAAGCAGTCTAATTTATGGACACCTTGTGTCTATTCTCTTAGACCAAGGGTTCCCAGTTGAATATGAATTAGATGACTTCAATACGCCACCCACAGGAACAACTCTTAGTCACCTCCAGTATTGGCTATGGCAACTGCGATGCAGAATTACGCTCCGACACCTAGCGACTTCATCTCTGGGGAGCATTTTCTGGACACATTCACGCTTCTCCCCGAAACAACCAAAAGCACAGACTCACGGTGACTACAATCGTTTCTGTCCTCAAACAGCAAACACGACTTTGGCTACACTATGGCGAACATATATCCCTCACACATTCTACAATGCCTTAACCTTACGATGCACTTTCCGCTCAGGCATTTAGCTGCTAAAATGCTTTCTCAACTCTATCATAACTTCATTTCGTTTCCTTATTTCTTTCCTACCTACGAGACTTGCAGTATAACGTAAACTCTTTATTCTATGCTGTCATTAAAAACATTTATATAAAACCTAACAGCATCTTCGTCTTCTTACTTCTTCATCCTCCTTTATTTTTTAACAAAAATTAGCGAGGGAATAATACACACACACACACACATACACACGTTACAACATTTCCACGGTAAAAAATAATGACAACATTACTCTCGCAAAAAAGGCATTGATATCGATGGTTTTCAATCAAGTAGTTTAATGACAGCTTGAAAGGAATGTTTTTTTTCTTTTGCTGTGAGTTGAAGAGATAGTAACAGTTGTAAATGGCTGTGCGGGAATTTAGTACTTAGCTAGATGCTTCGGGGTCCCCTTTGGTACAGGAGGGAGAATATGCGATGACCATTAACGGTCAAATTAATTGACGCGCCAAACCAAAATACGAAGTTCTTTCTGCTACAATATCATCAATTTTAATGAAAAAGGTGACCGATCATGTGTCGACCTGTGACCAAAACTGCATCCCCACCAAAGTCACAAGTTTCCATGATTTTATTTTTATTGAAATGTCAATCAATAAAAAAATTGTTTATTAATATGTAAGCCTTATCTGCTCACTCATTAAATGAAATTGTATTTAAACATACTCCAGCAGATTACAGTATGATCAGTGTAGTGGAAGGAAATTTCGTATTTTGGTTTGGCGCGCAATTTGATTCGACGCATAATTTCACCCAATCAGTTTGACCTATCTTATTCTTCTTGGGCCTTCTTCTCCGGGCAACAGAAATTGGGTAAGCTAACAAACACACTCTCTTTGGCTGAACAACGCCGTCCAGTGCAGATGTCTCACTGGCCGTTCTTCAATAGCAGCAGCATACATACATGAGGGAACAGAACTAATTGACGGATTTCTTGCGTCTAACACTGAGACAAAGATTTCACAGTTGAATATGAATTAGATACATTCAATACGCCACCACATGATCAACCTTATGTCACCCCCAAAATTGGCTATGTCGATGCGATGCCTTATTCCGCTCTCGGCACCGAGCTCGCATTTCACCTCTGGGCCACTTTAATGGAGGCAACGCACGCCTCTCCCCAAATCACCACACACACAAGTGACTCCAAGGTTTATTTCCTCCGACGGCAAAGAAGACTTTCGCTAAACTACGCCAAACACAATCCCTCGCACGTCCGACCATACGCGCTGCCTTTACAACTTTCTCATAACTCCATTTCGTCTCTTTACTCTCAACCTTCCTACGAGAATTGCAGCACAAAAGCAAACTAAATATTCCATGCTGCAAATAAAAACTATTCCTAAAAACACATTTTGACCTTGACATCTTGAAACTTCTCTCCTTTATATACCCAACAAACTTTAGCGAGGAACCTTACAAAATTAGCGAGGAAATAACTCAACGTAAACACACACTAACACGTTAATACTCCTCGCTAAAAACAGCAACAAATATACCTATCGCTCAATAATAACAATTTTACTGCCGCTAAAATCAGAAAGGCGAATTTGCATTGTGTTCGCCAATGGTCCAGAAGACCTTGATTCAATCTCTGGTCGAGTCATACCAAAGACTCAAAAAAAATGGTACTTGATGCCTCCTTACTTAACATTCAACATTATAAAGTACATATCAAAGGTAAAGTGGAGAAATCCAGAGAAAGGAGTAGTGCCCTCCCTTACACTTTGGTGTAGTAGCTATTGAAAAGGGAGCCTTCGTGTCACCCTTGACTAAAGGGAGACAACTTTACTTAGTTATTGTCAATTTCTAATTGTTTTATTTTATTTCGATACATATGAATAAAAATCTCATCGATAAATCTTTTAAAAAATCCACTGACAAAACAAAATAACTGTAAATTTATCCTTTAATGTCTAATTTAGTTTAGTTTGGTTTGATTTTAGGGCATATCAACCATTATTGCTTATTTAATGCCAAATTCATTTTTATACATACACACAGTTCTATTTCAAACAATTCTTTTTAGTATAAGTGCATAGTTTAGTTCTATTTGACATATAGATAGGACTCTTTCAGGAGCTACGACTCCAGGCCACGGTGGACCTGGAAGCGATGGTAATAAAGGACAGCTCTGCATTCCCCAAGGCTCCGGCATTACTGGAGTCTTGCCATCAGATTGTTTAATGTCACATCAGGACACTTCTTAGGAAAGTGTTACCCCACCCCTCCGCAGAGATGGAAAAGGCATATTCTGCAACCCCAGAAAACTGGGCCACGGGACACTCACTAGGTGAGTCTTACCCCTCTGCTAAGATGCAGTAGGTATATTGTTTAGCCCTGGGCAACTGGGCCACAGGACCCTCACTGGGGGAGTCTTACCCCTCTGCTGAGATGCAGTGGGTTTATTCTACATCCCCAGCTTACTGGGCCACAGGACACTCATTAGGAGAGTCTTACCCCTCTGCTAAGATGCAGTTGGTATATTCTGCAGCCCCAGGCAACTGGGCCACAGGACTCTCATTGGGCGAGTCTTACTCCTCTGCTGAGATGCAGTCGGTTTATTCTTCAGCTCCAGCTTACCGGCCACAGGACACTCATTAGAATTATTAGTGTTTGATAGGAATACTTGAAATCACTTAACTGTGAGCAAACAAATAAATTCTAGCAACTTGTTTAAATATTAGATTACTTAAAACTATTCACTTACGAATTATATATATAAACAAGATTTTGCATTAATATATAACGAATAAATCAGTTAAGTTTCCCTCTCCGTTATATTTAAAGTAACAATATATGAGTCGAAGGGAAGTAATTTTCATGTATTTTTGCAATGTATAGGGATGTGTGGGGGGGGTGTCAAAACGATGATATTTTTAGTCAAGGATAACAGTGAGAAATACAGAGGTCAACTTGTACTTACTTACATATCTATGTGTGTGTTCTGGTATGTCTAAGTCACTTGAACTATCGGTCATTGAAGCCCTCTGTAGGCGTGCAAATGTATTTGAGTGCGTCTGACCTTTTTCTTCCATTCGTATCGTGTATCGTATCGTCTGTGACCTCTTTTGTTTCGCCTTCCCCTTTCAACTAAAAATCCCTGGGTTCTTATACCCACTCAGTGGATTGAAATTAGATATTTTAAGTTTACGCGGGTAGATTTTATTTCGGGTCAGCCAAAGTTCAAATGTGGACGTATGAATAAACACAACTTGTGACCTGATCTAAACCATGTGAAGCGTAGAAATTATCTATTGAGGCGCCTATTTTTGGGGTGCTAAGAAAAATCTTCTTTTTTTCCTTTTTCCTTTTTTTTTTTTTTTAATTTTCTTTTTATTTGCGCATTAGCTTAAAAATATTTTAATTAAGTGATGTTTGATCCGTTTTTTCTAAAATATTCTGATTTACATTTTCTTAGCTAATTTAACTAGAAATAAAATAAGTGTAAACTCTCTCTCTCTCTCTCTCTCTCTATATATATATATATGTGTATATATTTGTGTGTGTGTGTGTGTGTGTGTGTGTGTGTGTGTGTGTGTGTGTGTGCGTCTATATATATATATATATTTAGAGAGAGAGAGATTGAGAGAGGTTGAGATTGATTATAAGTTAATCTAAGTCGGAGAGATTTATTGAGAAGCCAACTCTTTCGGATATGACACTCGATATAACCACCTAATTTTGCTGTTATCATTGAATTTTTTTTACCTGCACTCATATTGCAACTTTTTGTTGTTATTATTGCTTTTCTCTTGCACTCCTTATGACTGGTGCCCATATTGTATTAATTTCTATGCTTTGCCAGCTCAGGAGATTTTTGTGGCCTAGCATATATGTTGATAACAGCAAAATTGCTACAAAAAAAAAATGGTTGCTGAAGACATTAGGTTTATAATACCCAGAAATTCATACACAGATGTCCTCAAGATAGCACAGGTAAAGGCTTTGGTTTGATTCAGTGTCTTACCCCAAAGAGTGTGAGTTCAATACCCGTTGAGGCAGGGGAGAACTTTCAGAGGGGAAATTAACGGGAGATAACTGATAAGTGACATCCATTAAACATGGCTCATGGAACTAGAAGAGTTTATTCCGATGAGCATAATAAAGGGCAAAGTTCGATTTTCCAACCACCTGAAAAAGGCCGGAGCGTACAACGGCCGAAACGTTGTGATAAACATGGAGACAAAGATGAGGACAATAGTCCGAAAAATGTAAATAACGTACCGTTTTCCTTGCTTTCTGCATCAATAGAAGTAAAGTAAAGTTGGCGACCCGAAGGCTCCCTTTTCAATAGCTACTACACCAAGGTGTAGGAGACGGTGCTACTTGTTTCCCTGGAGTGCACCACTTTAGACTTGATACGTACCTTATTTGAAACCATATAATTGTATAAAATTGTTGATATTAGATTAAATCAAGTTTGAATAAATTGTTTTTTTGTTGGGTGGGGGAGTTTATCATAAGACAATTTGGAAAAAATTATAAGTTACTTCCCCTCCACACTCTTTATATCAACTGATTTTCATTCAGTTTTTAAATGGAAAATGTTTGCCAACAAGAGGGAAATCTTCTGCTCTTAAATTACATTTTCGTTCAATTGATTAATTAAATTTAAAGTCATTAGATTTAAATAAAACGAGTCATGTGTTTAAATGTTTTAACGGACAATATAAAGACACCATAGATTTTTTCTCAATTTGATTTGTTGAAAAATTACTTCAATAAAATAAAACATTTATTTCTGTGAATTTTTTCAAGCTAGAATTTTGAAAAAGTGACTTTTTTTCTTGTAACTTAATTTTAGTTGTCAAACATAATTTTGACGATTGCTACAAACTGGCGGAAAACCCCGATAATTTCCGAGTGATCTTCGGATTTCCAGTCGATTCGGACTTTTTCCAAGTGTCTCTGAAATATTTAGTGTTTGATTATTAAGTGCTACTTTAGGATTTTTGAAGGCATCTTTGATCCCCGAAAAATCTTACAGGTAAAATAATGTTTTATATATCTTAACGCAATTCCGACGAAGAAAAAAAAGAAAAGTCGACACGTTCTTTTTGCAATGTTTCTGTATTTTGCTTTATTTCTTAATTTTTTAGCATTTAATCCATTTTTAGGTTTTAAACAAGAAAATCCACCAACAAAATTCAGATTTAAAAAAAAACATTAAAAATTTTAACCCATTTTTCCCTCTTTTTAAAAAATCTCTTGTGTTGGATTTCAATTCACAAGATTTTTCTTAAAACGATGCCTTAGCCATCAATTCTAAGGTATTTTTTTTTTTTTTTTTTTTTTTTGGTTTAAATACATCTTAAAGGTTTTTCAAACAGCAAACACGACTTTGGCTACACTATGGAGAACATATTTTCCTCACACATTCTACAGTGCCTTAACCTAACGATGCACTATTCGCTCAGGTGTTTAGCTGCTAAAATGCTTTCTCAACTCTATCATAACTTCATTTCGTTTCCTTATTTCTTTCCTACCTACGACACTTGCAGCATAAACGTAAACTCTTTATTCTATGCTGTCATTAAAAACATTTATATAAAACCTAACAGCATCTTCGTCTTCTTGCTTTTTCATCCTCCTTTATTTTTTAACAACAATTAGCGAGGGAATAATACACACACACACACACACACACGTTACAACATTTCCACGGTTAAAAATAATAAGAACATTACTCTCGCAAAAAAGGCATTGGTATCGATGGTTTTCAATCAAGTAGTTTAATGACAGCTTGAAAGGAATTTTTTTTTTTCTTTTGCTGTGAGTTGAAGAGATAGTAACAGTTGTAAATGGCTGTGCGGGAATTTAGTACTTAGCTAGATGCTTCGCGGTCCCCTTTTGGTTCAGGAGGGAGAATATGCGATGACCATAAACGGTCAAATTAATTGACGCGCCAAACCAAAATACGAAGTTCTTTCTGCTACAATATCATCAATTTTAATGAAAAAGGTGACCGATCATGTGTCGACTTGTGACCAAAACTGCATCCCCACCAAAGTCACAAGTTTCCATGATTTTATTTTTATTGAAATGTCAATCAATAAAAAAATTATTTATTAATATGTAAGCCTTATCTGCTCACTCATTAAATGAACTTGTATTTAAACATACTCCATCAGATTACAGTATGATCTGTGTAACGGAAGGAAATTTTGTATTTTGGTTTGGTGCGCAATTTGATTCGATGCATGATTTCCCCCAATCAGGAAGACCTATCCTATTCTTCTTGGGCCTTCTTTTCCGGGCAGCAGAAATTGGGTAAGATGACAAACACACTTTCTTTGGCTGAACAACGCCGTCCAGTGCAGACGTCCCATTGGCCGTTCTTCAATAGCAGCAGCAGCAGCATGGACACATGAGGGAACCTATCTAATTCATGGATTCCTTGCATCTATCACTTAGACCAAGGAGTCCCAGTTGAATATGAATTAGATACATTCAATACGCCACCACATGATCAACTTTATGTCACCCCCAAAATTGGCTATGTCGATGCGATGCCTTATTCCGCTCTCAACAACGAGCTCTCATTTCACCTCTGGGCCACTTTAATGGAGACAACGCACGCCTCTCCCCAAATCACCACACACACAAGTGACTCCAAGGTTTACTTCCTCCGACGGCAAACAAGACTTTCGCTAAACTACGCCAAACACAATCCCTCGCACGTCCAACGATACGCGCTGCCTTCACAACTTTCTCATAACTCCATTTCGTCTCTTTACTCCCAACCTTCCTACGAGAATTGCAGCACAAAAGCAAACTAAATATTCCATGCTGCAAATAAAAACTATTCCTAAAAACACATTTCGACCTCGACATTTTGAAAATTCTCTCCTTTATATACCCAACAAACTTTAGCGAGGAACCTTACAAACTTAGCAAGGAAATAACTCAACGTAAACACACACTAACACGTTAATACTCCTCGCTAAAAACAGCAACAAATATACCTGTCGCTCGATAATAACAATTTTACTGCCGCTAAAATCAGGAAGGCGAATTTGCATAGTGTTTCCCAATGGCCCGGAAGACCTAGATTCAATCCCTGGTCGAGTCATACCAAAGACTCAAAAAAATGGTACTTGATGCCTCCTTACTTAACATTCAACATTATAAGGTACAGATCAAAGGTAAAGTGGAGAAATCCAGATAAAGGAGTAGTGCCCTCCCTTCCACTTTGGTGTAGTAGCTATCGAAAAGGGAGCCTTCGTGTCACCCTCGACTAAAGGGAGACAACTTTACTTAGTTATTATCAATTTCTAATTGTTTTATTTTATTTCGATAAATATGAATAAAAATCTCATCGATAAATCTTTAAAAAAAATCCACTGACAAAACGAAATAACTGTAAATTTATCCTTTAATGTCTAAGATAGGACAGTGGATAAAGTCTTTGGTTAGATCCAGTGTCATACCCCAAAGAGTGTGAGTTTAATACCCGTTGAAGGCAGTGGAAAACTTTCAGAGGGGAAATTAACGGGAGATAACTGATAACTGACATCCATTAAACATGGCTCATGGAACTAGAAGAGTTTACCCGATGAGCAAAATAAAGGGCAAAGTTCGACATTCCAACCACCTGAAGATGGCCGGAGCGTACAATGGTCGAAACGTTGTGATAAACATGGAGACAAAGATGAGGACAATAGTCCGAAAAATGTAAATAATGTACAGTTTTTCTTACTTTCTGCTTTCTTGCTTTCAATAGAAGTAAAGTTAAGTAGGCGACCCGAAGGCTCCCTTTTCAATAGCTACTACACCAAAGTGTAGGAGACGGCACTACTCGTTTCCCTGGAGTGCACCACTTTACACTTGATACGTACCTTATTTGCTGAGTGTTAAGCAAGGAGGTATCAAGTAATATTTTTAAAGTCTTTGGTACGACGCGACCTGGAATTGAAGCCAGGTCTCCCGGGCCATTAGCGAACACTCTACCCACTAAACCAATGCATCAATAAAATATCTATATCAACTACCTACAGTTGACATTTTTCTCTTAAAAGCCATGTCGTCAGGGTTTAGAATAGGAATATAACTGCATTCTCTGTGGGAAAAAAGGTATCCTGTTTATATGGGGGATTAATAAAAAATTAAATTAATAAATTCAATAATATATAGCAATTCTCAAAATCACTCTAACACAAAAAATACCCAAGATAAGATAGACTTCCTAGCACCAAAGAGAAATTCTTTCTCACTTCAGCCGTTACTACTGCGACTGAAAGGACGTCTGCAAACATACATACATAAAAACACACACTGGATAAACAACGAAAATATATTTCAACACCATGTCTATGAAACGTGACAACTTCTACTGGCTCAGGAAAATATACACACCACAGAATAATGTTCTATATAGACCTCCGACCCGGCCAATCTATCAAAAGAAGAAATGCACCTGTGTAAATGATGTGTGCATCCGGTCGAAGATATCAGGAGATCAGGGGCGACCTTGACTGTCGAGGGGTTGAATTCAGTGCGAAATTGTGACGATCGCAGGAAGATGTGTGGGCATCAAATTATTATATATCCACGGCGACAGGAAGTTCAGATGAGTTGGAGTGAAGATGCTGGAATGAGGAGCATGTCCCAGAGAGGCTGGGCACCCAGGCCCCCAGTTGAGCAGCCCAGGAGAACGAGAGAGAAATGCTGTTATGGCCATAAGAGTTGGGGTCAATATGTCGCAGTTCTCTTCAGTCTCCAACTCACCTCTCACACAGTAAAACCCTTCACAACCCTTTCGAACCCTTTCAAATAAAGTGAGAGGTACATTTTTCAAAAGAACTGTGTCTTTGCTCGTCCTTATTGTGTTGAATATGTTTCTGCATGTATATGTGTAGGTTTAGTGGTCATTGCTATACAACAATAGTCGTGATCTCCAAAATAAAGTTTTGAGTTAAGATATATATTCTTTTCTCTCCTTTCTACCGTAAATACTCTTGAAGTCTTCCACAGACAAAGAAGACGAAAAATTAATGGGGCAAGAAGAAGAACGACAAAGGAGTCAAATACAAAAGTTCAATTCATCCCCGTAGAACCCTACAACTGCAAATAATCAACCAAACCTTCTTGCATCCCAATTGGTATGATGCTAACCAGTATTCAGTGGTGAGGCTCAAGTTCTGGGGCTGGGTTTGTTTATTTGTTTGTTTGGGTTTATGGCATTAAACCTTTGTAGGTTATTTAATGCCAAATCCAGTTTTATACAAATAATCAGTTCTATTTCTAACAATTCAGTTTAACATGAGTAAACAGTTTAATTGTCAATAACATTTCTATTTCAAGCTATTCAATTTAGTCAAACAGTTCTTCTTCAAACAATTCAGTTTATTGTGAACTGAATTACTATGACCAGAAAATCCAGCCAACACTTGTGCGTGACATACAGAAACACTGGACTGCTGTTTTGACCTTATTAGGTCTCATCATCATCATACCGTGATATCCCCCACTGGACATCGAACCAGTGACCACAAAATGCAGAACCGAAACTCTACCACTGAACCACCGACCCATATCGCACACAAGTGACGCCAAATCAAATAGTCATGGTAATAGTGCGGCCAGGTAACCTAAATGTGTCTTGCAATTTACATCCGTTCTCTTTACAAAGGACACGGTCACCTCCAGGGCTACGTCTTCCCAGGAGGATTGGAAATACGTATATGCGTAATTATTATAACCTCAACAGTAAGGATATAGTGCACATTTTTCTTTTTTAAGTAGAGGAATTATATTGTGAATTGAATTACCGTCAGCAGTGTTTACCGTGATCTCCCCCACGGGAGAATTTCACTTTTGTATGAGTATAGTTTTTATCTAAGTACAGTTAAATAATCAAAACAGTTCTATTCAATCAATTCAGTTTAGCATAAGTACAGTTTCAATGTCAAAAACACTTCTATTTCAAGCAGTTCAGTTTAGCATAAGTAAGCAGTTTGAATATCAAAACAGTTCTATTTCAACAAATTCAGTTTAGTATAAGTATGCAGTTTAGTTCCATTTGACACATAGATAGGACCCTATTAGGTACTACCACCCTAGGACTTGGGAGCAAGCGTAATGGAGGGCTGCTCTGCATTTCCCAAAGCTCCAGCAGGACTGGATCCTCATCATCAGATTGTTTACTGTTATATCCAGGACACTCGTTTGGGTGGGGTCTTACTCTGCAGTCGGTGTATTCTACAAACACACCCCACCCCAGTTCGAGAGCTCTGGAGAATGTGGAGTAAATCAACACTGCCATTACTCCCATATCCACTCTGGCCTTGAGAGTTAGTACCTGTTACAGTCTTATCTATGAGTCAAATAGATCTGTTTAAAAATTATTTGTATTTTATAGGAATACTTGATGCCATGTAACTGAATTATTTGTATTAAGAATTGTTACTTGAAGCCTTAATTGTTTACCGAGGGGTTTTATGAAACCATATAACCACGTCCTCATAAATATTTATTATCAAATAAAAATATAATTGTATAAAAATTGTTGATATTAGATTAAATCAAGTTTGAATAAATTTTTTTTTGTTGGGTGGGGGACTTTATCATAAGACAATTTGGAAAAAATTATAAGTTACTTCCCCTCCACACTCTTTATATCAACTGATTTTCATTCAGTTTTTAAATGGAAAATGTTTGCCTACAAGAGGGAAATCTTCTGCTCTTAAATTACATTTTCGTTCAATTGATTAATTAAATTTAAAGTCATTAGATTTAAATAAAACGAGTCATGTGTTTAAATGTTTTAACGGACAATATAAAGACACCATAGATTTTTTCTTAATTTGATTTGTTGAAAAATTACTTCAATAAAATAAAACATTTATTTCTGTGAATTTTTTCAAGCTAGAATTTTGAAAATGTGACTTTTTTCCTGTAACTTTTTTGTTTTTTCTTTGTTTTCAAACATAATTTTGACGATTGCTACAAACTGGCGGAAACTACCGATAATTACCGAGTGATCTTCGGATTTCCAGTTGATTCGGACTTTTTACGAGGGTCTCTAAAATATTTAGTGTTTGATTATTAAGTGCTACTTTAGGATTTTTTAAGGCATCTTTGATCCCCGAAAAATCTTACAGGTAAAAGAATGTTTTATATATCTTAACGCAATTCCGACGAAGAAAAAAAAGAAAAGTCGACACGTTCTTTTTGCAATGTTTTTGTATTTTGCTTTATTTCTTAATTTTTTAGCATTTAATCCATTTTTAGGTTTTAAACAAGAAAATCCACCAACAAAATTCAGATTTAAAAAAAAAAACATTAAAAATCTTAACCAATTTTTCCCTCTTTTTACAAAACCTCTTGTGTTGGATTTCAATTCACAAGACTTTTCTTAAAACGATGCCTTAGCCATCAATTCTAACGTTTTTTTTTTGTTTGTTTTTTTTTTTTTTTTGGTTTAAATACATCTTAAAGGTTTTTCAAACAGCAAACACGACTTTGGCTACACTATGGAGAACATATTTTCCTCACACATTCTACAGTGCCTTAACCTAACGATGCACTTTCCGCTCAGGCATTTAGCTGCTAAAATGCTTTCTCAACTCTATCATAACTTCATTTCGTTTCCTTATTTCTTTCCTACCTACGACACTTGCAGCATAAACGTAAACTCTTTATTCTATGCTGTCATTAAAAACATATATATAAAACCTAACAGCATCTTCGTCTTCTTGCTTCTTCATCCTCCTTTATTTTTTAACAACAATTAGCGAGGGAATAATACACACACACACACACACACACGTTACAACATTTCCACGGTTAAAAATAATAAGAACATTACTCTCGCAAAAAAGGCATTGGTATCGATGGTTTTCAATCAAGTAGTTTAATGACAGCTTGAAAGGAATTTTTTTTTTCTTTTGCTGTGAGTTGAAGAGATAGTAACAGTTGTAAATGGCTGTGCGGGAATTTAGTACTTAGCTAGATGCTTCGGGATCCTTTTTGGTTCAGGAGGGAGAAAATGCGATGACCATAACGGTCAAATTAATTGACGCGCCAAACCAAAATACGAAGTTCTTTCTGCTACAATAACATCAATTTTAATGAAAAAGGTGACCGATCATGTGTCGACCAGTGACCAAAACTGCATCCCCACCAAAGTCACAAGTTTCCATGATTTTATTTTCATTGAAATGTCAAACAATAAAAAAATTATTTAATAATATGTAAGCCTTATCTGCTCACTCATTAAATGAACTTGTATTTAAACATACTCCATCAGATTAGAGTATGATCTTTGTAGCAGAAGGAAATTTTGTATTTTGGTTTGGTGCGCAATTTGATTCGATGCATAATTTCCCCCAATCAGGAAGACCTATCCTATTGTTCTTGGGTTTTCTTTTTCGGGCAGCAGAAATTGGGTAAGCTGACAAACACACTCTCTTTGGCTGAACAACGCCGTCCAGTGCATATATCCCACTGGCCGTTCTTCAATAGCAGCAGCAGCAGCATGGACACTTGAGGGAACCTATCTAATTCATGGATTCCTTGCGTCTATCACTGAGACCAAGGAATCCCAGTTAAATATGAATTAAATACATTCAATACGCCACCACATGACCAACTTTATGCCACCCCAAAATTGGCGATGCCTTGTGGGGATATAGGAATTAACAGTAAAACTCCCAACCGGATATTGACTCGTCGGCTGCCAGATACAAAAGGTATAAACGCGTCGCAACGCATAAGGCTCCACGCATCCACCCGGTTAAAATCAGAAAAAAAATAAAATAATAAAATGTAAAGTAGCCAATTGGAAGCGGTCGCGCCAAAATTAGAAGGATTTTGGAGTGGCGAATTTGGAGCCGGTGAAGAGTGATAAATATTCAGGTTTTCTGTGAACCGCTCTCTTTTTACGGTAGTGACGTCGAACCGACAACACCGATTTTACTATCTGGTGTTTTGGGCACCACGCTATGTCTTTAGACGTAGCGTTGGTTAGTCCATTCACCAAGTAAATAAAGGAAAGTATAAAAGAAATGTTTTCGTCTCCTATCTGTTCTTATCTTTTCTTTTTGTATATTTCTTTTGGACCTTCTTTGGGCAAGGCATTGCGCCAGCCAGTCAACGTGGGGTAAAATAATATAACCAAAATATGGAGTCAGATATCTTACGGCAACACAGCTTTGCCATTAGCCACTGACCTTCAAAAAAACCTTCAAACCCCACATTAGTAACCTCGACGCTAAAAACCTTTAAACCCCACAGCCTTATTCCGCTCGCGGCAACGAGCTCTCATTTCACCTCTGGGCCACTTTAATGGAGACAACGCACGCCTCTCCCCAAATCACCAGACACTCAAGTGACTCCAAGGTTTATTTCCTCCGACGGCAAACAAGACTTTCGTTAAACTACGCCAAACACAATCCCTCGCACGTCCGACCATACGCGCTGCCTTCTCAACTTTCTCATAACTCCATTTCGTCTCTTTACTCTCAACCTTCCTACGAGAATTGCAGCACAAAAGCAAACTAAATATTCCTAGCTGCAAATAAAACTATTCCAAAAAACACGTTTCAACTTCGACATCTTGAAACTTCTCTCCTTTATATACCCAACAAACTTTAGCGAGGAACCTTACAAACTTGGCGAGGAAATAAACCAACGACAACACACACTAACACGTTAATACTCCTCGCTAAAAACAGCAACAAATATACCGATCGCTCAATAATAACAATTTTACTGCCGCTAAAATCAGGAAGGCGAATTTGCATAGTGTTCGCCAATGGTCCAGAAGACCTTGATTCAATCCCTGGTCGAGTCATACCAAAGACTCAAAAAAAAAATGGTACTTGATGCCTCCTTACTTAACATTCAACATTATAAGGTACAGATCAAAGGTAAAGTGGAGAAATCCAGAGAAAGGAGTAGTGTCCTCCCTTACACTTTGGTGTAGTAGCTATCGAAAAGGGAGCCTTCGGATCACCCTCGACTAAAGGGAGACAACTTTACTCAGTTATTATCAATTTCTAATTGTTTTATTTTATTTCGATAAATATGAATAAAAATCTCATCGATAAATCTTTAAAACAATCCACTGACAAAACAAAATAACTGTAAATTTATCCTTTAATGTCTAATTTAGTTTAGTTTGGTTTGATTTTATGGCATATCAACCATTATTGGTTATTTAATGCCAAATTCATTTTTATACATACACACAGTTCTATTTCAAACAATTCTTTTTAGTATAAGTGCATAGTTTAGTTCTATTTGACATATAGATAGGACTCTTTCAGGAGCTACGACTCCAGGCCACGGTAGACCTGGAAGCGATGGTAATAAAGGAGAGCTCTGCATTCCCCAAAGCTCCGGCATTACAGGAGTCTCGCCATCAGATTGTTTAATGTCATATCAGGACACTTCTTAGGAGAGTGTTACCCCACCCCTCCGCAGAGATGGAAAAGGCATATTCTGCAACCCCAGGAAACTGGGCCACGGGACACTCACTGGGTGAGTCTTACCCCTCTGCTAAGATGCAGTCGGTTTATTCTACAGCTCCAGCTTACCGGCCACAGGACACTCATTAGAATTATTAGTGTTTGATAGGAATACTTGAAATCACTTAACTGTGTGCAAACAAATAAGTTCTAGCAACTTGTTTAAATATTAGATTACTTAAAACTATTCACTTACGAATTATATATATAAACAAGATTTTGTATTAATATATAACGAATAAATCAGTTAAGTTTCCCTCTCCGTTATATTTAAAGTAACAATATATGAGTCGAACAGAAGTAATTTTCATGTATTTTTGCAATGTATAGAGATGTGTGTGTGTGGGGGGGGGGGTGTCAAAACGATGATATTTTTAGTCAAGGATAACAGTGAGACATAGACAGGTCAACTTGTACTTACTTACATATCTATGTGTGTGGTATGTGTGTGTTCTGGTATGTCTAAGTCACTTGAACTATCGGTCACAGAAGCCCTCTGTAGGCGTGCAAATGTATTTGAGTGCGTCTGACCATTTTCTTCCATTCGTATCGTGTATCGTATCGTCTGTGACCTCTTTTGTTTCGCCTTCCCCTTTCAACAAAAAATCCCTGGGTTCTTATACCCACTCAGTGGATTGAAATTAGATATTTTAAGTGTACGCGGGTAGATTTTATTTCGGGTCAACGAAAGTTTAAATGTGGACGTATGAATAAAAACAACTTGTGACCTGATCTATGCCATGTGAAGCGTAAAATTATCTATTGAGGAACCTATTTTTGGGGCGCTATGAAAAATCTTCTTTTTTTCCTTTTTCTTTTTTTTTTTTTTTTTTGCGGATGAGCTTAAAAATATTTTAATTAAGTGATGTTTGATACTTTTTTTCTAAAATATTCTGATTTACATTTTCTTAGCTAATTTAACTAGAAATAAAATAAGTGTGAACTCTCTCTCTCTCTATATATATATATATATCTGTATATATTTGTGTGTGTGTGTGTGTGTGTGTGTGTGTGTGTGCGCGTATATATATATATATAGAGAGAGAGAGGAAGAGGTAGAGATTGATTATAAGTTAATCTTAGAGAGATTTATTGAGAAGTCAACTCTTTTGGATATGACACTAGATATAACCACCTAATTTTGCTGTTATCATTGCATTCTTTTTTTACCAGTGCTCATATTAGAACTTTTTGTTGTTATTATTGCTTTTCTCTGGCACTCCTTATGACTGGTGCCCATATTGTATTAATTTCTATGCTTAGCCGGCTCAGCAGATTTCTGTGGCCTAGCATATGTGTTGGTAACAGCAAAATTGCTACAAAAAAATGGTTGCTGAAGACTTTAGGTTTCTAATAGCCAGAAATTCCTACACAGATGTCCTCAAGATAGGACAGTGGATAAAGTCTTTGGTTAGATCCAGTGACATACCCCCAAAGAGTGTGATTTCAATACCCGTTGAAGGCAGTGGAAAACTTTCAGAGGGAAAATTAACGGGAGATAACTGATAACTGACATCCATTAAACATGGCTCATGGAACTAGAAGGGTCTACCCCGATGAGCAAAATAAAGGGCAAAGTTCGATATTCCAACCACCTGAAGATGGCCGGGGCGTACAATGGCCGAAACGTTGTGATAAACATGGAGACAAAGATGAGGACAATAGTCCGAAAAATGTAAATAATGTACAGTTTTTCTTGCTTTCTGCTTTCTTGCTTTCAATAGAAGTAAAGTTAAATTGGCGACCTGAAGGCTCCCTTTTCAATAGCTACTACACCAAAGTGTAGGAGACGGCACTACTCGTTTCCCTGGAGTGCACCACTTTACACTTGATAGGTACCTTATTTGCTGAGTGTTAAGCAAGGAGGTATCAAGTAATATTTTAAAAGTCTTTGGTACGACGTAACCTGGAATTGAAGCCAGGTCTCCCGGGCCATTAACGAACACTCTACCCACTAAACCAATGCATCAATAAAATATCTATATCAACTACCTACAGTTAACATTTTTCTGTTAAAAGCCGTGTCGTCAGGCTTTAGAATAGGAATATAACTGTATCCTCTGTGGGGAAAAAAATGTATCCTGTTTATATGGCGGATTAATAAAAAATTAAATTAATAAATTCAATAATATATAGCAATTCTTAAAAGCACTCTAACACAAAAAATACCCAATATAAGATAGACTTCCAAGCACCAAAGAGAAATTCTTTCTCACTTCAGCCGTTACTACTGCAACTGAAAGGACGTCTGCAAACATACATACATAAAAACACCCACTGGATAAACAACGAAAATATATTTCAACACCATGTCTATGAAACGTGACAACTTCTACTGGTTCAGGAAAATATACACACCACGGAATAGTGTTCTATATAGACCTCCGACCCGGCAAATCTGTCAAAAGAAGAAATACACCTGTGTAAATGATGGGTGCATCCGGTCGAAGATATCAGGAGATCAGGGGCGACCTTGACTGTCGAGGGGTTGAATTGAGTGCGAAATTGTGACGATCGCAGGAAGATGTGTGGGCATCAAATTATTATGTATCCACGGCGACAGGAAGTTCAGATGAGTTGGAGGGAAGATGCTGGAATGAGGAGCAAGTCCCAGAGAGGCTGGGCACCCAGGCCCCCAGTTGAGCAGCCCAGGAGAACGGGAGAGAACGCTGTTATGGCTATAAGAGTTGGGGTCAATATGTCGCAGTTCTTTTCAGTCTCAAACTCACCTCTCACACAGTAAAAGCCTTCGTAATCCTTTCGAACCCTTTCAAATTAAGTGAGAGGTACATTTTTGAAAAGAACTGTGTCTTCGCTCGTCCTTATTGTGTTGAATATGCTTCTGCATGTATATGTGTAGGTATAGTGGTCATGGCTATACAACAATAGTCGTGGCCTCCAAAATAAAGTTTTGAGTTAAAACTTCTCTCTCCTTTCTACCGTAAATACTCTTGAAGTCTACCACAGACAAAGAAGACGAAAAATTAATGGGGCAAGAAGAACAACAAAGGAGTAAAATACTAAAGACCAATTCATCCCCGTAGAACCCTACTACTACAAATAATCAACCAAACCTTCTTGCATCCCAATTGGTATGATGCTAACCAGTATTCAGTGGGGAGACTCAAGTTCTGGGGCTGGGTTTGTTTATTTGTTTGTTTGGGTTTATGCCATTAAACCTTTGTAGGTTATTTAATGCCAAATCCAGTTTTATACAAATAATCAGTTCTATTTCTAACAATTCAGTTTAACATAAGTAAACTGTTTAATTGTCAAAAACATTTCTATTTCAAGCTATTCAATTTAGTCAAACAGTTCTTCTTCAAACAGTTCAGTTTATTGTGAACTGAATTACTATGACCAGAAAATCCAGCCAACACTTGTGCGTGACATACGGAAACAGTGGACTGCTGTTTTGACCTTATTAGGTCTCATCATCATCATACCGTGATATCCCCCACTGGACATCGAACCAGTGACCACAAAATGCAGAACCGAAACTCTACCACTGAACCACCGACCCATCCCGCACACAAGTGACGCCAAATCAACTAGTCATGGTAATTGTGCGGCCAGGTAACCTGAATGTCTTGCAATTTACATCCGTTCTCTTTACAAAGGACACGGTCACCTCCAGGGCTACGTCTTCCCAGGAGGATTGGAAATACGTATATGCGTAATTATTATAACCTCAACAGTAAGAATATAGTGCACATTTTTCTTTTTTAAGTAGAGGAATTATATTGTGAATTGAATTACCGTCAGCAGTGTCTACGGTGGTCTCCTCACGGGAGAATTTCAGTTTTGTATGAGTATAGTTTTTGTCTAAGTACAGTTAAATGTCAAAACAGTTCTATTCAAACAATTCAGTTTAGCATAAGTACAGTTTCAATGTCAAAAACAATTCTATTTCAAGCAGTTCAATGTGAAGTAAATCAACACTGCCATTACTCCCATATCCACTCTGGCCTTGAAAGTTAGTACCTGTTACAGTCATATCTATGAGTCAAATTGATCTGTTTAAAAATTATTTGTATTTTATACGAATACTTGATGCCATGTAACTGAATTATTTGTATTAAGAATTATTACTTGAAGCCTTAATTGTTTACCGAGGGGTTTTATGAAACCATATAACCACGTCCTCATAAATATTTATTATCAAATAAAAATATAATTGTATAAAAATTGTTGATATTAGATTAAATCAAGTTTGAATAAATTGTTTTTTGGGTTTTTTTGGTATTTTTTGGACTTTATCATAAGACAATTTGGAAAAAATTATAAGTTACTTCCCCTCCACACTCTTTATATCAACTGATTTTCATTCAGTTTTTAAATGGAAAATGTTTGCCTACAAGAGGGAAATCTTCTGCTCTTAATTTACATTTTCGTTCAATTGATCAATTAAATTTAAAGTCATTAGATTTAAATAAAACGAGTCATGTGTTTAAATGTTTTAACGGACAATATAAAGACACCATAGATTTTTTCTTAATTTGATTTGTTGAAAAATTACTTCAATAAAATAAAACATTTATTCCTGTGAATTTTTTCAAGATAGAATTTTTACAAATGTGACTTTTTTCCTATTACTTTTTTGTTTTTTCTTTGTTTTCAAACATAATTTTGACGATTGCTACAAACTGGCGGAAACTACCGATAATTACCGAGTGATCTTCGGATTTCCAGTTGATTCGGCTTTTTAAGAGGGTCTCTAAAATATTTAGTGTTTGATTATTAAGTGCTACTTTAGGATTTTTTAAGGCATCTTTGATCCCCGAAAATCTCAGAGGTAAAATAATGTTTTATATATCTTAACGCAATTCCGACGAAGAAAAAAAAAGAAAAGTCGACACGTTCTTTTTGCTTGTTTTTGTATTTTGCTTTATTTCTTAATTTTTTAGCATTTAATCCATTTTTAGGTTTTAAACAAGAAAATCCACCAACAAAATTCAGATTTAAAAAAAAAAACATTAAAAATCTTAACCCATTTTTCCCTCTTTTTAAAAAATCTCTTGTGTTGGATTTCAATTCACAAGACATTTCTTAAAACGATGCCTTAGCCATCAATTCTAACGTTGTTTTTTTTTTTTTTTTTTTTTTTTTTTTTTTTGGTTTAAATACATCTTAAAGGTTTTTCAAACAGCAAACACGACTTTGGCTACACTATGGAGAACATATTTCCCTCACACATTCTACAATGCCTTAACCTAACGATGCACTTTCCGCTCAGGCATTTAGCTGCTAAAATGCTTTCTCAACTCTATCATAACTTCATTTCGTTTCCTTATTTCTTTCCTACCTACGAGACTTGCAGCATAAACGTAAACTCTTTATTCTATGCTGTCATTAAAAACATTTATATAAAACCTAACAGCATCTTCGTCTTCTTGCTTCTTCATCCTCCTTTATTTTTGAACAACAATTAGCGAGGGAATAACACACACACACACACACACGTTACAACATTTCCACGGTTAAAAATAATAAGAACATTACTCTTGCAAAAAAGGCATTGGTATCGATGGTTTTCAATCAAGTTATTTAATGACAGCTTGAAAGGAAATTCTTTTTTCTTTTGCTGTGAGTTGAAGAGATAGTAACAGTTGTAAATGGCTGTGCGGGAATTTAGTACTTAGCTAGATGCTTCGGGATCCTTTTTGGTTCAGGAGGGAGAATATGCGATGACCATAACGGTCAAATTAATTGACGCGCTAAACCAAAATACAAAGTTCTTTCTGCTACAATATCATCAATTTTAATGAAAAAGGTGACCGATCATGTGTCGACCTGTGACCAAAACAGCATCCCCACCAAAGTCACAAGTTTCCATGATTTTATTTTCATTGAAATGTCAATCAATAAAAAAATTATTCATTAATATGTAAGCCTTATCTGCTCACTCATTAAATGAACTTGTATTTAAACATACTCCATCAGATTACAGTATGATCTGTGTAGCGGAAGTAAATTTCGTATTTTGGTTTGGCGCGCAATTTGATTCGATGCATAATTTCCCCCAATCAGGAAGACCTATCCTATTGTTCTTGGGTTTTCTTTTCCGGGCAGCAGAAATTGTGTAAGCTGACAAATACACTCTCTTTGGCTGAGTAACGACGTCTAGTGCAGAAGTCCCACTGGCCGTACTTCAATAGCAGCAGCAGCAGCATGGACACATGAGGGAACCTATCTAATTCATGGATTCCTTGCGTCTATCACTGAGACCAAGGAGTCCCAGATGAATATGAATTAGATACATTCAATACGCCACCACATGATCAACTTTATGCCACCCCAAAATTGGCTATGTCGATGCGATGCCTTATTCCGCTCTCGGCAACGAGCTCTCATTTCACCTCTGGGCCACTTTAATGGAGACAACGCCCGCCTCTCCCCAAATCACCAGACACACAAGTGACCCCAAGGTTTACTTCCTCCAACGGCAAACGAGACTTTCGTTAACCTACGTCGAACAAAATCCCTCGCACGTCCGACCATACGCGCTGCCTTTACAACTTTCTCATAACTCCATTTCGTCTCTTTACTCTCAACCTTCCTACGAGAATTGCAGCACAAAAGCAAACTAAATATTCTATGATGCAAATAAAAACTATTCCTAAAAACACTTTTCAACTTCGACATCTTGAAACTTCTCTCCTTTATATACCCAACAAACTTTAGCGAGGAACCTTACAAAATTAGCGAGGAAATAACTCAACGTAAACACACACTAACACGTTAATACTCCTCGCTAAAAACAGCAACAAATATACCTGTCGCTCAATAATAACAATTTTACTGCCGCTAAAATCAGGAAGGCGAATTTGCATAGTGTTCGCCAATGGCCCGGAAGACCTAGATTCAATCCCTGGTCAAGTCATACCAAAGACTCAAAAAAATGGTACTTGATGCCTCCTTACTTAACATTCAACATTATAAGGTACAGATCAAAGGTAAAGTGGAGAAATCCAGATAAAGGAGTAGTGTCCTCCCTTACACTTTGGTGTAGTAGCTATCGAAAAGGGAGCCTTCGTTTCACCCTTGACTAAAGGGAGACAACTTTATTTAGTTATTATCAATTTCTAATTGTTTTATTTTATTTAGATAAATATGAATAAAAATCTCATCGATAATTCTTTTAAAAGATCCACTGAAAAAACAAAATAACTGTAAATTTATCCTTTAATGTCTAATTTAGTTCAGTTTGGTTTGATTTTATGGCATATCAACCATTATTGGTTATTTAATGCAAAATTCATTTTTATACATACACACAGTTCTATTTCAAACAATTCCTTTTAGTATAAGTGCATAGTTTATTTCTATTTGACATATAGATAGGACTCTTTCAGGAGCTACGATTCTAGGCCACGGAAACTCCGGCATTACTGGAGTCTCGCCATCAGATTGTTTAATGTCATATCAGGACACTTCTTAGGAAATTGTTACCCCCACACACACACCCACTGCAGAGATGAAAAAGGCATATTCTGCAACCCCAGGAAACTGGGCCACGGGACACTCACTGGGTAAGTCTTACCCCTCTGCTAAGATGCAGTAGGTATATTGTGCAGCCCTGGGCAACTGGGCCACAGGACCCTCACTGGGGAAGTCTTACCCCTCTGCTGAGATGCAGTCGGTTTATTCTACATCCCCAGCTTACTGGGCCACAGGACACTCATTAGGAGAGTCTTACCCCTCTGCTAAGATGCAGTTGGTATATTGTGCAGCCACGGGCAACTGGGCCACATGACTCTCATTGGGGGAGTCTTACTCCTCTGCTGAGATGCAGTCGGTTTATTCTACAGCTCCAGCTTACCGGCCACAGGACATTCATTAGAATTATTAGTGTTTGATAGGAATACTTGAAATCACTTAACTGTGTGCAAACAAATAAGTTCTAGCAACTTGTTTAAATATTAGATTACTTAAAACTATTCACTTACGAATTATATATATAAACAAGATTTTGCATTAATATATAACGAATAAATCAGTTAAGTTTCCCTCTCCGTTATATTTAAAGTAACAATATATGAGTCGAACGGAAGTAATTTTCATGAATTTTTGCAATGTATAGAGATGGGTGTGTGTGTGTGTGTGTGTGTGTGTGTCAAAACGATGATATTTTTAGTCAAGGATAACAGTGAGAAATAGAGAGGTCAACTTGTACTTACTTACATATCTATGTGTGTGGTATGTGTGTGTTCTGGTATGTCTAAGTCACTTGAACTATCGGTCATTGAAGCCCTCTGTAGGCGTGCAAATGTATTTGAGTGCGTCTGACCTTTTTCTTCCATTCGTATCGTGTATCGTATCGTCTGTGACCTCTTTTGTTTCGCCTTCCCCTTTCAACTAAAAATCCCTGGGTTCTTATACCCACTCAGGGGATTGACATAAGATATTTTAAGTTTACGCGGGTAGATTTTATTTCGGGTCAGCCAAAGTTCAAATGTGGACGTATGAATAAACACAACTTGTGACCTGATCTAAACCATGTGAAGCGTAGAAATTATCTATTGAGGCGCCTATTTTTGAGGCGCTATGAAAAATCTTCTTTTTTCCTTTTTTTTTTTTTTTTTTTTTTAATTTTCTTTTTATTTGCGCATTAGCTTAAAAATATCTTAATTAAGTGATGTTTGATCCTTTTTTTCTAAAATATTCTGATTTACATTTTCTCAGCTAATTTAACTAGAAATAAAATAAGTATGAACTCTCTCTCTCTCTACATATATATGTATATATTTGTGTGTGTGTGTGTGTGTGTGTGCGTAAATATATATATATATAGAGAGAGAGAGGTTGAGATTGATTATAAGTTAATCTAAGTCGGAGAGATTTATTGAGAAGCCAACTCTTTTTGATATGACACTAGATATAACCACCTAATTTTGCTGTTATCATTGCATTTTTTTTCCCCAGCGCTCATATTGCAACTTTTTGTTGTTATTATTGCTTTTCTCTGGCACTCCTTATGACTGGCGCCCATATTGTATTAATTCCTAAGCTTGGCCGGCTCAGGATATTTCTGTGGCCTAGCATATGTGTTGATAACAGCAAAATTGCTACAAAAAAATAGTTGCTGAAGACTTTAAGTTTCTAATACCCAGAAATTCATACACTGATGTCCTCAAGACAGGACAGTGGATAAAGTCTTTGGTTAGATCCAGTGACATACCCCAAAGAAGGTGAGTTCAATACCCGTTGAAGGCAGTGGAGAACTTTCAGAGGGAAAATTAACGGGAGATAACTGATAACTGACATCCATTAAACATGGCACATGGAACTAGAAGAGTTTACCCCGATGAGCAAAATAAAGGGCAAAGTTCGATATTCCAACCACCTGAAGAAGGCCGGAGCGTACAATGGCCGAAACGTTGTGATAAACAAGGAAACAAAGATGAGGACAATAGTCCGAAAAATGTAAATAATGTACAGTTTTCATTGCTTTCTGCTTTCTTGCTTTCAATAGAAGTAAAGTAAAGTTGGCGACCCGAAGGCTCCCTTTTCAATAGCTACTACACCAAGGTGTAGGAGACGGCATTACTCGTTTCCCTGGAGTGCACCACTTTACACTTGATACGTACTTTATTTGCTGAGTGTTAAGCAAGGAGGTATCAAGTAATATTTTTAAAGTCTTTGGTACGACGTGACCTGGAATTGAAGCCAGGTCTCCCGGCCAATTAGCGAACACTCTACCCACTAAACCAATGCATCAATAAAATATCTATATCAACTACCTACAGTTAACATTTTCTGTTAAAAGCCGTGTCGTCAGGGTTTAGAATAGGAATATAACTGCATCCTCTGTGGGAAAAAAGGTATCCTGTTTATATGGGGAATTAATAGAAAATTAAATTAATAGATTCAATAATATATAGATTTTCTTAAAAGCACTCTAACACAAAAAATACCCAAGATAAGATAGACTTCCTAGCACCAAAGAGAAACTCTTTCTCACTTCAGCCGTTACTACTGCAACTGAAAGGACGTCTGCAAACATACATGCATAAAAAAAACCACTGGATAAACAACGAAAATATATTTCAACACCATGTCTATGAAACGTGACAACTTCTACTGGTTCAGGAAAATATACAGACCACAGAAGAGTGTTCTATATAGACCTCCGACCCGGTCAATCTGTCAAAAGAAGAAATGCACCAGTGTAAATGATGGGTGCATCCGGTCGAAGATATCAGGAGATCAGGGGCGACGTTGACTGTCGAGGGGTTTAATTGAGTGCGAAATTGTGACGATCGCAGGAAAATGTGTGGGCATCAAATTATTATATATCCACGGCGATAGGAAGTTCAGATGAGTTGGAGGGAAGATGCTGGAATGAGGAGCAAGTCCCAGAGAGGCTGGGCACCCAGGCCCCCAGTTAAGCAGCCCAGGAGAACGGGAGAGAAATGCTGTTATGGCCATAAGACTTGGGGTCAATATATTGCAGTTCTCTTCAGTCTCAAACTCACCTCTCACACAGGAAAACCCTTCGTAACCCTTTCGAACCCTTTCAAATAAAGTGAGAGGTACATTTTTCAAAAGAACTGTGTCTTCGCACATCCTTGTTGTGTTGAATATGTTTCTGCATGTATATGTGTAGGTATAGTGGTCATGGCTATACAACAATATCGTGATCTCCAAAATAAAGTTTTGAGTTAAGATATATCTTCTTTTCTCTACTTTCTACCGTAAATACTCTTGAAGTCTTCCACAGACAAAGAAAACGAAAAATTAATGGGGCAAGAAAAAGAGCAACAAAGAAGTCAAATAGAAAAGTTCAATTGATCCCCGTAGAACCCTACAACTGCAAATAATCAACCAAACCTTCTTGCATCCCAATTGGTATGATGCTAACCAGTATTCACTGTTGAGACTCAAGTTCTGGGGCTGGGTTTGTTTATTTGTTTGTTTGGGTTTATGCCATTAAACCTTTGTAGGTTATTTAATGCCAAATCCAGTTTTATACAAATAATCAGTTCTATTTCTAACAATTCAGTTTAACATGAGTAAACAGTTGAATTGTCAAAAACATTTCAATTTCAAGCTATTCAATTTAGTCAAACAGTTCTTCTTCAAACAATTCAGTTTATTGTGAACTGAATTACTATGACCAGAAAATCCAGCCAACACTTGCGCGTGACATACGGAAACACTGGACAGCTGTTTTGACCTTATTAGGTCTCATCATCATCATACCGTCATATCTCCCACTGGAGATCGAGCCGGTGACCACAAAATGCAGAACCGAAACTCTGCCACTTAACTACCGACCCATACCGCACACAACTGACGCCAAATCAACTAGTCATGGTAATTGTGTGGCCAGCTAACCTAAATGTGTCTTCCAATTTACATCTGTTCTCTTTACAAAGGACACGGTCACCTCCAGGGCTACGTCTTCCCAGGAGGATTGGAAATACGTATATGCGTAATTATTATAACCTCAACAGTAAGGATATAGTGCACATTTTTCTTTTTTAAGTAGAGGAATTATATTGTGAATTGAATTACCGTCAGCAGTGTTTACCGTGATCTCCCCCACGGGAGAATTTCAGTTTTGTATGAGTATAGTTTTGTCTAAGTACAGTTAAATGTCAAAACAGTTCTATTCAAACAATTCAGTTTAGCATAAGTACAGTTTCAATGTCAAAAACACTTCTATTTCAAGCAGTTCAGTTTAGCATAAGTAAGCAGTTTGAATATCAAAACAGTTCTATTTCTACAAATTCAGTTTAGCATAAGTATGCATTATAGTTCTATTTGACGTTTTTTTTTTTTTTTTGGTTTTTTTTTTTTTTTGTTTAAATACATCTTAATGGTTTTTCAAACAGCAAACATGACTTTGGCTACACAATGGAGAACGTATTTCCCTCACAAATTCTACAATGCCTTTACCTAACGATGCACTTTCCGCTCAGGCATTTAGCTGCTAAAATGCTTTCTCATCTCTATCATAACTTCATTTTGTTTCCTTTTTTCTTTCCTACCTACGAGACTTGCAGCATAAACGTAAACTCTTTATTCTATGCTGTCATTAAAACATTTATGTAAAACCTAACAGCATCTTCGTCTTCATGCTTCTTTATCCTCCTTTATTTTTTAACAACAATTAGCGAGGGAATAATACACACACACACACTCACACACACGTTACAACATTTCCACGGTAAAAAATAACAACATTACTCTCGCTAAAAAGGCATTGATATCGATGGTTTTCAATCAAGTTATTTAATGACAGCTTGAAAGGAATTTTTTTCTTTTGCTGTGAGTTGAAGAGATAGTAACAGTTGTAAATGGCTTTGCGGGAATTTTGTACTTAGCTAGATTCTTCGGGATCCCTTTTGGTTCAGGAGGGAGAATATGCGATGACCATTAACGGTCAAATTTACGCGCCAAACCAAAATACGAAGTTCTTTCTGCTACAATATCATCAATTTTAATGAAAAAGGTGACCGATCATGTGTCGACCTGTGACCAAAACTGCATCCCCACCAAAGTCACAAGTTTCCATGATTTTTTTTTTTTATTGATATGTCAATCAATAAAAAAATTATTTATTAATATGTAAGCCTTATCTGCTCACTCATTAAATGAACTTGTATTTAAACATACTCCATCAGATTACAGTATGATCTGTGTAGCGGAAGTAAATTTCGTATTTTGGTTTGGCGCGCAATTTGATTCGATGCATAATTTCCCCCAATCAGGAAGACCTATCCTATTGTTCTTGGGTTTTCTTTTCCGGGCAGCAGAAATTGGGTAAGCTGACAAACACACTCTCTTTGGCTGAACAACGCCGTCCAGTGCAGATGTCTCACTGGCCATTCTTCAATAGCAGCAGCAGCATAGATACGTGAGGGAACCTATCTAATTCATGGATTCCTTGCGTCTACCACTGAGACCAAAGAATCACAATTGAATATGAATTAGATACATTCAATACGCCACCACATGATCAACGTTATGTCACCCCCAAAATTGGCTATGTCGATGCGATGCCTTATTCCGCTCTCGGCACTGAGCTCTCATTTCACCTCTGGGCCACTTTAATGGAGACAACACACGCCTCTCCCCAAATCACCACACACACAAGTGACTACAAGGTTTACTTCCTCCAACGGCAAACAAGACTTTCGTTAACCTACGTCGAACACAATCCCTCGCACGTCCGACCATACGCGCTGCCTTTACAACTTTCTCATAACTCCATTTCGTCTCTTTACTCTCAACCTTCCTACGAGAATTGCAGCACAAAAGCAAACTAATTATTCCATGCTGCAAATTAAAACTATTCCTAAAAACACTTTTCAACTTCGACATCTTGAAACTTCTCTCCTTTATATACCCAACAAACTTTAGCGTGGAACCTTACAAACTTAGCAAGGAAATAACTCAACGTAAACACACATCAACACGTTAATACTCCTCGCTAAAAACAGCAACAAATATACCTATCGCTCAATAATAACAATTTTACTGCCGCTAAAATCAGGAAGGCGAATTTGCATAAAGTTCGCCAATGGCCCGGAAGACCTAGATTCAATCCCTGGTCGAGTCATACCAAAGACTCAAAAAAATGGTACTTGATGCCTCCTTACTTAACATTCAACATTATAAGGTACAGATCAAAGGTAAGGTGGAGAAATCCAGATAAAGGAGTAGTGCCCTCCCTTACACTTTGGTGTAGTAGCTATCGAAAAGGGAGCCTTCAGATCACCCTCGACTATAGGGAGACAACTTTTCTTAGTTATTATCAATTTCTATTTGTTTTATTTTATTTCGATGAATAGGAATAAAAATCTCATCGATAAATCTTTAAAACAATCCACTGACAAAACGAAATAACTGTAAATTTATTCTTTAATGTCTAATTTAGTTTAGTTTGGTTTATTTGATGGCATATCAACCATTATTTGTTATTTAATGCCAAATTCGTTTTTATACATACACACAGTTCTATTTCAAACAATTCTTTTTAGTATAAGTGCATAGATTAGTTCTATTTGACATATAGATAGGACTCTTTCAGGAGCTACGACTCCAGGCCACGGTGGACCTGGAAGCGATGGTAATAAAGGAGAGCTCTGCATTCCCCAAAGCTCCGGCATTACTGGAGTCTTGCCATCAGATTGTTTAATGTCATATCAGGACACTTCTTAGGAGAGTGTTACCCCCACCCGCAGAGATGAAAATGGCATATTCTGCAACCCCAGGAAACTGGGCCACGGGACGCTCAGTGGGTAAGTCTTACCCCTCTGCTAAGATGCAGTAGGTATATTGTGCAGCCTTGGGCAACGGGGCAACAGGACCCTCACTGGGGAAGTCTTACCCCTCTGCTGAGATGCAGTCGGTTTATTCTACATCCCCAACTTACTGGGCCACAGGACACTCATTAGGAGAGTCTTACCCCTCTGCTAAGATGCAGTTTGTATATTCTGCAGCCCCAGGCAACTGGACCACAGGACTCTCATTGGGGGAGTCTTACTCCTCTGCTGAGATGCAGTCAGTTTATTCTACAGCTCCATCGTACCGGCCACAGGACACTCATTAGAATTATTAGTGTTTGATATGAATACTTGAAACCACTTAACTGTGTGCAAACAAATAAGTTCTAGCAACTTGTTTAAATATTAGATTACTTAAAACTATTCACTTACGAATTATATATATAAACAAGATTTTGCATTAATATATAACGAATAAATCAGTTAAGTTTCCCTCTCCGTTATATTTAAAGTAACAATATATGAGTCGAAGGGAAGTAATTTTCATGTATTTTTGCAATGTATAGACATGTGTGTGTGTGTGTGTGTGTGTGTGGGTGTGTGTGTGTGTGTGTTCCAAAACGATGATATTTTTAGTCAAGGATAACAGGGAGAAATAGACAGGTCAACTTGTACTTACTTACATATCTATGTGTGTGGTATGTGTGTGTTCTGGTATGTCTAAGTCACTTGAACTATCGGTCACTGAAGCCCTCTGAAGGCGTGCAAATGTATTTGAGTGCGTCTGACCTTTTTCTTCCATTCGTATCGTGTATCGTATCGTCTGTGACCTCTTTTGTTTCGCCTTCCCCTTTCAACAAAAAATCCCTGGGTTCTTATACCCACTCAGTGGATTGAAATTAGATATTTTAAGTTTACGCGGGTAGATTTTATTTCGGGTCAACGAAAGTTTAAATGTGGACGTATGAATAAAAACAACTTGTGACCTGATCTATGCCATGTGAAGCGTAAAATTATCTATTGAGGAACCTATTTTTGGGGCGCTATGAAAAATCTTCTTTTTTTCCTTTTTCCTTTTTTTTTTTAATTTTCTTTTTATTTGCGCATTAGCTTAAAAATATCTTAATTAAGTGATGTTTGATCCTTTTTTTCTAAAATATTCTGATTTACATTTTCTTAGCTAATTTAACTAGAAATAAAATAAGTGTGAACTCTCTCTATATATATATATACATATGTATATATTTGTGTGTGTGTGTGTGTGTGTGTGCATATATATATATATATATAGAGAGAGAGAGAGGTTGAGATTGATTATAAGTTAATCTAAGTCGGAGAGATTTATTGAGAAGTCAACTCTTTTGGATATGACACTAGATATAACCACCTAATTTTGCTGTTATCATTGCATTCTTTTTTTACCAGTGCTCATATTAGAACTTTTTGTTGTTATTATTGCTTTTCTCTGGCACTCCTTATGACTGGTGCCCATATTGTATTAATTTCTATGCTTAGCCGGCTCAGCAGATTTCTGTGGCCTAGCATATGTGTTGGTAACAGCAAAATTGCTACAAAAAAATGGTTGCTGAAGACTTTAGGTTTCTAATAGCCAGAAATTCATACACAGATGTCCTCAAGATAGGACAGTGGATAAAGTCTTTGGTTAGATCCAGTGACATACCCCCAAAGAGTGTGATTTCAATACCCGTTGAAGGCAGGGGAGAACTTTCAGAGGGGAAATTAACGGGAGATAACTGATAACTGACATCCATTAAACATGGCTCATGGAACTAGAAGAGTTTACCCCTATGAGCAAAATAAAGGGCAAAGTTCGACATATTAACCACCTGAAGATGGCCGGAGCGTACAATGGCCGAAACGTTGTGATAAACATAGAGACAAAGATGAGGACAATAGTCCGAAAAATGTAAATAATGTACAGTTTTTCTTGCTTTCTGCTTTCTTGCTTTCAATAGAAGTAAAGTTAAGTTGGCGACCCGAAGGCTCCCTTTTCAATAGCTACTACACCAAAGTGTAGGAGACAGCACTACTCGTTTCCCTGGAGTGCACCACTTTACACTTGATACGTACCTTATTTGCTGAGTGTTAAGCAAGGAGGTATCAAGTAATATTTTTAAAATCTTTGGTACGACGCGACCTGGAATTGAAGCCAGGTCTCCCGGGCCATTAGCGAACACTCTACCCACTAAACCAATGCATCAATAAAATATCTATATCAACTACCTACAGTTAACATTTTTCTCTTAAAAGCCTTGTCGTCAGGGTTTAGAATCGGAATATAACTGCATCCTCTGTGGGAAAAAAAGGTATCCTGTTTATATGGGGGTTAATAAAAAAATCAAATTAATAAATTCAATAATATATAGCAATTCTCAAAAGCACTCTAACACAAAAAATACCCAAGATAAGATAGATTTCCTAGCACCAAAGAGAAATTCTTTCTCACTTCAGCCGTTACAACTGCAACTGAAAGGACGTCTGCAAAAATACATACATAAAACCACCCACTGGATAAATAACGAAAATATATTTCAACACCATGTCTAGGAAACGTGACAACTTCTACTGGTTTAGGAAAATATACACACCACAGAATAGTGTTCTATATAGACCTCCGACCCGGCCAATCTGTCAAAAGAAGAAATGCACCTGTGTAAATGTTGGGTGCATCCGGTCGAAGATATCAGAAGATCAGGGGCGACGTTGACTGTCGAGGTGTTTAATTGAGTGCGAAATTTTGACGATCGCAGGAAGATGTTTGGGCATCAAATTATTATATATCCACGGCGACAGGAAGTTCAGATGAGTTGGAGGGTAGATGCTGGAATGAGGAGCAAGTCCCAGAGAGGCTGGGCACCCAGGCCCCCAGTTGAGCAGCCCAGAAGAACGGGAGAGAAACGCTGTTATGGCCATAAGAGTTGGGGTCAATATGTTGCAGTTCTCTTCAGTCTCCAACTCACCTCTCACACAGTAAAACCCTTCGTAATCCTATCGAACCCTTTCAAATAAAGTGAGAGGTACATTTTTGAAAAGAACTGTGTCTTCGCTCGACCTTATTGTGTTGAATATGCTTCTGCATGTATATGTGTAGGTATAGTGGTCATGGCTATACAACAATAGTCGTGGCCTCCAAAAAAAAGTTTTGAGTTAAAACTTCTCTCTCCTTTCTACCGTAAATACTCTTGAAGTCTTCCACAGACAAAGAAGACGAAAAATTAATGGGGCAAGAAGAAGAACAACAAAGGAGTCAAATACTAAAGACCAATTCATCCCCGTAGAACCCTACGACTACAAATAATCAACCAAATCTTCTTGCATCCCAATTGGTATGATGCTAACCAGTATTCAGTGGTGAAACTCAAGTTCTGGGGCTGGGTTTTTTTATTTGTTTGTTTGGGTTTATGGCATTAAACCTTTGTAGGTTATTTAATGCCAAATCCAGTTTTATACAAATAATCAGTTCTATTTCTAACAATTCAGTTTAACATGAGTAAACAGTTTAATTGTCAAAAACATTTCTATTTCAAGCTATTCAATTTAGTCGAACAGTTCTTCTTCAAACAATTCAGTTTATTGTGAACTGAATTACTATCACCAGAAAATCCAGCCAACACTTGTGCATGACATACGGAAACACTGGACTGCTGTTTTGACCTTATTAGGTCTCATCATCATCATACCATGATATCCCCCACTGGACATCGAACCAGTGACCACAAAATGCAGAACCGAAACTCTACCACTGAACCACCGACCCATACCGCACACAAGTGACGCCAAATCAACTAGTCATGGTAGTTGTGCGGCCAGGTAACCAGAATGTGTCTTGCAATTTACATCCGTTCTCTTTACAAAGGACACGGTCACCTCCAGGGCTACGTCTTCCCAGGAGGATTGGAAATACGTATATGCGTAATTATTATAACCTCAACAGTAAGGATATAGTGCACATTTTTCTTTTTTAAGTAGAGGAATTATATTGTGAATTGAATTACCGTCAGCAGTGTTTACCGTGATCTCCCCCACGGGAGAATTTCAGTTTTGTATGAGTATAGTTTTTGTCTAAGTACAGTAAAATTTCAAAATAGTTCTATTCAAACAATTCAGTTTAGCATAAGTACAGTTTCAATGTCAAAAACACTTCTATTTCAAGCAGTTCAGTTTAGCATAAGTAAGCAGTTTAAATATCAAAACAGTTCTATTTCAACTAATTCAGTTTAGCATAAGTATGCAGTTTAGTTCCATTTGACACATAGATAGGACCCTATTAGGTACTACCACTCTAGGACTTGGGAGCAATCGTAATGGAGGGCTGCTCTGCATTCCCCAAAGCTCCAGCAGGACTGGAACCTCATCATCAGATTGTTTAGTGTTATATCCAGGACACTTGTTTGGGTGGCGTCTTACTCTGCAGTCGGTGTATTCTACAAACACACCCCACCCCAGTTCGAGAGCTCTGGAGAATGTGGAGTAAATCAACACTGCCATTACTCCCATATCCACTCTGGCCTTGAGAGTTAGTACCTGTTACAGTCTTATCTATGAGTCAAATAGATCTGTTTAAAAATTATTTGTATTTTATAGGAATACTTGATGCCATGTAACTGAATTATTTGTATTAAGAATTGTTACTTGAAGCCTTAATTGTTTACCGAGGGGTTTTATGAAACCATATAACCACGTGCTCATAAATATTTATTATCAAATGAAAATATAATTGTATAAAAATTGTTGATATTAGATTAAATCAAGTTTGAATAAATTGTTTTTTTGGGTTTTTTTGGTATTTTTTGGACTTTATCATAAGACAATTTGGAAAAAATTATAAGTTACTTCCCCTCCACACTCTTTATATCAACTGATTTTCATTCAGTTTTTAAATGGAAAATGTTTGCCTACAAGAGGGAAATCTTCTGCTCTTAAATTACATTTTCGTTCAATTGATTAATTAAATTTAAAGTCATTAGATTTAAATAAAACGAGTCATGTGTTTAAATGTTTTAACGGACAATATAAAGACACCATAGATTTTTTCTTAATTTTGATTTGTTGAAAAATTACTTCAATAAAATAAAACATTTATTTCTGTGAATTTTTTCAAGCTAGAATTTTTACAAATGTGACTTTTTTCCTGTAACTTTTTTGTTTTTTCTTTGTTTTCAAACATAATTTTGACGATTGCTACAAACTGGCGGAAACTACCGATAATTACCGAGTGGTCTTCGGATTTCCAGTCGATTCGGACTTTTTACGAGGGTCTCTAAAATATTTAGTGTGTGATTATTAAGTGCTACTTTAGGATTTTTTAAGTCATCTTTGATCCCCGAAAAATCTTACAGGTAATATAATGTTTTATATATCTTAACGTAATTCCGAAAAAGAAAAAAAAGGAAAGAAAAGTCGACACGTGCTTTTTGCTTGTTTTTGTATTTTGGTTTATTTATTTATTTTTTAGTATTTAATCAATTTTTAACAAGAAAACAAGAAAATCCACCAACAAAATTCAGATTTAAAAAAAAAAACATTAAAAATTTTAACCCATTTTTTTCCTCTTTTTAAAAAATCTTTTGTGTTGGATTTCAATTCACAAGATAAAACCCCCATTTTTCTTAAAACGATACCTTACCCATCAATTCGAACGTATTTTCTTGGTTTAAATACATCAAAAGGTTTTTTAAAAAGTGTGTGGAAATTTTCAAAATGTTTTATTTTATTGGTATCGATCTCTTCCCCTGAAAAACAATTTAAAAAACAACTTTTTGTCCTTTTATTAAACAAAATAAATCATTTTCACCTGAAATCAACCACAGAAATCGTTTACAAAAAATATATATATATTTAGGGCATTTTATCCAATTAAAACATTTGATAATGTTCGAAGATTAAAATAGTTATGGGGGAGGGATTTTCAATTAATGGTTTTTTTGTTAAATCATATTTTTTTAAATTCATTCATAGTTTTAATTTTTTTAAACAGGTGCTTTTGTCACTTGAAAAATATCCTAAGGAATTTCTGTATCATCACTTTTATCTACCGAAATGAGGCAGTGATTTGACAAGAGCAACGGAGAGGCATTGACCAGACGGAGATGGAACGAAAGAGACATTGACCAGACCTGGGGCAAAAAACAAGCTTTATCTCTGAAAGTTCATAATTAAAACTGATTTTTCTAAGTTTAAGTATGCCTTACCTTCACCAAAAAACAGATTTTTTTTCGTGTCGTTTCCCTAAATTAAAGAGGCCAGAAATAGAGTAGTAATTTACTAAGCTTTTTGCTTAGATGTGGCACAAGGCCATATGAATGGGGCACCCAATGAGACTCAAACTCACTCGTATAGGTTTGCTAGTCGAGCTTGCTAACCATTACACCACCATTGACATGCTATAAAAATCAATCAGATGGAAATTTACTAAGCTTTGTGCTTAGATGTGGCACAAGGCCATATGAATGGGGCTCCCAATGAGACTCGAACTCACTCGTGTAGGTTTGCTAGTCTAGCTTGCTAACCATTACACCACCAGAGGCGTCCTAGTCCACATAGCGTCACACGTAAAAAATTCATTTGAAAAACCGAAATCTGCTCAACATGGCTCTGATGATTTATTTTGTAAAAATCCAAGCCACAAATATTCAATGTGAAATAAACAAATTTGAATTTAAGTTGTAGCGAAGTAAATGTGTATCTAACAAATTTCAATTATTCTATAGAAAAAAAAATCTGATTATGGAACAAGGTGATAAATTAATATTTTTAAAAAAGTAATTCAATATTTCGGACTGTAATATTTTTTTTTGACGATAAACATGGTGCCTGCAATTAATTTTTATTTATAAAAATTTAAAAAAATTTTTTTTAGCTGTCAGGTTTTTTTCTTCATAAGAATTTATTTTTTTAAACAAAAATTATCAAAAGTCATTGCTTTATAAAACCGTACTTCTGATCTTAGGTGGACCAAATGTGGGGGTAAAATTTAAATTAATAAGTTATCTGTAACGTTTTGTATATTCTTTTTTATTTAAGGGTTATTTAAAGCCAAATTTGGTTCAATTGTAAATATTTTATTTTAATCATATATGAGGATCATTAAATAAGTTTCCAGGCTTTTTTTCGAATGGGCACTTTTATTGATAGTACACACATGAAACTCTAGTCCCCTAAGAAGTAATCTCCTCCAGCTGCAATGCACTTGTACATCTTCTGGAAGGCTCCATCGAAGTCTTCTTGTGTGAGTGTGTCAATGACCTTCGTCACAGCCTCTTTCATCTCCTCAATTGTCTCATAACAACAGACTCTGAGCTTAGGGAATAACCAAAAGTCACAGGGAGCAAGGTCTGGACTGTACGGAGGGTGAGGAACTGTGTTGATGCCCATCTTGGTCAAATAGTCTATGACAAAAATGGAGTTGTGGACTGGTTCATTGTCCTGCAGGAAATGCCACTGACCCGATTTGAAGAGTGCTCACCTCTTCCCTAGGAATCTCTTTCTGAATTCCCTTAAAACCTTAACATAGTATTCCTTGTTGACTGTCTGTCCAGTGGGAACCCAGTGCATAAAGATCATGCCAGTGCTGTCAAAAAAAGGGATCATCAAAAGTTTGTGGGTGGATTTGCTCTGTCTTGCCTTCTTGGGTCTGGTAGAGCCAGCATGCTTCCTCTGAGAACTCTGTCTCTTGGTCTCTGGGTCATAGCAGTAGATCCAACTTTCATCACATGGCATTTTTTCCAAATTTTAAACAGAATTTTATTGCATATCGTTCTTCTAAAGTCCAGATTGCATTTTTGAAATTCACCAGTGGTGACAATCAGGGTTTAATAGGGTGTATTCCAATTCCTACTGTAAGCTGTTCATTTGAAGCTGAAATCACAAAAATTGGTCAGTCCTCTCATAAGATGTATAGCAATAACATAGTGAATTTTCAAGAGTCTACAACAATTTTAAATGCCTGTACAAAAAAAGTCTGGAAAATTGTTGAAGACACCACATATATTCCTAATTTTAATGTTTCATTGAATTTGTAATCATTTGTTTTGTCTCTAATAAAAATTTATTTATGTTGTGATCAAATATCCCTATTTATTGTTGCACCTGGTCATCCAAATTTAGAAAATACAGATTGTATCCCCTGTAGAGAGATAATCCCCTCCCTAGAGGTTGTTATGGTTAGGAAACTAAACTGTATATGATTGTGAGGTTTATATTCTAGAGATTTGGAAAGTAAGGAGTACCTGTTCCTTGCCATTACTCCCAGGCCCACTCTGACCCATATTTGTTAATTTGGTTTGGTTTTATGGCAAATCAACTGTTGTTGGTTATTAAATGCCAAATTCTGTTTTTACATATATATTAAATATATGATCTGTAAACACATTTGTAGATACACACAGTTAAATGATCAAACAGTTCTATTTATAGCAATTCAATTTAGCATAAGTGATGTATAGCAATAACATAGTTCCAAGTATTGCTAACAATTCAATAAAACATCAGTCATTTGTTTACACACAGTTAAATGTAAAAACAGTTTTATTTCTAACAGTTCAATTTAGCATGTCATATGTTTATACACAGTTTTAATGTCAAGCAATTCTATTTGACCCATGGATAGGACCCTATCAGGTGCTACCACTCTGGGTCCGAGTAGAGCTGGGAGTGATGGCAATGAAAGGGTACTCCACATTCCCCCAAAGCTCTCCAGCATTACTGGAGCCCCACCATCAGATTGTTTAGTGTCATATCTAGGATACTCGTTGGGGATAGGGTCTTATTCCTCTGCAGATACGTAGTCTGTGTATTCTACAAACGTCAGCTGATGAGGCTAGCAGAGTTGTAGCGCCTGTTAGAATTTGATATATAAGTCAAATAGATTCATTTGAAAATTATACATATTAAATATGAATACTTGGTATCATATAACTGGAGAAATAATTTACATTAAGTCTTGAAAATATAATTGTTTATAAAAAATTATTTATAGCTTCTTTAAATCATATAATTACTTAACTCTGCAAACAAATGATTATTTTTATAGTTGAATTTAAAAAGTGTAATCCAAAAAAAAAATGATTGTAATTAAATATTTAAACTATAATCATGATTGTAATCAGATATTTACGATATGTGAAACCAAACCTAAAACTATTAGTATTGATAGAAAATAGTAAAAATTAAAAAATACTTTAAAAAAATGAAACCCAGACAACCATTATTCTTTCATTTCATATTTCGGATTAGTTTCTTTGTTTAATGGATGGCCCCTTCAACTAGAGCAACATAATACACTAACTGCATCTCTGCAGAGGGGTAAGACATCCCAAACGAGCATCCTGTCACTAAACAATCTCATGGTGAGGCTTCAGTCTTGGAGCTCTAAGGAATGCAAAGTACCCCTTCATTGCTATTACTCCTCAGTCGACTCTGGCTGGGAGTAGTGGCACCTGATAGGGTCCTATTGGTTGGGTTTTATGACATACCAACCCTTGTAGGTTATTTAATGCCAAATCTTCTTTATATGTACACATTAGATATATATGATTTAGTTTGGTTTTATGGTATATCAACCATTGTAGGTTATTTAATGCCAAATCCTCTTTATACATATATATTAAATATACAGGATTTGGTTTGGTTGGGTTTTATGGTATATCAACCATTGTAGGTTATTTAATGCCAAATCCTTTTTATACATATATATGAAATCAAACCAAATCATATATATTTAATATATATGTATAAAGAGGATTTGGCATTAAATAACCTACAATGATTGATATGCCATAAAACCCAACCTAACCAAATCATATATATTTAATATATATGTATAAAGAGGATTTGGCATTAAATAACCTACAATGGTTGATATGCCATAAAACCCAATCCAACCAATCTTTAAAGTGGTTGAATTCTTGTAAACTTTCTTAATCTAAGATCAATGATATCATCATCATCATGTTGTGCCATCAGCATGGATATCCTTGACCCTCCCCCGCCACCCTTCTCTATCGTCCATCGCTGCCGGTAGGTCTTCAAGGTTACATTCTGTATCCGCACAGAGCTGTTGTATATAGGTTTCTAGCTCGTCGTCTTGCCTTTGCTCGTCCTATGAGTTTATCCCTACTTTTGCTGCAGTGTCCCGCCTGTCAATAGACATAAATATATCATCACTTTGTATTTTGAGTTTTGAACTAAATTAAAGATATTCGGGCTTAATTTTATTGCATAAAAAATTTTGTATATATTATTAGACGCTAATCTAACTTTGAAAATATTTCACAACTACGTCTGCCATCAAGCATTCTGAATGCTTCTTTAAATGTTTAGTACTGACTGCATTCTTTATTCTTAGAAAGCCTACCAGTCTAGGAGAAGGAAGATTTGAATTCAGACCAGCTTTACTCTGTTTTAAAATTGAGCTTGTGATACATCCTGCTCATGGTAGAGGAGTTGGGTATATATATATATATATATATATATATACACATATAAATAGATTCATGGAGCATTCGATAAATTTCTAGACTTTTTTTGTACACACATTTAAAATTGTCATAGACGCTTGAAAATTCACTATGTTATTGCTATACATCTTATGAGATGACTGACCAATTTTTATGATTTCAGGTTCAAATGAACAGCTACAGCAGCAATTAGAATACACCCTACTAAAGCCTGATTGTCACAGCTGGTGAATTTCAAAAATGCCATCTGGACGTGAGGACACTTTAGAAGAACGATATGCAATATAATTCTGTTTTAAACTTTAAAAAAGTGCCACAGAAACATATGGAATGCTTCAGACAGCTTTTGGAGCATCTTGCATGAATCGAGCATGAGTTTTTGAGCGGCATAAGAGAATCAAGGAAGGCAGGGAGTCTGTGAGGAGTGATGAGAGGTGTGGGAGGAGTAAGGAAGTCAATACACCAGAGTTGATTGGCCAAAGAGTTAGGGTTAGGGTTACTATGTTGAGGTTTTAAGGGAGTTCAGGAAGAGATTCCGTCGGAAGAGGCCTACACTCTTCAAATCTGGGCAGTGGTGTTTCCAGTAGGACAATGCACCAGTCCACAACTCCATCCTTGTCACAGACTATTTGAGCAAGATGGGCATCAAGACAGTTCCTCACCGTCCCTATTGTTCCTCACCTTGCTCCCTGTGACTTTTGGTTATTCCCTAAGCTCAGAGTCTGTTGTTATGAGACAATTGAGGAGATGAAAGAGACTGTGACGAAGGTCATTGACATGCTCACAGATGAGGACTTCCATGGGGTCTTCCAGAAGTTGTTGGAATGGTACAACAAGTGCATTGCAGCTGGAGGAGATTACTTCTTAGGGGACTAGAGTTTCATGTGTGTACTATCAATAAAAGTGCCCATACGAAAAAAGTCTGGAAACTTATTTAATGATCCTCGTATATGTGTGTGTTTAAAAATTAATGAGAGAAGGAATTATTTTGCTTAATATTGTCCATGCCTTTATTTTTCATTAAAAAATGAAAGACTTGTAAAATCATTTTCCTTTTTCCATTTTAGGTTATCAATTTTTCCAGAGACTCTGCATTAAATTCTAAAAAGGAAATCAACTAAAAAAGAAAGCCCCAAAACAGAAGGGTGTTCAGTAAAAAAAAAAAAAAGGATTAAAAATATACCTGATTCAATTGGAGAATCTATCATTTTGTGCAAGGTTTACTAAAAAGCTGAATTTTGATTTTTGTGAACTTTTCAACAGAAAACTGTTTTACTTTCAAAATTTTTTCTGTGAAGAAAGTTATGAACTGGATACAAGAAAAAAAGATGTAATTCTACTGATATGTGTTTTGCAAATTTTTCATCTTTTCCGCAAAAGTTCATTTGAATGTTTATATGGAGGCAGATACTGTCGATAATCTATTCAAGTGTGAATTGTGCGGAAAATCTTTGGGGTCAAACAATGATTTACAGAAGCATATCTTAACGCATAATGAAAAGGTCCAATATTTTGAAAAAGAATGTGGGAGTTTGAAACAGCAGGTTTTTGAGAATTTTCAAACTGAAGAAAATTCAACTACAAATCAGAAAACTCAAATGAAATCTCAAACAGGAAAGACCCAACTTTTCTGCGAAATATGTGGCAGCAGTTTTTCTAAGACATCTAATCTGAAAGCTCATATTCGAATTCATACTGGAGAGAGGCCTTTTATTTGTCAAATATGTGGTAAAGATTTTAGAGTGAAGTTTAATTTGAATGTACATGTGAGAACTCACACTGGAGAAACTCCATATTCTTGTGAAATATGTGGCAAAAGTTTTTCTCAAAAAAACTCTCTAAAATGTCATATACGGATTCATACCGGGGAGATGCCTTTTATATGTCAAGTATGTGGTAAAGCTTTCAGATTGAAATCTATTTTGAGTGGTCATCTTAGGACTCACACCGAAGAGCCTCCAATTTCTTGTGTCATATGTGGTAAAGCTTTTAGGGTGAAGTCTCATTTGAAAGATCATATAAGGACTCACACTGAAGTGCCTCCAATTTCTTCTCAAATATGTGGTAAAACTTTCCCAGTAACATCTCATTTGAATGATCATCTAAGGACTCACGATGAAAACCCTCCAATTTCTTGTATTATATGCAGTAAAAATTTTATTTCAAAGTCATCCTTGAATACTCATATGAGATCTCACACTGAAGAAAAAAAATTTGTATGCAAAATATGTGGTAATGCTTTTAGAACAAAAAGTACTCTAACCGATCATATCCGGACCCACACTGGAGAGACTCCTTTTACTTGTGAAGTATGTGGTCAGTCTTTTTCAAAGAAAAGTAATCGGAATATTCACATGAAGATTCATACTGGAGAACGTCCATTCAATTGCGAAATGTGTGGTAAATCTTTCAGAACAAAGGTTCATTTGAATGATCATATAAGAATTCACACAATGGAGACTCCATTTTCTTGTGAAGTATGTGGTAGAAGTTTTACTCAAAAAAGCACTATGAGAGTTCACATGCGAGGTCATACTGGAGAGAGACCTTTTCCTTGTGATATATGTGGTAAGCCTTTCAAGACAAGGTCAAATTTGATCTGTCATAGAAGAAATCATACTGGAGAAACTCCATATTCATGTGAAGTTTGTGGTAGAAGATTTTCTTTTAGAAGTACTCTGAAATATCATATGGAGTCTCATACTGTTTAGAGATTATTAATTATGAAATAATTTAAGAATACACATTTGTGAGACAATATTTATTCTGTGGTATTTGAAGTAGCACTTATTTCAAAATCACTTTTGAGTTGCCATGTCAAATTTTAGTTTAGAAAAATAAATTTCTTCTAAAAGTAATGGTAAACATTTGAGATTAAATATACAAAAATACAGACACTAGAAGCCATATATGTTCCTGATATGCTACAAACTTGTCTGTTCTTCTCAAAAATTGCATAAATTTGATTTCTAATGATGGTCTGGAATATAGGTTATAGGTTTTCTGCCTGAACAAGAGAAAATTTATATTAACTGCTTCTTCTCACCCCAAGTATACCTCTACATCTAAGTTTGTGCTTTCCGAGCAATATGAGTCTTACATATTTATAATATTCAGCTTCCATGTGTTGGATATTTTGATAATAACCCCTCTGCAGGTGTATTTTTGTGACACCTGCACCTGATCACATTAATGTCATTTCCAGGTCACCACACCACGTATATGTTGACACCCATACTCATTGAGATTAAGCTGCCATATTAAAACTTTTTTCCTCAGGCATTATTTGTCTTTAAATTCAATAAAAAATGATTTTAAAAAATATTTTTGTCATTCAAAATAAAATCTTAATAAGCAATATATATTTTTTCTTTGAATCTGTTTTATACGAGGTGCATTCAATAAGTTTCCAGACTTTTTTTGTACAGGCATTTAAAATTGACATAGACTCTTGAGAATTCACTATGTTATTGCTATTCATCTTATGAGATAACAAACCAATTTTTATGATTTCAGGTTCAAATGAACAGCTACAGCAGCAATTAGAATACACCCTACTAAAGCCTGATTGTCACAGCTGGTGAATTTCAAAAATGCCATCTGGACGTGAGGACACTTTAGAAGAACGATATGCAATATAATGCTGTTTTAATCTTGGAAAAAGTGCCACAGAAACATATGGAATGCTTCAGACAGCTTTTGGAGCATCTTGCATGAATCGAGCATGAGTTTTTGAGCGGCATAAGAGATTCAAGGAAGGCAGGGAGTCTGTGAGGGATGATGAGAGGTGTGGGAGGAGTAAGGAAGTCAATAGACCAGAGTTGATTGGCCAAACGGTTATGGTTAGGGTTAGAGTTACTATGTTGATGTTTTAAGGGAGTTCAGGAAGAGATTCCGTCGGAAGAGGCCAACACTCTTCAAATCGGGTCAGTGGCATTTCCACCAGGACAATGCACCAGTCAACGACTCCATCCTTGTCACAGACTATTTGACCAAGATGGGCATCAAGACAGTTCCTCACCCTCCCAATAGCCCAGACCTTGCTCCCTGTGACTTTTGGTTATTTCCTAAGCTCAGAGTCTGTTGTTATGAGACAATTGAGGAGATGAAAGAGGCTGTGATGAAGGTCATTGACATGCTCACACGAGGACGTCTATGGGGCCTTCCAGAAAATGTTTGAACGGTACAACAAGTGCATTGCAGCTGGAGGAAATTACTTCAAAGAGTACTAAAGTTTTATGTAAATACTATTAATAAAAGAGCCCATAAGAAAAAAGTCTGGAAACTTACTATACCACCCTCTTCGCCCCGTCCTCGATCACAGCGCTGATTATACCTATTATGGTAACTCTTTGCCACAACCTTGTCTGCCTCCCTCCAATCTCCCTGCTACAGCGTGGGAAAAAACAGATCAAAAGTTCCTTCCAGGGAAAGTGACCATGCACAGCCCTGCCTGGTCTTCGTCGGCTTTACTTCGTCTGGTACCAATTGCTTCGCCTCTCTCTGCCACCAACTGTTGAGTTCGGAAATCAGCCTGTTTATATAATAATTGCCAATATTCTGGGGTAGGTTCTGACTGAGGCAGGGGTGATCTCCCTAACGTCATTTTCAACTCATTAGACATCCTTCATGTCTTTGTTTCAATTTTCGTCATCAGAAAGGGTCCAACCCTCTTTTCACTTCTTCCACAGAGTTGTTCCTCTCACTACTCTCATAGTGAGGACTACAGGAGGATAGCTTTCCTCCTACCAACATAGTTTCTATCATTTTACGGCTCATGACGTCAGAAAGGGTCCAACCCCTTTTTTGCCCAAATATGCTGGACTGTCACCTTTGATGGAACTGGTTTCAATTCCACGTAGGCGAAAAGGCTGGCCTATCCTCAGGCTAATTAATAATTCCCTTTCAACACTGATTAGTAATTCTGGATAATTTTCTCAACCCTTAGCTGAGGTATTTCCCCAATTGCCAGGTGGCCTTCTTTATCTTGACAAAGACTTCTTTGTTTGCTCTGAGTCCCACCTTTTAACTGGAGTGCAAGTCACACCGTATCTTTGTGCTGTCAAATCCTTTAAAAATTAACTTTTTCCAGGCTCGAAAATTATCTTAGTATCGTTACTCTTTTCACCTTTTTAATCACAATATTTTTCTTTCTCGATTTCTGCCTGAGTTCTGTAAACAACTTAATCTTCCGTACCTGTCAACTTCTTTGTTTCAATTTTGGCTTTTGTCAACAAAAAAAAAAACTAGGTCACAGCATTTTCGATTCTTTTTCCCAGAATTTCAACTCCATACTTCTTGGCAATTATATTTGGCTATTCAATTTTTTTGGTTAACCCCTCACGTACCGCCACAGACGAATATTGTCACATACCGTATGCACCTCGTATTTGCCAAAAATTATTTGTATTTATTGTTGGATATTTACATGATTTTCTTGATGAAATTATGGGTGTTAAGAATGAAAAAGAAAGAGAGAGAGAGAGTGAGAGAGAGAGAGATTCGTACAAAATAAAAATCATGAACTTGAAAGAATATGAGTGTGATAGATAAAGAAGAAAGAGAGAAAAAGGAGAGACACTGTCAGTAAAGAGAAAGAGAGAGTGAGCTTGAAAGCAAGAGTGTTACAGAGAGAAAAAGAGAGAGAGAGAGAGAAGCAGATAAAACTCAAAGAAGAAAGAGAGAAAAAGGAGAGACACTGTCAGTAAAGAGAAAGAGAGAGTGAGCTTGAAAGCAAGAGTGTTACAGAGAGAAAAAGAGAGAGAGAGAGAGAGAGAGAGAAGCAGATAAAACTCAAAGAAGAAAGAGAGAAAAAGGAGAGACACTGTCAGTAAAGAGAAAGAGAGAGTGAGCTTGAAAGCAAGAGTGTTACAGAGAGAAAAAGAGAGAGAGAGAGAGAAGCAGATAAAACTCAAAGAAGAAAGAGAGAAAAAGGAGAGACACTGTCAGTAAAGAGAAAGAGAGAGTGAGCTTGAAAGCAAGAGTGTTACAGAGAGAAAAAGAGAGAGAGAGAGAGAGAGAGAGAAGCAGATAAAACTCAAAGAAGAAAGAGAGAAAAAGGAGAGACACTGTCAGTAAAGAGAAAGAGAGAGTGAGCTTGAAAGCAAGAGTGTTACAGAGAGAAAAAGAGAGAGAGAGAGAGAGAGAGAGAAGCAGATAAAACTCAAAGAAGAAAGAGAGAAAAAGGAGAGACACTGTCAGTAAAGAGAAAGAGAGAGTGAGCTTGAAAGCAAGAGTGTTACAGAGAAAAAGAGAGAGAGAGAGAGAGAGAGAGAGAGAGAGAAGCAGATAAAACTCAAAGAAGAAAGAGAGATGCTGACAACATCAAAAAAGATGATAACTTAATTAAAAAAAAAGAATATCTAAAGAAAGATAACGAAAAAAGCCGAAAAGATAGAAAATGAGTCGTAGAATTGAAGAAAGAAGCTATAAGAATATTTCTTTTTGCTTTTAATACCGAAATGAAATCAAATTGAAAGATATATGTTAATATAGAAATTCAGATATGTCATTTCTGACCCTTCCCTGTCAGTCACAACCAATCTTAGTTTACCCTCAATTAGAAAAGAAAGGAAGTTTAATATAGATATGCAGATACAGTGTAACCCAGATTTAAGTGATTTGTCGGGACCAGAGACTAAGTCTCTTATATACGGGTTTGGTCTATTTTGTTTAGGTAACACAGGCTCTAATTTGGGACCAGAGAAAATCTATCTTATATCCAGGTCTCTTATATTCGGGTTACACTGTCATTTCTGACCCTTCCCTGTCAGTCACAACCAATCACAGTCTGCCTTTAGTAAGAAAAGGTCATTTTGGAACTTTGCCTCTATTGAAAAAAAACTTTGATTTAAAAATTGGATAGTTTCAATTTGTGCTGCTAGTTTTAATATGTGAATTTGCACCTCCACTCCATAAATTTTTAACTTTAGACCTGCACCTTCATTTCATTGATATTTTATTAGGCCCAGGAGACCAGGGTTCAATCCCAAGTAGAGTCAAAGACTAAAAAAAAAGATACTTGATGTTGCTTTGCTTAACATTCAGTATTATATGGTTCGCATCAAGAGCAATCAAGAGAAAGGAGTAGCACCCTTCCCTACTCCTTGGTGTAGTATCTATTGAAAAAGCAGCCTTTGAGTTGCCCTTGATTTTTTATAAGAGTTATACTCATAAAGATGCTCTTTAAGAATAAAGTGGAATACTTTTTTTTGAGAATTTTTTTTTTTTTTTTTGAACCGTCGAGACTCAACGCCGCTATCCGCTGCACCACGGGCCTGAATGTGAGCATTGTCAGAAGATAGCAGTTTCAATTCCTACCCAAGCCGGTCAGAGGGTTACTTGGTCAAAAACATAGTGCAATAGACAACGACTATGGAAGGCAGTAATTACTGGTGATACGGTTACAAGACTCAGCATTCCTATCTGAGGTCGCGGTTAATCACCTGATGAAATTTGACCGAAACGTATAGAGAAAAACAAGAAAAACTACGAAGATAAGGACAAAAGTCCGCAATAAAAATTAATTCTCAGATTAAGAAACCTCATCTCAAAAGGATTCCCAATAAAGACAATTATTTTTTTTTGTCTTTTAGTTTTTAATTATCCAAATTCTCAATATGAATAAAGTTATAAAAAAACCCTCACCAATGTTCCCTCAAGAAACAAAATTTCAATGTTTCATATCAATTCATCTTTAAATTTTATAAACAAAAATCAAACAAACTCCATAAGATACGAATACTGAGGATAAATAAATTATGCAAGTTGTTGAAACTTTCTGTTAAGTTGAACTAATTTTACTAGAAAACTTTAAAAAAAGATTTGATTCTATAGGAAAACTTTTTTAAAAAAGATTTGATTTTATAGGAAAACTTTTTAAAAAATATTTCATTTTATCAGAAAACTTTTTAAAAAAGAATTAATTTTATTGGAAAACTTTTTAAAAAAAGATTTGATTTTATAGGAAAACTTTTTAAAAAAAGATCTAATTATATAGGAAAACTTAAAAAAGATTTGATTTTATAGGAAAACTTTTTTTAAAATATCTAATTTTATTGGAAATTTTTTTTTTTTAAATTTGATTTCATAGGAAAATTTTTAAAAAAAGATTTGATTTATAGGAAAATTTTTAAAAAAGATTTAATTTTATAGGAAAACTTTTTAAAAAGCATTTTATTTTATAGGAAAACCTTTTTAAAAAAGATTTAATTTTATCAGAAAACTTTTTTAAAAAGATTTCATTTTATCAGAAAACTTTTTTAAAAAAAGATTTAATTTTATTGGAAAATTTAAGAAAAGAAGATTTGATTTTATTGGAAAACTTTTAAAAATAGAATTAATTTTATAGGTAAACTTTTTTAAAAAAGATTTTATTTTATAGGAAAACTTTTTGAAAAAGATTAAATTTTACAAGAAAACTAAAAAATATTTAATTTTACAAGAAAATTTTAAAGAAAAGATTTAATTTTACAATAAAACTTTAAAGAAAAGATTTAATTTTATAGGAAAACTTTTAAAAAATGAAGATTTAGTCTTGGAGTCACTGTATGAAACAATTATGGTTAGAGTTGATAAAATTATACCGCTTATATAGCCCATTTATGGTCAGTCCATGGTTGTCGTAGGAATAATCTAAGCCCATAAGATACCACATGTTGAACCTTTCCGCAGGATGAAGTCCTCTTCAATTACTTCAATGAGACATGAATAGAATGTGATCCAGTTTGATCCTTCAACATAGCACCAGTCTTTTATTATTCTTAGTGATAGCATCTATCTTATTAAAAAAAAAAGCTTAAGGCAATTTAAGGTTTCTTTGTTTAATGACATATCAATCTTCATGGATTATTTAATGCCAAAACCATTCTTACATAAGAACAGTTTGGGTACAATTTGACTGATTGCTAGAGTTCATAAAGCCAATTTTAACCCATGTTCAACATTTTTAATCAAGTAGAGGACAAAAATTATTTATTTATTAAATAAGACTTATAATAATTCGGGTGATAATTAATTATAGTAATTATTTTATTTGATTAAAAATTATTTCATTTAGTAAAATTGTAAATTAGCTAATATTTTTGAGTATAAGTGTACTTAGTTGCAAAAAGTCCTTGTCTTGTACATGTGCCAGATGAGCCATGTCAAAATAGTTCTAGACAGGATATTGAACATAAACAAATCATATGTTTGTTGTCTGGGTAAGAAATACAAGTTTCTGATCATATGATGCAAAAATTTGGAAGATGACGTTACATTGAAAGGTTTAGGTCATGTCTTTATAACATTACCGGACCATTGGCCTAAAAAGTAGAGTGTTCGCCAATGATCTAAGAGACTGGGGTTCAATTCCAAGTCAAGTCAAACCAAAGACTCAAAAAATGGTACTTGATGCCGCCTTGCTTAACACTCAGCATTATAAGATAAGAATCAAGGATAAAGTGGAACAATCCAGGGAATGGAGTCACACCCTCCACTACATCTTTGTGTAGTAGCTACTGAAAAGGGAGCCTTTGGGTCACCCTCGACTACGGTCACCAACTTTTACTAATAAGTAAAGATAATTTTAATTCAGGGAGACAGCCGTTGAAGAGAGTTCAGTTTGAAACCCGAAGAGACAAGCTGGGTTAGACATTGGTGCGGAGAGGGAGGTCTCTTTGTAGCTGGAAGTAAGATCCTTTTTCATACCCTTATAAGGTCTTCCTCTCTCCTTCGAGTTTGCGTTGGACAACTAGAATTGGAAACTGTCGGAATAAAAGTTTTTTTTGTATTCCAAATGACAGAGTCACATTATCATTCTTGAAATATTAAGATTTAACACGGCCCATCATGTTACAAGACTCTGCCACGGTAATTTAAAAGTATAGTTATAAGGTCACTCGATAAATAAGGATTACCTTTTAAAAAACAAAAAATTATTTTCTTCCCATAAATGTGAAATCTGAATAGTTTAAAATTAGTTTATAACGAAATTCATTCCAATCTCACAAAAAATATTTGTTTTGAAGCTATTCAAAATGGCAACAAATCAAACCGAATACTCCAGGTTTGAACAGAGGTCAGTCATCAAATTTTTAGTGTCTGAAAATTGCCAACCATCTAAAATTTACTGAAGAATGTATGATGTGAATGGCAAAAAATGTTAATAAATAGGCAGAACATAACTTTACCATTATGAGCTTGAGTTGCAAAAACAGTCTATGAAGTGGAAATACACTCTCAGGTAAAGGAAAAGTTGCAGGCACAGCAGCCAGTAAAGAAGGTTATACTGACAGTGTTCTGGGACTTACTGCTATTATTTTCCATAGAAAAGGTGCTCGGGGCCATTGGCCTGATGCGCAGAGTGTTCACCAATGGTCTGGGAGACCAAGTTTCTGTCCCAGGTCGAGTCATATCAAAGACTCAAAAAAGGGTACTTGATGCCACCTTGCTTAACACTCAACATTATAAGGTAAGGATCAAGGGTAAAGTGGAGCAATCCAGGGAAAGGAGTAGCGCCTTCCCCTACACCTCGGTGTAGTAGCTATTGAAAATAGAGCCTTTGGGTCACCCTCGACTAAAGGGAGACAACTTTACTTTATTATAGCGCTTCATCTTACCAACTTCTGAGGCAAAATTCACCTTATTTATTGAATAACCCTAAATTTACAAAAGATGGATCACATTTAAGAAATATCTTAATAAACTTCTGCTGTACGTTTCTTGAAAGATTATTAGAAGGGTAGCAGAGAGGAAAACAGAGATGCAGTTGCAAAAATAAAAAAACAACTGATAAAAAAGATATGGAGTGGTTTTTATACATCGACGGAGAAAAATCTTTTGTGGTGGAGGGGGCTAACAGGTTCTCTACACAATCAGTGTCCTAAATTTCGTAAAAATCGGTTTTACCTCTATAAAAACAAACAAATAAACACGCTTACAGTTCATTTTTATTGAAAGAAAGAAGAGAAATGAACGAAAAATTTTAACGTCTGCTTCCGACTGTCGGAAATTACCGAAAATTACCGAAGAACCGGTAAAAAACAATCAACGATAATATACACTGTGTGAATTTTAAATGTCGCTGTTGGATATTTTAAATTTTCATTGAAGGTAAGTTAACATTTTTTTACCTAAGTGTTAAGATGATTTTATTTGTTTTAATAAAAAAATGCCCAATCCAAAAATCCTAACCTTTAAAAAATAGACCTTTTTTTGATTTTAAATTAATTTCTCTATTGAGAAAACAAAAACAAAACAAAAAAAACTTTAATTTTTAAAATTATTTTTGATTAAATTTTTTTTTTTAAAAAAGATCAGTTTTACATTTCAAACTTTTTTTGTTATTTTTTATTCATTTAGAATCTCTGTTAGGAAAATGTTAATAAATAATTTCAACATTTTTATTTTTAAAAAAATTCCCTAAATCACTTTTATAATCGATTAAATATTCAATTAAAATATAAATTTAAAAAAATGTAAACACTTTAAATAATATATTTAATTAAAAAGATAAATAAATTTTCTAACAGACCTGTCATCAAATAGGGGATCAATTCTTAGTTAATGTTTTTTGTAAAGTGATCCCTGACTTTTGGACATAAGTTTTTTGTTTTGTTTTTTTTTTTAACCTTTTTAAGGTAAAGACTTTTTTTAAATATTTCAAATACTGATTTTTTTGGATTTTTTTTATTCAATCAAAATATTTTTTAAATATTTTTATTCAATCAAAATATTTTTTAAATATTTTAAATACTGATTTTTGAGGGATTTTTTGTTCAATCAAAATTGGGAACCATAATTTCGTCAGAAATGTATTTTTTTTTTAATTAATTCGAAAATTATAATTTTTTTAGGAAATTTATAATTTTTGAGAAAAATTAAAATTTCTTGCAGAATCCAGTGAAGTGGATATGAATTGAAAGACAAAAACTGAACCCCGACTTTATGATCATATGCAAATACAACCCTGTTCATTTTACATGTAAATTTATATCAGAATTAGACCCTGACTTTGTGTCTGTTTGTGCAATTAAAAACACGACTAAAAAGATTTTTAAAAATGTTACATTCAAATTTTTATTTATTTATTTATTTTATCTTTTTTTTTTGAAGAGAAAAACTTTCTTTTACAACGAGAAATTATGGCGATGTTTCGGAATAAGTACTTATTTGAATATTTCGTTATTTTTAAGCTTAATAAATTTTGATTTTCAAATCAAATATTTTGAAAATTGTCAAGTTTTGATTCCGGTGTCTGACTTTAAAATTCCCTAAAAAAATCGTGAACCAACCACGTGACCCCCTCCCCCCCTGCGCGTGTGTCGAAGTCGCGAAACAATAAATTATGCATTTAAAAAAACATTTGAATGCGAGCAGGAAAGGTAATAGGGGTCATTTTATCATGACCATACATTACAAATTGTGGGGTGCTCAGCGTAACGGTTATATGAATTGAATCGTTGATCCTGGTTCAAATCCCAGAAGTGGTTGTTAGCATTTCAATTCATGTCCTTGCTATGCGTAAATAGTAGGGCATATTGGGTTCCTTTATCCTTCGCAACTAGTCTAGAAGGAAAATTTTGAATTCAAAGCAGCTTAGCTCTGCTTAGAAATTGACTTTCAGTCCTAATCTGTCTGTGGTGGAGGGGCGGGGTAAATAAATATATTGCAAACTGAATCCCTCTCTTTTAAAATTCAAAATAACTTAGCAGAAAAAAAAGGACTTGTATCATCTGAATTTCTTGTCCTTTGTGGGGATTTAGGAATTAACAATAAAACTCCCAACTGGATGTTGACTCATCGGCTGCCACATACAAAATGTATAAACGCGTCGCCACGCATAAGGCTCCACGCATCCATCCGGTTAAAATCAGAAAAAAGAAAAATAATAAAAAGTAAAGTAGCCAATAGGAAGCGGTCGCGCCAAAATTAGAAGGATTTTGGAGTGACGAATTTGGAGCCGGTGGAGAGAGATAAATACTCAGGTTTTCTGTGAACCGAGTCTTGTCAGGGAGTGTCCGTCGAACCAACAACATCATTTTGCTGTCTGGTGTTTTGGGCACCACGCTACGTCTTGGGACGTAGCGTTAGTTAGTCCATTCACCAAGTAAATAAAGTATGGAAGAAATGTTTTCGTCTCTTATCTGTTTCTATCTTTTCTTTTTGTATATTTCTTTTGGACAAGGCATTGCGCCGGCTAGTCAACGTGGGGTAAAATAATATAACCAAAATATGGAGTCAGATATCTTACGGCAACACTGCCTTGCCCTTAGCCCCTGACCTTCAGAACCCTTTTAAACCCCACACATTATTTGGAAGTGGAAAAAGAATAAAACAAATGATAAAAATATGAAAATGAAATAAAAGAAATTCCATAGTTCCACTTCTGGCAAAAGTTTAACTTTTGGCACCAAAAATAGCGCTCGATCTCTTTTGGTGGCTTGCCAGCCCACTGGACAACATGTGCATTTACAAACCTCCCAAAACAAGCAGTCTATACTATATATTTTATAATATTACTTCAGGGTTATTAGGCTATTCAGGTTACTGACCTCATCTTTATTGTCATACTCACAACATTCTGGCAGATATGTCTTTTGGCCTTCTTCAGGTATTTCATGTTGAACTTGAGAGTCCACTCAGAATCTCGAACTGAACCCTTTATTTAGCCCACAGGGGTAGACTGTTCCAATTCTGTGAACCATGACCAGGCACAAGTGTTTCGTTATACTAAGTATTCCTTGTTAGTTTTACCTGTTGTTGGGATTGAACCTACAACCTCCAGATGATTTCACTTAAAAACACTTTCAAACAAAACACCTTATCCAATGTGCCATTTGCCCAGTCGGCTGGGGCTGTAGAATACACCAACTGCACCTCTGCAGAGGGGTACGACCCGCCCAACGAGTGTCCTGGATATGACACTAAACAATCTGATGGTGAGGCTCCAGTAATGCTGGAGCTTTGGAGAATGCAGAGCAATCCTTCATTGCTATCGCTCCTAGGTCCACTCTGGCCCCGGAGTGGTAGCACCTGATAGGGTACTATCTATGGGTCAAATAAAACTAAACTATGTACTTATGTTAAACTGAATTACTTGGAATAGAAATGTTTTGACATTTAACTGTGTCTGGACAAAAACTATACTCATACTAAACTGAATTGTTTGAATTAGAACTGTTTGACTAAACTGAATAGATTGAAATAGAAATGTTTTTGTACTTATGCTAAACTGAATTGTTTGAAATAGAACTGATTATTCGTATAAAAATGGAATTGGTGTTAAATAACCTACAAAGGTTGATAAGCCATAAAACCAACCACTGAACAAAGGACATATCAACCAAAACGTTAAGTATAACAGTAAAGATGAGGCCAATTGTTTGAATATTCTAAGTACAGACAACATGTTTTGGGAGGTCTGTAAATGTAAGTGTCGTCCAGTAGGCTGGGAAACCTGAATATTCTAAGTGTTGGGTCAGTAAATGGTAATTCCTGTTTATGGAGTGAGTGAGGGAGAGGCTCTCTGTGATTGGATATACTAATCACGTGATGAGCCCAGAAGTCTTGGCGAAAATCCAAAATCCAGTCAGATAGATTCCACCTGGTATTCAGTGAAGCAATGACATTAAAAGCTCTCAGAGAGATAACACTAAGATACCATGTACCATGGCCAGATATTCGGATATACGAAACATACATAGAATGTTCATAACATATCATAGGAATCCCAAAGCACAAAAAACACTTACAACTTCTTAGTTCAGGTACAAAACTTTTTATTACCTTTGAGTTTAAAGGTTCTTCGACATAAGGAGAGAGATACACATTCTTTCTATTCTGGCTCTTCCATCCGCCCCCCCCCCATCACGTGCACACCCGCCACAAGGCTACTGGCCTGGCTTCGGCGAGCTAGCGAAAGTCATCCATCTTCTTCCGAGCCAGGAACTCAACTCAACTGCCTTTTTCAAATCTCCCAAAATCCTCCGCACGCACTCACATCCCCAAGGGATTTTTATTTTGACATCTGTGAACAACACATCTTCCCCGAATGCACGTCAACACCGGTGCTCAAGTTTGCACTTAACTGACCCATGTGCTGAGCCGAAAGGTTCTCAGCCTAACTAAACCCAAAGGCAAGATATATAAAACAAAATCCCTCGGCCATTATATTATAACCAGATATCTTCTTCAACACGCTGGTAAGTCCTTTAAACTCAACTTTATACACAGGAAGGACTGTATATTGTTATTGATTGTTTCACGTGCTGGTTAATAAATTGTTAGAATTAAACAAAGTATTAATTCATTTATTTGTTGCTATTAGACGTAAAATAAACGCTATACTAACACAATATAAATAATAACAATTGTCAAGCTTCATCTTAGAAATTTAGATAAATAATTATTTCATGAGTTAAATAAAAAAAAAGGAAATCTCATAAACTCATTAGAGAACTCACTCTTAATTATTATTCCTGGCTTTTTCGCTAGGCTTCCTGGCATTCGTACTGACTATGGTATCAAGTCAATGATAAATTCAAGCCCAACCTACCTCTAAATCCTCACTGTAAAAAAGACCTTGTTTCAAATCCTATCTGGTGGGAGGCAGGGATAAATAACGCATTCTATTAATAAACTGTTCTTGCTGAGTGCTCTATATTTGTGGCCTTGTGCCAACTAAGTTGAACTATAAATCTGTAGACACCTTATAGAATATTGGATTGTAGGGATGTTTTATATTTACCAACTTCTCTGCACAAGCAGGATGTGACACAAGGTCAATATTTTAGGAGAGTTTGAATTTAGAGTTTTCTTTCTCTTAGACAGGTTGCCATACCCAAGTGAAAGAGCTCAGTCCACCCTACTATTTATCCATAGCTGGAGAGAGAATAATTGGATTGATATCTTCCCAAAGGTATTAATATTATGCGAAATGCAAACAATCTCATTCAATTGTTGTTTAAATTTCTGCGACGAATCAGCACTTATGTTGGGCTCCAATGACCTGCTGAGTAGATCAAGTATAGAGTTAAATACAATATGGGAACCAATAATTAAAAAGGCTAGATAAAAATTAAAAAAATCTGAATATGAGCACAGGTAAAAAATCATGCATAATAGTAGTAATCCTTGTCAAGTATGAACATTTAGTTTATAAGTCCCAAAAATTCACTCTTAACTGTCCAGCAGGACACATAGTGTAGCAGTTATAGGCGTTGGTTCCCTAAGCTTCTAAGGAGACAATCATCTGAAGGTTGCTGGTTCAATCCTGACTGCAGGCGAGTAACACTACAGGAATACTTAACACTTGTACCCGGTTATGGCTAACAGAATCAGAACAGGCGACCCCGTGGATTCAATAAAAGATGTAGTTCGAAGTTCCGTGAAGGTTCCCAAGTTTGACAAACACCTGAAGAAGGCAAAAGGTCATATCAGCTGAAACGTTGTGGAAATAACAATAAAGATGAAGACAATAGTCCAAAAACACTTAATGATACAAATCACATTCAGTGTTTGAATTTGTTTGGTTTCTTTGTTTAATGGCATGTCAACCTTTGTAGGTTATTTAATGCCAAAGCCATTATCCTAGAAGAACAGTAGTGGTACTATTTAATCCATAGCTGGGAGGATAAGGGGGTTCATATCTTTCCCAAGGGTATTTGTCCTTTAATGCCAAAGCCATTCTCATAGAAGAACAGTAGTGGTACTATTTAACCCATAGCTGGGAGGATAAGGGGGTTCATATCTTTCCCAAGGGTATTTGTCCTTTAATGCCAAAGCCATTCTCATAGAAGAACAGTAGTGGTACTATTTAACCCATAGCTGGGAGGATAAGGGGGTTCATATCTTTCCCAAGGGTATTTGTCCTTTAATGCCAAAGCCATTCTCATAGAAGAACAGTAGTGGTACTATTTAACCCATAGCTGGGAGGATAAGGGGGTTCATATCTTTCCCAAGGGTATTTCTCCTTTAATGCCAAAGCCATTCTCCTAGAAGAACAGTAGTGGTACTATTTAACCCATAGCTGGGAGGATAAGGGGGTTCATACCTTTCCCAAGGGTATTTCTCCTTTAATGCCAAAGCCATTCTCATAGAAGAACAGTAGTGGTACTATTTAACCCATAGCTGGGAGGATAAGGGGGTTCATATCTTTCCCAAGGGTATTTGTCCTTTCATGCCAAAGCCATTCTCCTAGAAGAACAGTAGTGGTACTATTTAACCCATAGCTGGGAGGATAAGGGGGTTCATACCTTTCCCAAGGGTATTTGTCCTTTCATGCCAAAGCCATTCTCCTAGAAGAACAGTAGTGGTACTATTTAACCCATAGCTGGGAAGAGAAAGGGTATTTATCCTTTAATGCCAAAGCCATTCTCCTAGAAGAAAAGTAGTGGTAATATTTAACCCATTGCTGGAAGGATAAGGGGGTTTATACCTTTCCCAAGGGTATTTGCCCGAAAGTGAACGTAATAGTGCGACTGGAATTTGAACTTGCTTATTATGATTCTGTAATCCATTGCTTTAACCATTGTACCACAAGCCCCCCCCATTTAAAAGTAGTGTACCATAATTGTACTGAATGGACATTCATACCACCATATGCTTGAACATGTTAATGGCCATATTGTTACATCTTAAATAGTAGTCAGACCCTGTAGTGACCTAGCCTTGGGAAAAGTTGACAAACACAAGAAACTCTGTCTTAGTTCACTTTACAAAGGTTTATTCATTACTACAACTTGTAAGTAGTCACCAGGAGAAAGAAAGAGAGTATGAAAGTTGAGTCAACTGCATTAACTGGTAAAAAGGAATGTGTCATGAGGAGAAAGAGAGAGCAGACCTTGAACTTTTTCCTAGTTTTCTTTTTGTTCTAACCTGTTTGTTCACTGATGTGTCTTTACGTTTTTGTGGCTGGTGTGTGGCCTCCTTTTCGGAGCTTACCCCAAAATGGGGACTCAAGATTTTTCCTCTGTCTTTATATCTTCTGCATCCTGGGCTTGACTGCTTCATGTCTTTTACTTGACTGACCAGCTCTGCATCCTTGGCTTGACTGCTTCGTGTCTTTGACTTGACTGACGGGCCCTGCATCCTGGGCTTGACTGCTTTGTGTCTTTGACTTGACTGACCAACATCCTCTCTTTCTGGTCTTGCGGGTTCACATGGGCCCAGCTCTTTTTGTGGTCTTTTCACCAAAATAGACAAAGGATGACCTTCCAGACAATCTGATTCCACTTAAAAAATTATTTTTAAGAAATACAAGATATATAACAATATGAGGTATTCACTGGGGCTAAAATCTTATGAAGGGCATGAGTCATTTTTTATTTAAAAAAATGTAATTTAACTTTTATAAAAATATAAAACTAACTTATTGATTTTGAAAGAAATTTAAAAGTCAATTTAAAAGTGTTGTAGGTGTATCACATTTCACCAGAATAATGGACTCACCCAAAGAGAATATTAACCAAGAACTAAGCTGGTAGAGAGGAGAGTAGCAGCTGTAGTAAGCACCTTGCCTGTCTTTGTGTATGTTAAACCAAGGAGTCCCTCCTCAGAGACTTGGATACATTTGTGTAGGACCTCTTATCTCCGTGTTGAGTTATTTATTTATTGACCCTTAATAATCAGTCATAACAAAAAGGACCGTGAGAGACTAGTATTAACCCATCTTTCATATTGTCAAAACGAAAAAGTAAGCAGGTTTGGTGTTTTGTCAGTGCATTGGTCATTTTAAATCATGACATCTCTTGCCCACCTGTTGGAGTTAAAGGGTTAAATCTTTAATTTTTCTTTTGGTTTATATTAAAGAGATATTCCCCCACAAGGCCTGGGCTGGGACCCTTTATTAATCCTGCCCCTATATTGTGGTTTGATTGGATGACCAATTAAAATCAGATACATGAAAGAGATACTCTTCCCACTGATGTAGATCAGTGCATTTGATTGGCTGACCAGTTGTAGAAGAATAGGAAATGATTTGTGATTGGTTAGCCAATTGGGAATGTTTGTTCCCAGGGGAATCCTTTATAAAAATAGAAGTTTTTAGGGTTAGAAAAGAAAAGATATCCGATGACCATACCACAGACAGGAAAATACATGGAAGAGATACTCTTCCCACTGCTGTAGATCAGTGCATTTGATTGGCTAACCAATTGTAGAAGAATAGGAAATGATTTGTGATTGGTTAGCCAATTGGGAATGTTTGTTCCCAGGGGAATCCTTTATAAAAATAGAAGCTTTTAGGGTTAGAAAAGAAAAGATATCCGATGACCATACCACAGACAGGAGAATAAGAAAAGAAATCTCTCCAAGAACTAAAACCTCTCCAGCAAAAGCCTGACTCTCTGAAAAATTGAGTAACATAGGAAAATTGCACTAACCAGATACATCCATCATTTGTCTGTCTCTCAAACACAACAAAAAGTGACACAATTTCCACGTATATATAGTATATATCATTGTTACATCATTGTGTTTCAATAAATAGTTGTTGATTGTTAATGGGGAATTTTTCTTGTCTTTGAGTTGCCAATACCTTGGCTACTTGTTCACATGCACCATCCCGACTATCAGAAGAAGTTCCGGATAGATTGTATCATCTCCCATCTGCGGATCTTTCAAACATAATGTGGGCACAGAGGGAGTTGATAAACCAACTCACCAGAAACACATGCAGTAGTCATGGAATTAAGGCCACAATCAAGTACTGTGACTGGCATAGAACAACAGATAAAAGAAAAAATATTGTTTTATTTTTGTAGAATGGTAAGTTGTCAAGTATCAGCTGTGCAAACCTGTTCAGGCACAGAAATTTGATGAATTGTATTTAAAATGTAGTTGGACGCTAAAATTTGTATATTCTAAATTATATGAGTAGTATATCATGTTAAAGATAAGATGTAATGTGATATAATAGGCAAAAGTTATAAAGAGAATTTCTGGGAAGGAGATAGAAAAGAAAAAATACAAAGAAAAAGCAGACTGAGAATCTATGAAAAGGCCAGCTGACCTTTGAGGAGTCAGGCCAAAACACTTGTCAGTCAGCCAGTCATGGGTGAGTGACTACAGTAAATAAAAATGACTAGAAAAAAAACTGAGGTCCCAAATCTTCTGCATAGGTGTGGAACCACTGGAAATGGATATCCTCTCTCCACTACTTGGCAGAAGTAAAAAAACGACTCGGGTCTGAAAGTTAGTTGACTGCGAGACGCGACAAAGTAAAGATGAGAGTTGAATACCAGCCAGAGACAATGTCAAAAGCAGTTAAAGCCTGGATGCACTGTGGTGAGGACAGAACCTGCAAGGAAGAACATGTTAGAACTAGAAGAAGAAATGTGGAAGAAAATTCAAGGTCTGTGTCTGTTCTCTCTCTCTCTCTCCCCTCATGACATGTTCATCTTTGTTCAGCTAAAGTAGGCAACTCAGTTTTCATGCTCTATTTCTTTCTCCAAATGACTATTCTAAATGTGTAGTAGCAAACAAACTTTTGTGTTAGTGAACTAGATAGAGTTTTGTATGTTCATCACCTTTTACCACGGCAAGGTTACAACAGAGTCTGACTACCACTGAACCTATTCAATCTGTAATGGTACAAATGTCTCTTTGGTACGGTTATAGTACAAAGAGCCCAAGTACCATTGATGGCCTAAAATTGCCTCTGGTATATAAATTTTGATGCTACTTTCAAACTTGCACACGATAACATCTCTGCCATCAAGTATTCCAAATATTTGCTGAAATGTTTAAGAATAAGTTGAACTTGGGATGATATTTTTGATATTGTTCATGTTTCTAAAAATTTATTTAATTAATCTTTTTCATTTCAGGTGGTCAGTTTTTCCAGAGGCATTGCACCATGAAAAATTAATTCCCATTTGTTGAACATTCTATTTACAATTGGACATTGATGCAAGGAATATTTGGAAATAAAGAAGATAAAAAATGTTGCTGATCCCACTGATGAAACAGCTGTTTTCTATGAAGTGTACAGAAAAGCTAATTTTTCAAAACCTTACTATAAAAAATTGTTTTACTTTTGAAATATTTTCTTAGATCAAAGCTGTGTACAAAATGCTGAGTAAAAAAATACAATTTTATTGAGATATGTATGGCAAATTTTTCGTCTCTTTTCTAAAAAGTACATCTAAAGCTCCATATGGAGACAGATACTGTAGAGACTCTATTCATGTGTGACATGTGTGGTGAAGCTTATAGTTCAAGCAATGATTTAAAACATCATGTCTTGACACATAATAGAGATGATCAGTATTCTAATGAAGATTGTACGAGTGTGAAGCAACAGATTCCTGAGAAAATCCAGACTGAAGAAAATTCATCCAATTCAAATTGGAAATCTAATGTAAAATCTCGAACTGGAAAGTCCCAAGTTTCTTGTGAGATATGTGGTAGTAATCTTTCTAGGAAATCTAATCTAAAAGCTCATATGCAGATTCATACTGGTGAGAGGCCTTTTATTTGTCAAGTATGTGGTAAAGCTTTCAGGATGCAGTTTAATTTGAATGTACATGTGAGAACCCATACTGGAGAGACTCCATTTTCTTGTGAAGTATGTGGCAAAAGTTTCTCCCAGAAATCATGTCTAAAAGATCATATCCGGATTCATACTGGAGAGATGCCTTTTATTTGCCAAATTTGTGGTAAAGCTTTCAGGGTGAAATCTCATTTGAATGATCATATAAGGACTCATACCGGAGGTCCTCCAATTTCTTGTGTTGTATGTAGTAAAAATTTTCTTTCAAAGTCATCTCTGAAATACCATATGAAATCACATACTGATGAGAAAAACTTTGTTTGTAATATATGTAGTTCTGCTTTCAGGTTAAAGTCACATTTGAATGATCATGCAAGAATCCACTCTGAGCAGTCTTCAATTTCTTGTGCTATATGCAATAAAGAGTTTCTGTCAAAGTCATCTTTAAAATACCACATGAAACTTCATACAGAAGAGAAAAAATTTGTTTGTAAAATTTGTGGTACTGCTTTTAGGATGAAAAGTACCCTGACTGATCATATGAAGACACACACAGGAGAGACTCCATTTTCTTGTGAAGTATGTGGTCAACGATTTTGTAAGAAAAGTAATCGAAATATTCATATGAAGATTCATACTGGAGAGAGACCTTTTAATTGTGAAATATGTGGTAAATCTTTCAGGACAAGGGCTACTCTGAATGATCATATAAGGACTCACACTCTGGAGACTCCATTTTCTTGTGAAGTATGTGGTAAAAGTTTTTCTCAAAAAAGCAATGTGAGAGTTCACATGCGGATTCATACTGGAGAGAGACCTTTTCCTTGTGATGTGTGCGGTAAGACTTTCAAGTTGAGGTCGACTTTGAATTATCATATTAAAACTCACACTAGAGAGACTCCATATTCTTGCGAAATTTGTGATAAAAAATTTTCTTACAAAAATCAGCAGAGAGCTCATATGGAGACTCATACTGTATCGCAGGAGTCCATAACATAACATTTACCAATGACTTAACTACAGATTGAAGTGGAATCATTTTGTAACCTATATTTTCCTGAAATTTGGGAATCAATTAAAAATTAATTTATATTTTTGATTTTTTTTCACTAGTTAACATTTTCACTAGTCACCATCAGAGAAATATGTTGACAGTTGTTTTTGTTGTTCAAAGGATGTTTCAACTCATACTCTTTTTCTTATCTTCAGGTGTACTACGTACTTCCATAAGGTAAGAAGTCATGCTCTGGTCTCGAGCAGTATTGTAAGGTGGTCATTATTACAGGATGCAGAAACAAAATTAGGAATATACTCATATTATAATAAACTTTTAATTTTAATTTTAATTTTAATTTTAAAAATAAACAACAAAATAAGACAGACTCAAACAGTAAATTTACTCAATATGGCCACCATTTTTTTCAATTATTGTATCAACACGCCTTTGAAATGATTTGATGTAATGAAGGACAACACTTCTTTATAAGAATGTATATGTCTTTTTATTGTTTTGTAAAGAGTTAAAGCTTATGTGTTGTGTGAGACAGACGAATGCAGGGGAGGGAGGGGCAGACGAAGACAGATTGCCATATTGACCCATAACTTCTTCTCTTGACCCTAGCACGCTGTATTATCTTCAAGACCCACTTAGCACTTCTTCTGCTTCTTGGCTAGGGTTGCTCGACCAGAGGCCGCTGAAAGCCTGCTCTCACTCTGGTCTTCACTGTCTCCAACTCTCTTAACTAGAGGCCACCCAACTGGAGGCAGCAGCCCCCAGCAAGGTGTTCTCACTCTGGCCTTCACTGACTCCAACTCTCTCAACTAGAGGCCACCCAACTGGAGGCAGCAGCCCCCAGAGGGGCATTCTCACTCTGGCCTTCCCTGTCTCCAACTCTCTCAACTAGAGGCCACCCAACTGGAGGCAGCAGCCCCCAGCGGGTCGTTTTCACTCAGGCCTTCACTGTCCTGTCTCCAACTGGCTCAACTGCCACGGCCATCTGCATATATATTATTTTATAATGCTCACTTCCGATTAGAACATGCGATCTTCTGCTTGTTTACACAGGTGCATCTCTGATTGACTGCTCGGTCAAGGGTTAATATGCAACAGATTTGTATGACATTTTATTCCATTCATCCTCAATAGCAGTCTTAAATTAACCAATATTTGGATGGGAAATTGCATTTTTGTTTTCCATAACACCCCATATAATGTAATCAAGGGGGTTAAGGTCTGGGCTTAAATCTTGTTTAATTGCAGTCCTTACAGTTGTCTCATGGACTTTCAATTGATTCATGTACTTTCTTATTGACATTGTGGGGTCCTAATTTAGCTTCTGCACTCTGCATATAGGAATACTTGATACTGTAAATCATTTGTATTAAGACTCTAGGAGCAGGGCTTTTTGTGCTCCCCCTTAAGTGCTATTCTCTTAAACCCATTTCAAAGCAATAAAAATCATCTTAGTAGAAGTTGTATTTGACTTTGGTAGGGCTCACTCAACATCCCGAGTCGAATCATCATGGATAATAATTCTAACTCACTAACTTTTATAGTTTTTGTTTGTGGTTTTAGAAGTCTAGTCGAAGTGGAATCAACCTATTGGGAGGAAGTCAAATTATTTAACACGCAAAATAAACTGATGGATGTTTACCAATCGGACATAAGCAAAATACTGCTCTCTTCCACTTCAAACTTAGTCTCTTTCATATTCATCAAATCTCGCCACTTCACAGAGGCTTATCTCGTCCTCTTCCATAAAACAAGTCACACCTCTTGCGTACTTTTCTTCTGGTTTCCACGTGCCAGTAGCAGAGAGAGCACACCTTCTGTTTCTTCGAGGTAAGATTGTTCTTGGCATTACTACTACAGTTTTATTTTATAAAATGTTGATTTAGACCAATTTTTCCAGGCAGTATTCACGGTAATTGTAGAATAAACAAAAGAACTGTAGAAGGCAACAACACACAACAGCAATGATAATAATAATAATAGCAGCAACACTTACCAGAGGTCCAGCTTATTCACAAGACTAACAGCTTGAGCTGGACTGAGGGCTGGTATTTATGCACAAGCATATCCAATGAGATGATCCAGCTAATCACAATCCAAAGAATGGACTGGCCCATGTGTGCATGATGGAATCTCCCAATGTGCCATAAATAGTTCTCCTCTTTCATGGAGGAGCTACTTTTCTTGGCCAAGCTATTGACTACAAGTGTATTTCATGATTCAACATGGCGCTGCGAACAGGATCCGACCTGACTGGCTGGGAGAGCATATTCACCAATGCAGGCATAACCATGGCCTCTGCAAAGGTTTATGCACAAACATTTTCAAGCGAGGGTATCACAAGGGACAGTATGAATAAGCTGGACCTCTGGTAAGTTTTGCGGCTATTATTATCATTATTATTGCTGTTGTGTGTTGTTGCCTTCTACAGTTCTTTTGTTTATTCTACATCTCCATTGACTACAAGTGTATTTCATGATTCAACAGTAATATTGCACAAAGAACAAAAAGAAATGTGGTTTGTTATTTCGAACTTACGAAAATCAGCCCCAAGAACCAAACAAAACGTTTATAATAATATTACAAAGAGATTTCGGGCTGAAATGAAACTGATAAAAAATGAAATCTGACTGAGGAGTGAGTGCAAGGACCTGGAAATAAGGATTGTATAATCACGAAATAAATTTTACGTAGATATGAGTATTAAGAAATATGAGTAGAACAGAAATTTAAATTGAGTAGAAAATCTTATAAAAAGCAGGTCTGTTAGAAGAGATTGGGATTGGATAGGATGTTAAATGAAGCTATATATGTTCATCAAGGATTATTATTATTAGTCACTTAAAACGATATAAAAATAATGTCTTAAGTTTCATCTGCATTCACATAGAAACTAATGCCTCTTGCTCCAGGCTATGCAATAAGTATTCAGTTTGGGCTGGTGTGTTTGCAAGAAGCACTAGATCATCTGAATAGTCTGCATCTTTTATAGTTTCTTCAGGATATTATTTGCTTCAGTTTTTTCTAATGTGAAACAAGCAGCGTCACATCAACTGAAAAGGACATCGGCACGAGGTTAACGAAAGCATGGACAGCTATCAATAGGCTATCGATTATATGGAAATCAGACCTAACCGATAAAATGAAACACAGCTTCTTCCAGGCAGTGGTCGCATCGATACTGCTATATGGATGCACTACATGGACTCTAACAAAACGGCTGGAGAAGAATCTAGACGGCAATTACACAAGAATGCTGCGAGCAATCTTGAACAAGTCCTGGCGGCAACACCCCACAAAACACCAACTATACAGCCACCTACCTTCTATCATGAAAACTATTCAAGTTAGATGAACCAGACATGCAGGACACTGCTGGAGAAGCAGGTACGAACTCATAAGTGATGTACTCTTGTGGACCCCCACACATGGCCATGCAAAAGCAGGACAACCAGCACAAACATACATTCAGCAACTATGTAAGGATACGGGATGTTGTCCAGAAGACCTGCCTGAGGCGATGAATGATAGGGAAAAGTGGCGAGAGAGGGTCAGGGAGATGATGATGATGATGATATCTTTTGAGATACACAGTACATAATCTTTGCAGATTATAAAATGATATGGTGCTAATGTATCTCCTTAAAAGACTCCAGTGACGATGTCGAAGAAGTCAGTATCACTATTGGGTGAGTGAACTATTGGTCTCGTGTTTTTCAGAAGCATCATTACCTGGCTTTTCAGCCGGGCAGTCTGGCATTCATATCCGATGGAATATCAAGTCAACAATATCTTTCAGGCTGAATGGCTCCAGGCTCCAGCAGTGCCACCTTTGGGTGCGCAAAGAATCAATGACAAGCATAGCACTAGACCTTCTGGACTTATTCAAGCTATGACCAGCAAGATCACCTGGTATACATGCTGGGAGACTTGGCAAATGCTTGCATATTTCACATACCAAATTATGGCCTGCATTTCTCAAGTAGGGTATGAATTTTAACTTGTGCTCAGCCTACCCCTGAATCCCAACTATAAAAAACACCTTGTGTCAAATCTTGTCTTGTTTGCCATTTCTTCAGTAGGTTTAACAATGATTTCAGAGGGGTTTCCAAGCAGATTCTTGAAATGTTCTTTCCATTCCTGAAGCCTTTCTTCTCAGCTAGCAGCTTTTGATTTTGCACTTGAGGTGCTTTACACTTACTTCAATTACAGTTGTTAATATTGCCCAGTTGACTAGGGCTGTAGAATATACCAACTGCTTCTCTGCAGAGGAGTAAGACCCCCTC